>CM053599.1:142128278-142165129 GCA_028646575.1 Pseudocheirus occidentalis
GAGAGAGAGAGAGAGAGAGAGAGAGAGAGAGAGAGAGAGAGAGAGAGAGAGAGAGAGAAAAGTCTGGTAAAATTGAATTGAGCTGTTGTCTTTTAGTCTCCACAACTGAGTATTCAGGAGAATCAAAACAGTAGCAGAAGCTTAATGATTTTCAGTTTGGAAAGGAATCTCTTTGTGTTTTAAAAATTAGCAAGTTTTCAAGGACTGGCTATAAGCTGACATTGAATATTTTGGTCTTACGGTATGAAACATTGGCTAACCCAGAAGCTTATGCCTGGGAAAAGAACATGGACTGATTAAGCACCTGCCACTGTTGGTCAGTGACTGTTTCATTCTACAAATTTCACCTATTGATATATAGTGGAACAAACCAGCCGTTTTATATAAGACATTTGTTTTATCTGCACATCAGATATTCTAATTATGTTGAAGTATAAAGAAAAAGGCCTGATGTTTTTGTTTCTATGTCTATAATAAAGTAGAATAAGTTCACCCCAAGAAGGAATTATTTCTGGTTTAAATTACAACAGAACCACAGTGAAATACAGACAAATTCCACATTTCTTTCTTTCTTTCACACACATGTATAGCAATCCCTAGATATTGAACTGCCTTTTTCTCAAACCCAGGCTGATGGAATTGAGGTCACTCAGGGTTCATCAGCACTTAAATTTTTTGGTTTCCTGTAGTCTATAAATAATGCACATTCCATGATATTTAGAAGGATAGAATGTGGCTAAAAAACAGTGGGCAAAGTCTTTTTTTTTTTTAATGAAACAATGTTTGTGAAGACATTCTCGATTACAAATGATGGGTTTTTTTCTCTGTCCTTGGCCCTCTTCGGCATTTACCCACTAAGAAAAGGAGTTATAATACCAGTCTGGAGGGTCAGAGAGTTTGTGAAATGAAGAAAATTTCACTTTATTGAAGCACCATTTTCTGAATCCTTGGGATAGGAAAGGAGAACTTTTTAAAAGTCTGTGGGATTTGAAGGGAAATCCTTCACATCTCTGTGATATCAAACATAATAACTCCCCTTTCTGTGATTTCTCCCTTTTCTTAATAGCTCCCTGGAAAGTATATTGTACTGCTCAGTAGCACTTTTAACTTGGATCAATAAAAGATCTTTGTCTTTTGGGGGGCAGCTATGTAGCACAGTGACTGGAGTTCAAATTTGACTTCAGACACTTACTAGCTGTGTAACCCTGGCAAGTGACATAATGTGTCTTCCTCAGTTTCCTCATCTGTAAAACAGGGGTTATCATCATATCTACCTCCTGTGGTTATTGTGAACATTAAATGAAATAATAATTGTAAAGTGCTTAGCACAGTGCCTGGTACAAAGTAAGCATCATAGGTTAACTATAATTAATATTGCTATTGTTGCTATTATTTGTCAGATGTTATCATGCTAAGGATTCAGCTTTGGAATACAGAACAGTGCAGATGTCTTTTCCATCTCCAGAGAGGTCAGAGGTCAGGATCTAGACATATATGTTTTAGATATGATCAACATAGGAATTTATTTTACTTGACAAGGAATATTTGTTCATTTTCTTTTCTTTCCAATGGCTATAAAGGGGATGTGAGAGAGAAAGAAAATTGATTTTTGTCTATTGAAAAACAAAATTTATTTTAAACATTAAATTAAAAAATTATGTTGAGGAGACAACATATGAATGAATGAATGAATGAATGAATGAATGAATGAATGGAAAAAATACAAGACAAATTAAGGGAACAGCATTAGCTTCTATAGGCTCAGGAAAAACTTCCTGTACAACATGACACTTAAGTAAAATTTTGATGGATACAAAAATTTAAGAGGAAGAAGAAGCAAGTTAAGAGTGTGTTCCAAGGATGGAGAACAGTCATTGCTAAGGTGGAAAATGGAGTCTCAGGAGTGAAAAATAGCAAAGACAATTTTTTGCTTGCCAAAGTTTCTTAACTGTAAAACGATGATAAGAACAGTAACCCAAGGTTGTTGTGTGGACCAAATGTGTTATTTGCAAAGCATTTAGCACAGCGGCTGGCATGTACTAGATGCTATATATAAGCTGGCTGGACCACAGAGTATAGGAAGTGATATAGAATAAGTTTGGTTGGATAGATTGGGTTCAGATTGTGAAGGGTTTTAAAAGCTAAATCTAAGTACTGAAGGATAGACATGCTGAAACTAGGAAACTTGGGAGAATGATTACCCATCACCTTGCAAAACCAAAGACTACCTACCTTTCCAACCTGACCAGGAGGATCAGTGGGCTTAGACTCATCTTGTCATGTTTGCACTATGTGGTTTACTGCTGATCTGTTTGCACTACTATTTTATACAAATCTTATTTATTTTTATTCATCCCATTACATAGCAATTGAGAGTACTAGAAATTCCAAATGGTCTATGGCAACCTTTCTGGTGACTTTTATATCACCAATACCTTCCATCAGTGACTGTATCCCATAGCACATAATTAACAATTCATATCATGTGAAATTTTTTCAAGTGTAAGGTTGATACATACTGAATATGACCAATTTTACTAGTACCAACAGATCATTGGGAGGACCAGCCTAAAGCCATGTAAACAATGGAAGTGATTCATAGTTTCTTTTATGGCTCTAACTCCTAGAAAGGCTATAGGAAATACAACTTACTCAAGTTTTTGTGATTCTTCCTTATTTGGTCATTTTTTGCATAGCTTCTGCTTAAATCAGACATATGGACCACACAGATTGGTTGAGCAGAATGATCATGAACCTAACACTTGTTAACTGCATTACCTTGAACCACATACTTAACTTCCCTGCCTCTTGGGTTGCTAATCTATAAAACAGAGATAAATTAGTTTTGAACAAACCAACATCATAGAAATGTATTAGGGGAAAGAGAGAGCTAAATAAATGAGTCATTGGTAGTGGTAATATGATGTAACTATCCTCACGGATAACACAACAGGCCAGTGTCAGAATTAAAAATGAAACCCATATGATTAGGTGCATTATCCACTAAGCTACATACACTCTTTCTTACTTTCTCTCATTTCACAAACTCAGTAAACTATATTCCTTAATTAACTTAAAGATATCCTTGTGTTATCAACTCCTTATGTATTTCTCGAACTCCTGCCACAAGTACAATTCCATGTTAGGTGTTATGGAGAATATAAAATGGTCATACTAGAAACCTAGCTAGAGAGCAAAGACTCCTACATAGAGAATAACAATAAATAGGACAGTGAATGTAGTGTTGAATTTTGGGTACAGATTCTAAGTGCTGTGGTTGCACAATTGACTGAGTGCTGTGTCTGGTGTCAGGAAGACAATAATTTGCCCTTACTTGTTGTATGACCCTGGGAAAGTCACTTAACCATATTTACTTTATTTTCCTCATCTGTAAAATGAGCTGGAGAAGGAAGTAGCAAACCACCTGGCTATCTTTGCCAAGGGAACCCCAAATGAGGTGACCAAGAGCTAGACATGACTTTTATGCAGCTGAACAATAACAATAACAATAACAACTAAGTGCTGAAGGAATTTAGAGAGTCAGAGATTCTTAAGGGGCAGAAAAGTCAGGGAAAGCTTCTAGAAAAGGGGAGATTTCTGCTGGGCCTTAAAAGATAGGAAGGAATTTATTAGAGAAAGTAGAAAAGGGACTACATTTCAAGGAGGAGAGGCAGCATGAGTGGAGGCACAGAGGCAGTTCATGTTCACTGGACAGACTAGACCAACTTAATTAGAACAAAAGGGACTATATCCAGAACAGGTTTGGTTTTTTTGGTTCTTTTTTGTGGAGGGGGAAGGCAGAACAATTGGGGTTAAGTCAAGGTCACATGGCTGATGTTATGTGTCTGAGGCTGGATTTGAACTCAGGTCCTCCTGACTCCAGAGCCAGTGCTCTATTCATTACACCATCTAGCTGCCCCTTCACTGTGCCACCTAGCTGACCATGGAAAAGGTTTTTTTGCTCAATATTTATTCAAACTGAGATAGAGCAAGATGTTGCCTCTTTCTCCCAACTCCCATCAAGGCTTTCACAGTTCATTCTCATGAGTCTAACAGGACCAGAACTATATGTGACTTATCAGTAGGATCTGAGAACCCAAACAACTCCCACCCAACTCCCACCTTATCCTCTGCTGTTCTATCCTATTAGTTTTTTGTGCTCCATGTTCTGTCCTCCCTTGTCTCAGATGAGAAACAGATCAATTCAGCAGAACATAAGCTCTCCAATGCAGGGACTTTCGCATCTTCGTCTTTGCATCCTGAGAAGGTCACACAGTGCCTAGGGCATCACAGGTACTCAATAAATGCTTGTTAACTTGAGGCAAATTGGAATAAATTTTCAAAGGGACCATTACAATATTATGATCACTCTTCCCTTCTGAAAAGGCTGGAAATTTTTTGAATGAAGGTATGATTTGATGAAAGAGCAATGAGCCTCTGATTTAGTTGATGAAAGCAACAACAGATTTCTTCTTTGATATGGGTTCTTTTAGAATGAATAGGGCTGACAGCACACAGTAAATATGCTTCTTAGTAGATGTTATCAGATTTAGCAAGAAGGCTTGTTAAAAAAAAAGCTGTGGACAAGTGTTTCATCTCTTCATATCCCTCTCTCCACTTTCAAAACAAAGTAATACATGCCTTCTTAAATAAAACATACACATACAAACACAAACACACACACACATACTTTTAATTTCTCCAGTACTGGATGTTATATAAATATAAAAATGCTATGGGGGCAGCTAGGTGGTGAAGTGAATAGAGCACTGGCCCTGGAGTCAGGAGGAACTGAGTTCAGATCCGGCATGAGACACTTGACACTTACTAGCTGTGTGACCTTGGGCAAGTCACTGAATCCCCAATTGCTTTGCCTTTCCCCCTGTCCCCCCAAAACCAAAACATAATGTCTTTAATGACTTTAAAACTGAATAATAATAAAATAATTATAATTATTTTTTTAAAATGCTATGTAAGTCAGATAGGACCTGATAGGTCATCTAGCCCACCTTCTTACATGTGATAGTAATTCCCTTTATAACAACTCTGCCATTTGGTTCATTAGTTTCTTTTTTAATACTCTAGCAACAGGAAGCTCAGTATATTCTTGGGCAAGGTATTCTATAGCTCTAATTGTCAGAAAACTCTAGTTCATGTTGAACTGAAATCTTTCATTATGTAATATCTATCCATTGGATAGAATTTGACCATATGGAGCAACAAAAGATGTCTTCTCCCTCTTTTACCTCTTTTCTTTCCCTTTCACAAAGGCAAGGTGTTTCTCGGTGGAAAATTGCACTCATCAGTGCTAAACACAGCCTGCTTTTACAGAAGCAGCTAACTGGCACAGAAATATAGCACTGGGCCTGGAGTCAGGAAGACCCGAGTTCAAATCCAGCCTCAGACACTTACTGGCTATGTGATTCCGGGCAAGTCACTTAATCCTATTTGCCTCAGTTTCCTTAACTGGAAAATAGGGAGAATAATAGCACCTACTATGCAAAGTTTTCAGTAGTATCAAATGAAATAATATTTGTAAACTACTTAGCACAGTGCCTGGAGCATAGTAGGCACTTAATAAAGGCTCAGAAATTAGCATAAGGAGGAAACTAGGAAGACATTTTGCTACTCTATTTCATGGGGAAAGGGTATCAATTGGTATAGTATTTAGGAACTCTAAATGCTAAATAAGGACATTATTTGGGTGTGAGGGAAGATGGAAAACCAGCTGCCATTTCGGTAACTTTGCTGTTTGTGGCCCAGCTATTTATAATTCTAATATTTTTCAATGGCTTCCAGATATATTTTCAGCTCTCTGTTATGGTCACTGGTTAATCACAAAACCACAAATTTATAAAGCATTTGCTACTAAATAGTGGGGAAAGTAGACAGGAGGACTATCACTTCTGCCTCTAGCAATCTCCCTAATATAAGGACAGCTCTTCAAATGTTTAAAAACATTTATCAAGTCTTGTATTAGTTTTTATCTTCTCCAACATAAACATGACCAAGTCCATCAATCATACTTCACACAGCATGATTTCTACATATCTTGTTATCCCTAGATGTTCTCTTCTGAGAAACTTGTAGTTTACAATATTCCTCCAAATGTGAATATAACATTGTAGATGGAAGTGGTTAGTCAAGAAGACAAGAAAAATTATGATCCATACATTGTTTTATTTCTGCAGCCTAAATTTGTGTTAACATCATAAACTGCTAGATTATAATTTTGGCTCATATTAATTGTTTAGACAACTTTAAAAAAACAAACTTTTTTTCATACAAACTACTGCTAAGCCAGAAATCCTCTGTCATGTCATGACATGATGTATTGTGTTCACTTGATATTTTTAAGTGTATCATACTGCTGGTCTCAGTCTAATGTTTCAGCCTTTTGAGATTATTTTTAATCTTAATTCTGACACATACTCCAATATCTAACCCCATCAGTTTTGAAAGTATAAACACTTGGGGAGACTACGTGGCACAGTGAATAGAGCACCGGCCCTGGTGTCAGGAAGATTGGAGCTCAAATCCAGCCTCCCCCACTTATAGTAGCTGTGTGATCTTGGGCAAGTCACTTAGCCCCAATTGCCCCATTCCCCCTTCCAAAAAGCAAAAAGAGTTGTAAACATTTTTATTTTTTTCCAGTCATTTTTAAATCTAAAAAGCTGATAAGCTCTAAGTTTTCATTAATGTTGATTATGATGGCAGCAGACGGAGCTAAGCCTATTCAACACCTAAGTGAGAACATGCTAAATTTGTCATTAACCTAGCAACTCCTCTAGTTATCACCCAGATATATTGTGCCAATTACAGTAGTTACTGAGTTAATGTTACCAGGGGATTTTGCTATTGGTGTTTTAAAAGACACTTTCATTGTGACACTACCATGAGATGAGATCCATTTGTACATAATGAATTCACAGTTCATGTATTTCATCTAAGGATGAGAGTTTTTAGACTTGTAAGATATGATTTAAAAAGAAAAATTTGACAATAGTAATAATGGACCATAGAATTGCAATAAGCCTGCTTTAATATGAAAATCTATCTTTTGTGTATGTGCATTACCATGTCACTGATGCTTGAAACTCTACTAATCCCTTGAATTACTGTGTGGTATTGTCCTTTGTTAACATGCCAGTGACCCCTGGTAGTGGTAACAACTATTCCACCTATAGAGTGAGGAAAAGACCTTACCCCTCCACCCCTCAACACTCATTTAAAAATGAGCCATTGAAAGTAATAATAGCAGCAATTCAAAATTATATGATATTTTATAACTTACAGCAAGGCCACAGAGCATAGAGGGTTTGCCTTGAAGCCATTAAGATGTGGATTCAAGTCTTACCTTTGAAATGCACTGGTTATATGTGACTCTAGGCAAGGCATGATCGCCCTATATCCTAGGCCACCCTGTAATACTATAAGTTACACAGAAGTATGGATCTGCTTTGGGAGAAGGAGCTTCCTCACCTGGGATTTTCCTATGCCAATAAAATCACAGACCCAGTCCTTATCATTTACAATCCACAAACTGCATTTTGGTCCCTGTCTCCTGGCATTAGAAAAACAAGAACTTTGTACCATAAATCAGGCAAAATACTTTCACAGTCTTAAAAAGTAAGAAACTGAAGCTCAGTGACAATAAATCATTTGTCCATTGTCCACATATCTCCTGTCAGTGAGTTTTCTGAATCTAGGTCTGGTCTGTTTCCCACTTACCACATCTGCCTCTCTGATATTATCATCAGCACCTTCTAATGAGACCTTTTCCAAGTAACAGCTATCCAAAACAGTGATGTCAAACTCAGAAACAAGGGCCACTAAACCATGAACCAGGCTCCCAGCAAGCTTCATACTGACTTTGAAACACACATATTGATATTATCTATGTTTATAATATTTTTATTTATTTTGTTAAATAATTCCCAGTTACATTTTAATCTGGTTCATTTGCATTTTGGAGATCCAGGAACTACATGTTTGACGTCTCTGGTCTAAGAAGAGAGTTTTTTTGAGCTGAGGGAAGGGTCAGAGGAGAGAACGGACAGCTATATTCAAAGCAAAGGGCACTCTTGAAGGAAGGAAGGCTTAGGAGGGTAGTCCAGGGTTGAAAGGGGGGATGTGAAGGGTGGGGCACAGTGGAGGAGGAGGTGGTCATTTGAAGAGCATCGCAAAGGCATCAAACACAGGCCTCTGATTAAAAACCATAGTTCCAATAGCTCTAGTTTATCTCAAGGATCAATTATAAATTCCTCCCCTTGGCATTTAAAGCTCTTTACAATCCGGCCCCTTCCTACCACTCTAATCTCCTTAACACATTTCTCCCATTTATGTACTCTATGGGCAGCTAAGTGGCACAGTGAATAGTATCAGGCCTGGAAGTCAGGAATACCTGAGTTCAAATCCAGCCTCAGACACTTATTAGCTATATGACCCTGGGCAAGTTATTTAACCCTGTTTGCCTCAGTTTCCTCATCTGTAAAATGAGCTGGAGAAATGGCAAAGCACTTTAGTATCTTTGCCAAGAAAACCCCAAAAGGGATCACAGAGTCAGACATGGCTGCAAACAACTGAACAACAACATACACTTTACAACGTCATCACATGGATGTACTTAGTGCTATTCCTCCAGCACGGCTCTCCAACCTTCATCAGCTCCATCTTGGTGGCTTTGCATGCTCTGGGCACTCTCTTCAGTTCTGCTTCTTGATTTCCCTAGCTTCCCTCAAGAGACACAGCTGGTATCACCTTCTGCCAGAGGTGCCATTGGCTACTTGCACCTTCCCAACCAAAAACAGTTTCCATCTGCTTCATATGTATCTCATGTATATTTATACCATACAGGTTGTCTTCTCCAAAAGAATATGAAGTCCTTAAGTGCAGGGAATATTTCTTTGTATCCCTAGAACCTAGTACGATGCTTGGCACATAGTAGGTACTTTTAATAAATTATGTTCATTGATTCATGCATCTCTCTCCTTCTCCCACCTTTATTTACCTGCTGGTATTTTCATGATTTTACAACTAGTTAATAAAAATGTAAAACAGCAGAAATGCAAGAAATGCTTTAAAGATAATGTCCTCCAACATCTTTTTTAAAAAGTTGATGGCACTGAGGTAATTTATGCAGAATCTAGTGAATGGAAAAACAAGGACTAGAAATTGGATCCTCAACCCTATACCATACTGCCTCCCATTTTTCAACTATATTTCTTTTCCTTAAAGATTTGAGTATGGAGTAGGGGCAGCTAGGTGACACAGTGGATAGCGTGACGGCCCTGGAGTCAGGAGGACCTGAGTTCAAAATCTGGAACTTAATCTTGTAACCTAAAAGTAAACAAACAAGTCAATAAAATTTTAAAAAATAAGAATTTGAGGAGGGATATGTACAAAGGAGCATTCTTTTTCCTTATACGTGTATGGCCAGCATTTAGAACAGTGCCTGGCCATAGTAAATATTTAATAAACGCTTCTTGACTTTCAAAAAAAAAGACTCAAATAAAAGAAAAAAAATCAAAGAAAGAAAGGGAACAATAAAAACCTTCAGTCTGTATTGAATCAATATCAGTTCTTTCTCTGGAGGTAGCATGCTTCATCATTGGAATAAAGGATAAATGCTGATTTAGGTTAAAGAAAAATCTTTGGTGGCAAAAAATATATTTAATTATATCTAAATTGCTACATAAGTGTTGGCAATCAGGTATTCTCCACCTGTGCTATAAAGAGAGCAAATAAAAGATATACTGTACTTTGACATGAAAGATTGAGGTGTTACTTATTTATTGAAGGGGAGCGGTGGGACAGGAAGGGAAGGATTGCAAGGGTTGTCTGAATTCAATTTGTGAAATTATTGGTATGCAGAACTCCAGATGATAAATTTACCGTGCTGAAGTTCAACACCTATCCTACAGCTTGTGTTCGTAAAGAGTTATCTGGAGCACTAAAAGGCCATGTGACTTATCCAGAGTCATGTGGAAGAGGCAGGTATTAAACCTAGGTCTCTCTAATGCTCAGGTCAGCACCTTATCAAAGCAAAACTGGACAGCCAGAATGGAAGACCATGAAATTGTCTTTTCTAGAGTATAATATGTTTGAGAGGCCTCCCTTAAAGACAAAGTGGTGAAATTAAATGCCCTGTCAAGACTTGATTTGCTGCTTTTCTGACATCAGGAATGTTGGTGTGTGTGTGTGTGTGTGTGTGTGTGTGTGTGTGTGTGTGTGTGTGTTCTCAAAGCATCCAGTTGTATATACTAGATAATTGTCTAGGTCTGAGATTTCTCAAGTCAAGGGGTGGAGATAAGCAGTAATAGACTATAATAATAGCCGATAAGAGTCTCTACACGGTCAAGTTCCATCTGGAACTTTATTAACACAGCTTATCTCACTTGAAACTTAAGAATCAAGGGAAACTAGCCATGGTGATTCTGATGACTGTTGCTAATTTATAGTCATTCTCATTTCTTTTACAGCTGTCTGTAGATTCCCATGTCAAAATGGAGGAGTTTGCCAGAGGCCCAATGCATGTACCTGCCTGGAAGGCTGGATGGGACGCCTCTGTGAAGAACGTGAGTGTCTTTCATTCATAATCTCCAGAGAGGATATGTGTGTGTGTGCCTAGGGAAGAACATGAGTTTCCCTCATAATGACATCACACATGAAAAGGTGTGTGAGGGTCAGTGTGTGTGTGTGTGTGTGTGAACTTGTCTGGAATCTTTTAGCTCAGGTTATCTTGAGAGTGAGTTTTGCCTTTGTAGTAACTTATTTCATTTGGTGATTAAAATGAAGAGGAAGTACAGTATAGTAGCTAGAAAACCCAACTTGACCTATTTGTACAAAAATATTCAAAGCAGCTCTTTTTGTGGTGGCTAAGAATTGGAAGTCAAAGGGATGCCCATCATTTGGGGAATGTCTAAACAAGCTGTGCATATGATTATAATGGAATATTATTGTGGTATAAGAAATGACAAGCAGGATGATTTCAGAAAAACCTAGAAAGGTGGTGCAGTGAATAGAGCACCAGCCCTGGAGTCAGGAGGACCTGAGTTCAAATATGACCTCAGACACTTTATACAAATCTAGCTGTGTGACCTTGAGCAAGTCACTTAACCCCAATTGCCCTACCTTCCCTCCTCCAAAAAGAAAAAAGAAAACCTGGCAAGACTTACATGCAATGATACAAAGTGAAGTGAGCAGAACCAGGAGAACATTGTACACAATAATAGCAATACTGTACAATGAACAACCATGAATGACTTAGCTGTTCTCAGCAGTACAATGATCCAAGACAATCCCAAAGGATTAATGATGATGCATGCTATCTGCCTCCAGGGAAAGAATTGTTATTGATTGAATACAGACTGAAGTTTGCTATTTTTCACTTTCTTTAATTTTTTTCTTTTATTCGAGTCTTCTTGAACAAAGTGACCAATATAGAAATGTTTTACAAGATCGCACGTGTATAACCTATATCTGATTGCTTGCCATCTCAGGGAGGGGAAAGGTTAGGGAAAAAAGGGAAGGATAGAATTTGGAACTCAAAATTTTAAATGACATTGTTTGGGGAAAAAAGAACCCACCTTGGAGTCAGAAAAACTTGGGTTCAAGTTGTGCCTATGATACATACTGGCTATGTGACTCTGGGCAAATTATGTAACCTCTCAATGTCTTCCAGGGAATTCTCTAAGACTGTAAAAGTTGCCCAGTCTGTACTCCTATGCATTGACCAGAATTTCCTTGCCAGGAATCCCTTACAGCTCTAACCTCACTGAGAATGAAAGCCCACCACTACCAATAACAACAGCCCTATCCTTAACCTCTTATAGCTCTAAACACCTATTTCCCCCCTCAAAAAAAAATAGAATTGGGCAACTGGATACATGTATGAACAGTAGTTCTATTCTACTTGGCCATCATAAGTTAACAGGCAATAGAATCTTTGGCATGCAATTTTGGCTTCAGATACTAAATTCTAGCCATCTAAATAAATTTAATTTCCCATCCAACTCAAGGAAAGAGTCCAGCTTTCTTATGGAGAGGTATTTATAGTAAAGTTCTTAGGCACATAGATTTAGAGTTGGAAGTGTCTGTAGGGATCATCTACTCCACCCCACCCTTAGCCTTAGTTTAGCTGTACAAAGAAACTAAATGACTTTCCTGAGGTCAAATAGATAATGTGACAAAGATAGATTTCAAACCCAGTACCTCTGACTTAAAATCCAGCATCCTATATAGCTCCTGTCCATCCTGTCCACTGCCTCCTACAAAATAAGATATTATATATCCTATACTATACATACACACACATACGCGTGCACACACACACACAGTCCCTAGGCCCTCTTATTTCCTACCACACATATAGAGGGGCCAAGTGTATCATATTTGCCATTGTTATTAGTCACCTCTGCCAAATATCTTGTTTATTAAGTAAAATTTAGGTTCACCATTAAGAATGTAGCTCTTCTTGCTTAAGAAAACTAAGGAGTTGGCAAATGTGTTAAAATATCGTTCTTTTATGAATCGCAATTTGTGGTCCTTAATTTAAAATATTCCTGTTCTTATGAGGGTGTTAAATTTCCCAACTTTATCGAGACTGACTTATATGAACCATGAAAAGAAACACATCTCTGTTGGCACCCAAATGAATTTATATTATGGCATTTTTGAGGTGCCCCTTGCTTTAAAAAAACAATAATAATAATCCGTCTCTTGCAGAAATCTTCAAACAAAAGTATGACCATTTTAAAGTAAGTCAAAAAAGAACTTAACATAATGAAAATATTTTTATTTAACAAACCAATTTGCAAGGGCAATGACACACATATTATATGCCTTTATTAGCCTAAACCCTTAATTCATCTTTTCTTACTCTGTTTTATTAACATATGCTGAAACAAAAAAGAAATATTTGCTTATTAAAGTCTAACTGTCAGTCCGTGGTTGACCCAAGCTATCTGTTGACATTCATCCCAACTGTTCTTCAACTTTTAGTCTCAATGAGTTACCTGAGGCTCAGAACAGTTAAGTGACTTGGGTGTGATCACACAGCTAGTAAGTATCTGAGGTGGTATTTGAACCTAGGTCTTCCTGGCATCAAGTCCAACAAGTCTCCATTATGCCAGGCTTCATCTTTACAACCAAAGGCAAATATGGTAAAGATTCTTGTTTATAAATCTCATTCAAAAACACAAAAGAATAAACTGTGTCTGGACCATTTGTTGATTTATAACTTCTCTTGGGACTGGTCCTTTAACCAGTTTGAATCCACCTAACTGGCATCACCTTGTAAACATCTCTCCATCTTGTTTTTGCTTATCTGTAGTTGCTTCTGTACCTCTAGCCATAGTATCTGCATCAGCCCTGTATAGACAGTGGCTTTTCAAGATCTTTAAACTTTAAAGTCAGATTAGTGAAAATGTCAAGCTTCATTTTCTTAGCTGTGTTTAACAAAGCCCTTGTATCCTAGAAAACCAATTTTTTACTCATGGTCATTGTGATCTGCCAACTTGATTTAAGCTGTAGTCCTAAACACATCAAAAGGAAAAGACAGCTGGCTTACTAGGTTCTATTTCTGAGGACACACAGAGGGACTGCAGTGTTAAGGGATGGTCTAGTAATTTCTAAGAAATGTTTTCATCACTTTCATAAACATTCATACCTAGAGATTAAAAGAATATCTTCACATCAGAGCAGAACTCCCTGAGGTTTATTAAAATACAATACACATTCTGAGAGCCAAGGGCTTTAGCAAAACCGAATTGTCTAATTTAGTCTGGTCCATCTCACAGAAGAAGAAAAAGCATTAGTACATGCCTGGCTTAGCCTCTCAGGAAGCAGCCAGGCTCATTTAGAGAGAGCTGCATGCATCTGAGCAGGCAAGCATGGTGTATTCATAGATGAATACTAGGAACATCAGTACTTAAAAGAGAAAAGTTCCATTGTTATTGTTTCAAATGGTTATGATAAAAATATTTATTAAGCTCTTACTATGTGTTGGCATGCTGTCACCTCCATCAGATTGGGAACTCCTTTAAGTCAGGGACTGTCATTTGTCTTTATTTGTACCCCCAACACTTAACACAGTGGTTGGAAATCTTCCAGGGATAAATGTCTTATTTTATGGTAGCTTCTATTATAAAGTACATACATCTCTCTCTCTTTTACATATATCTATATTATATATGTGTGCATATATATTATAAATAGTATATTATATATTATATATAAGTATATAAGTGTATGTGTATATATATATATATATACTTAACCCATGGAACAGATGCCAAATGAAAGACAAAACAAAAAAATACTTATCTATAGACACACATAGATAAATGTATGTGTGTGTATACTCACACATACACACAAACACTTATCTGTTTACAAACTATATCTCATTTCCACCCTTCAGTCCCCCTCAGTAGCATGTAAGCCCCTCAAATTCAGGGACTATTTTTTATTTTGTCTTTGTACCTCTACTTCCCAGAATAGTACACACATTAGATACTTCTGGGGTTGGGTTGAATTAGGTCAAGCGCTGTTAGTGACTCCAATCCAACAACATAAATGATGCTGACAGTAACTGATAGAAAAGAGTTGATTCTTCTGTGGAGATTTTCTAACAGGCTCTACAAAGAAGAATTTTTTACCTACTTGTCCATGTATAGAGTTTGGGTTAACCCTGGCCTCTTATAAAATAAAACTGAGTTAGCTGTTACAGCATGTAATTTGGTAGTCAATCAGTATGTATAGACAGCTACAAGAACTTTTTTCAAAATATGGTTTGCAGAGTTTTTTATGTATGTTCTAGATGTGCTGTAAGACCTGTAAGGTAGTTGTATATTTAGGACTACAATGCAGATTTCCTGACTCCAGAACCAGTGTTCACTGTACTTTATACCCAGTATCCTGGGTGCAAGTGAAATCTACATACACTAACATTTGTCTCTTGCTGTCACTGTATATCATAAATATGTGTCTTCTTATAGTTGTTATAGCCTCAGAATTTAATAGCTGTGTGACCCAGGACAAGTAACTTAACCCTGTTTGCCTCAGTTTCTTCATCTGTAAAATAAGCTGGAGAAGAAATGGCAAACCACTCCAGTGTCTTTGCCAATAAAACTTCAAATGGGTCACAAAGGGTCAGACACAAATGAGAAATGACAATAGTTGTTAGCCTCTATGGGCCAAATTCTCCACTAGGCTCAAGGCAAATCTCTTGTGATTAGAAATTGCATCCTACTCATAATGAACATTTGAGTGTGAAGAGTATCCATTTGACTAGTCCATTGACATCCCCATATTTATAAACTATGCATTCAATTTTTATTCTAATTACCAGAATATAGTTATTATGTGTATGATCTCTGAATCCCTTCACCCTTCACTGACTTACTAGTATACTGTATTTTCTATATTAATGTTATTCATAAAACTGCTACTTTGTGGAAAGGATAATATCCCTACTCTGTGGCTATGAAGTCAGCAGGCACACACACACAAACATACACACACAAACATACACACACATGAACAGGATTTATTCATGGAACAGATGCCAAATGAAAGACAAAACAGAAACAGGAACATGGGTGTGGAGAGAATCCATCTGTCCATCTGCTCTTACCCCACCCACCATATTCCACCTTCTTTCAAACCAAACCCTCTAGGCCAGGAGTTCTTAACTTATGGCCCACAGATCCCCCAAATTGTCCCAAAGGATAGACTTCATGTTACTTTACCCCTAGGGACCCACAAGAGTGCTAGCTTTAAGTCCAGGGTTCCAGTCCAGGCTCTGCCACTTACTACCTACATGACCCTGAGCAAGTAACTTAACCTTTTGGACCTCTGTTTCCTTGTTTGAAAAAATAAGTGACTAATTGGGACAGCTAGGTGGTCCATTGAATAAAGCACCAGCCCTGGAGTCAGGAAGACCTGAGTTCAAATACAACCACAGACACTTGACACTTACTAGCTGTGTGATTTTGGGCAAGTCATTTAACCCTGATTGCCCTGCCTTCCCTCCTCAAAAAAAGAAAATAAAATAAGTGACTAATTGTAGTACTAATTGCCAGTGCCTGGCACATATTAGGCATTAGGCTCTTAATTGTTGATTGATTGACTAGATGGCCTTTGAATACTCTTTCTTATCTAATCAATGAAATGAAAATAATAATGTTTATTGTTAATGTTCGTCAGAGTTATGGGGAAGAAAATTCCTTCTGGAGCTCTAATGAAGTGTAAGTTATTCTTATGACAACACTCAAGAAATAGAGCAGGAGACTCCATTCAACAATGGAGTCACTTAACCCATGTCCTGGTTCTAGACTGATGATAGGGTTATCTTATACATGGTGACTTTTTATAAGGAGAATGTACTACTGTGGTTTTCTATTGGAGTATAATCTGATTTACTACCTTTAGAAATAATGATCATTTGTTCATCTCCATGAGTGCAGTCTTTTTTAATCTTGTGTTTTTCTACCTTTTCCAGCAATATGTATTCTTCCCTGTCTGAACGGTGGCCGCTGTGTAGCACCGTATCAGTGTGAATGCTCGGCTGGGTGGACGGGCTCCCGCTGTCATACAGGTAGGCTTTGGCAACTTAAAAAAGTTGGAAAGAATTAAATCTGCTGTATTATGAGTTCCCTAGTTCTTCCCTTTTGCAGCAGTTCTGAACCTGTTGGTCGTGACCCCTTTGGGGGGTCGAATGACCCTTTCACAGGGGTCACCTAAGACCATCAGAAAACACATATTTCCAATAGTCTTAGGAACCGAGACACCGCTCCTCTATCTGTCTCCAGGCAGGTCCGCTCACATGCAGATATATCCACATATGAGTACTAAAGGGTCATGGCATTAGGAAGGTTGAGAACCACTGCCTTTGGATGTTGAACATACACAGATTAACAATACTTAGACTTGTATATGTAGATGTAATTGAGATGTACTAACCATTAGCAGGAATTCAGGCTCATTCAACAAAATTTTTTTACATAATTCCTTGTTACAGCACAATGCTGTTTTATGTAAGTGCTAGGTGAGATATGGAGATCAAAAAATTATTTTCTCTGCCTTCATAAAGTTTAGCATCTAGTGGTGGCATATGGGACAGATTTTGACCAACCAGAAGAATAATTCCAGCTCTTTCTATTTATCTATGATCCCTTATTACTTTGATCCAATCTTGGAACTGACTCAAAGAATCACAGGAATTTCCAAAAAAAGGAAGGATATCTGATTTTTAATGATCTACCAGGGCAGGGGAACCTGCAGCCTTGAGGCCACATATGGCCTTCTAGGTCCTCAAGTGCGTCCCTTTGACTGAATCCAAACTTTTGTTCTGAAGTTCAGATTCAGTTAAAGGGTTGCATTTGATGATCTAGCAGGCCACATGTGGCCTTGAGGCCACAGGGTCCCCAAACCATGTAAATAGAAGCAGTTCTGTTTCACTGAATGTATGTAAAAACATCACTTAGAAGAATAAGAATGATTTGTTTTAATTAATATAAAAACAGTTGTGACAAATCATTTAGAAAGGCAATAACTTCTAACCTTCCACTGAAGATAAATGCAACAAAGAGCCATTATCTTCCAAACCTAGGTAGAAGGAAATAGGAAGCAATCAACTACAGTGGATTCATTGGTTTTATAAGTTTCTACCTATGCTAAAGGTCAAAAAGACCTCTTTACGTTAAAAAAAAAATGAAAGAAAGAAAGAAAAGTATTTTCTAGATTGTTGGTTTAACAAATGCTCAGCAAATGAAATTTTACATGTTTTTTATTTATTGAGTGAGGTAAGACACTCCTCCACCCCTGCAAAAAAAAAACAAAAAACCCACAGGTAACTGAATTTCTCAGCAATTTGCACATTATTTAGATTTAGACAGACTTATTCTCTTACCCACATTTCTTATGTATCCAAAACTGAACTCATCATCCGTCACCCAAAACCAGCTCCCTTTCCAAAAGACTCTACTTCTTACACTTGTTACCACAAATCCTTTTAAGTAAGTAACCTTGAAGTGACCTTTGACTTTTGCCTCTCCTCCATCCCTGGTATGAGGATGGTCAGGTTTCCTGTATAATGTCTTTATTTAGCCTTTCCTCTCCATTTGAAATACCACTATTATTAGAGCAAATCTTTGTCACCTCATACATGATTTAATGAAGCAGCCTCCTACTAATTCTTCTTAGGGTCACCAGACCTTCCTAAAATACTCTTTCCATCAGCTCAATGAAGAACCTCTAATTGGTCTCTACTGTCTTTCATGTTAAAGTCAAGCTCCTCTGCTTGGCTTTCCACAATCTGGTTCTCCCATTACCTTACTACTTTCCCACAAAATGTACTTTTCACTCCAATTAAGCCAACTAGTGACCTCACTGTTCTCTACCTGCCAGATTCATTCCTGTTTCCATGTCTTTGTTCATATTGTGCCTCCCTCCTAGGCTTTCTTTCCTCTACCTGTCCAAATCCTTCCCAATCTTCGGAATCCAACTTGAATGTTCCTTTTTGAAGTCTTTTACAATTGCTACAGCCCAAATTGATCTCTCCCTTGTCCCAACTCCTACTGTATTTTTAGTCAGTACTACATAGTTTAGCAATTAATTGTTCTCTAATTGTTTCACATGAAATAGTATGTTCAGATAGTAGAAAATGTTCCAAAAGTCATGGTGTTTTTTTTAAGCCAGATGGTGCAGTATCCGTTCAGGAACTGGAGTCAGAGACTCACCTTCATGAGTTCAAATGTGACCTCAGACATTTAGTAGCTGTGTGATACTGAGAAAGTCATGGAAAACCCTATTTGCCCCAGTTTCTCATCTATAAAATGAGATGGAGAAGGAGATGGCACACCACTTCTGTGTCTTTGCCAAGAAACTCCAAATGAGAGCACAAAAATTTGGACACAACTGAAAAAAAACTCAACAACAAGACTGCTGGAACACTCTGTATTAAATATTTGGAAAACAAGCCTTTTAACAACCCCAAATTTGTCAATATTGCAAAAGCCCACTTCTTTAACACCAATATTCTCCCAATGGTTGTACATAACTAAGTATTATGGCACACCTAGAGCATAAAAGAATTGAAATTACCAATAACTCAGTATAAGTTGGCTGTAGCATACTAACAATAATATGCACATACAAAAGTGCTAATACCATTGCCAAGCATACCAGTGGGTCACGTATTGATGAATGAGCAACACCTATAGACAACTGGAAGTGCTACATTGGTATCATAGTGATACTATAAGACTGAAAAAGGCTTCTAGCACACTAGACAAATCTCCTATACATGATTTAGGAGAAAGTATGAATGAGGTAGCTGGGTAACACAATGAATAAAGTATGGCATCAGAAGAACTGAGTTTGAATTCTATCTCAGACATTTACTAATTGTGTAACTTGGGGCAAGTTACTCAACTTCTTTCTGCCTCAGTTTCCACATCTATAAAACAGGGATGATGATACCTACCTCAAAGAGTTGTTTTGAAGATCTGATAAGTTAACATATTTAACACATTTTGTGAACCTCAGAATATTATATGAGTGGGAGCTAGCTAACAAAGGACTACACAGCATGAGAAAGCCTGGGAGGAACTGTGACTAGTGTCACTGGGCACTACACCTTCCCCCCCAAAAATATGATCTCACAAAATAAAGTGTTTGTTTTGTCATCTCAATTAGAATGTAAAGTCCTTGAGAGTAGAGAATGTTTCATTCGTTGGCTTTGAATCCACAGTTTCTGGCACATAATAAGCGTTTAGTAAATGCTTCTTGATTGATTAATTCCCAATGACATTGTAATCTCTTTATGGTCAGGAAACATGTCATGGACTTCTCTGTATCTCCCACAGCATTCAGCAAAGTACAAAGGATGCAGTAGGAACTCAATGTTAGTATTTATTGGAGGATAAATTCCCCAAAGACTTTGTAAGAGAGTTTTTAAAATCTCAATGATTTGGAAATCTCCATGATTTGGAAAATTTCTACAGTTCAGTGTAGGATAATCACAGTGAGTGTGGCTTTTAAGAGACACAGCTATACACTCCATGCCCTTTATTGTGCAATGAGAGCATAAGCAGACTTGGCAGGAAGCCCTTCATTCTCCCAACAAATTGGCTCTCATTTAAAACTGCATCCAAGTCTCTCTCCGCAAAGGGACAAAAGGTCTCTCTCTGGAGATCTTTTAATATCTATCTTCCTCAGCCTTTTTTCAGGTTGTATTTTCTATGTGAGCTGAAGCTCTGATTAATGGGTTTTTGGGTTTTTCCCACTCATTCCCTGCCTCCCTCCTCTTAAACCATCCACACTGCAGTCCTGTGAATATCACATGCAGTAGGTGACAGCAGAGAGTATGGCCACTTCTCCAGCTTTATTGTGAAAAATAAGCAGATGAGTTTCAGTGATTTTTTTAAACAAAGAAAAATATGTCTTTCAAAGCTCTGATTCTTCATGGTGACAAAGTTTCAGCCTAACCTGCAGTTGCCTGCCACATAGCAGGAGCAAGGTTTAGCAGAAAGGATTCTAGATTTGGAATGAGAGGACCCAGGCTTGCATCTCAACTCTGCTACTTACTGCTATTCATGTGACCTTGAGCAAATCACTTCATTTTTCCGGGCCTCAGTTTCCTAGTCTGTAAAATGGAGTTGAATTGAATGGCTTCTAAAGTCCCTTTCAGCTCATGATCCTAACTGAGGCAAATGTCTCACTTAGACTAGCAGAACGTTCTCAATCAGCAAGGTCTGTTTGAACCAGTCAAGATGGCAGGTAGGGATCGAGAAGTGGTTTTTTACCATTCTAAGGCCTCTTGGATACAAACATGACATATTGCTTCCTTTCTAAAATGTAGTGTTTGAAGGATTGATAGAGAAGCAGAACAGACAATTGAGAGTGGAGGTGTACATATGGGATGATGCGTTAGTAATCCTCCACCACCTGGGCTAACATTAGGTCCTTAATAACATATGACTTAGAAGCATGGTCAATGAATAGAATATGTCCAGCTTTCCTACCCTCAAGTTTTTTTTAAGTGCCTATTAAATCATGTTCCTCCCCCCAGTTTGGGTATATATACACACAGCTGCAGTCATGCCATATTTTCATAACATCTCAGCAAAGTTAGTCCCAGGTTATCCATTTATTCCTTCTTTTATTTGCTGTCTTAAAACCTGCTCTGTTGGGTAATTTCCCTTTTAATAAGTTACAAATATGTACTGCTTATGTACTATCATTATTCTGAGCTTTGACATCATTGAGGAATAAACTATCCATATCTTGCCAGGGGCAAGTTTTTCTCAAATTTGGAAATCTCTGTTTTTCCATCCTATTTTTAGTCTGCAAGTGCTGAACTTAAAGTCATTAGACAGAATACAGTTCAAGACTTGGATCTACCATGTATTATGGAAAAGTCAATTCCTCTCTTAGGGGATCAGTTTTCTTATTTGTAAAATGGGTTAATTGTAACTTTACTACCAATCTCAGAGTTATTATAAAGAACAAACTTGGCAAAGTGGTCTGGAGTTTTACTGAGTAGGTAAATGATGTGGTCAGACCTTTGCTTTAGGAAAATCATTTTGGCTGCCAAATGGATTAAAGTAAAAGGATTAAAGAAAAGAAAGGCTTGAATCAAGGAGCTCTACAAAGAAGCTAATACAATAGTCCAGAAAAAAAAAAGTGATATAAGTGGTAGCTTTGTGAGTGGAGAGAAGAGGCACATGTATAAGAGATGTGGTAAAGGTAATAGGAACAAGATTTGGCAACACATTGGGTATGTGGTGTGAGTAAAAGTAAAGAATCAAGAATGACAAAGAAGTTGTGAACATGAGCCCTAGAAGGTAATAAGGAAGATAAAGAAAAGAGTTAAAAGGGGTTGACGAGAAAGATGGTGAGTTCTGTTTGGGATATTTGAATTTAAGATGCCTACCAAACATCCAGTTGAAAATATCCAAAAGATGGGGCAGCTAAGTGGTTCCGTGAATAGAACACTGGCCCTGGCGAGGATCTGAGTTCAAATCCAGCCTCAGACACTCAACACACTTACTAACAGTGTGACCTGGGCAAGTCACTTAACCCCAAATGCCCTGCCTTCCTCTCTCCAAAAAAAAAAATACGCAAAAGATAATTGTTGATGTGGGACTAGAGCTCAGGAGAGAGATCAGGGCAAAGATAGATAGACAGATAGAGTAGAGATGAATGAATATTGAACCTCTGACAGCTGATATCATCATGTGAAAGAACAAAGCAAGGGTTCTTAACATGGCATTCATGGGCCTTTTTTTTTCAAACTCCGTTAAATGTATTCAAGTGTAATTTGCTTCAATTTTAATCCTAGGTATTTTATTTTGTGCATCTAAAAACATTAGCGTGAGAAGGAATCCACAGGCCTCAGCAGATAGCCAGAGGAGCCCATGTCTCTTTCACACACACACACACAAACACACACATACACACACACACACACACACACACACACATAGAGTGCCAATGCAATATTTACAGTGCCCATGATCACGATAAAGACTGTGACTATAAGTATTGCATGATGCTCAATCTCAAAATATACCAAACTCTCCAGATAGAGGATAGAATTGAAACATTTATTTAGACACCAGAAAATCCAATCCCCAAACCAGTAAGCCAATTCTATCACAGTACCAAAGATATTCAGAAGCCATAATCAAAAACACTGAACAGAAAAAGTATCCAGAAGACAGAAGGCAACGAACAATATCAAATGCTTCAAAAGGCCAGTAGATGTGGTAATTAGAAGATTTTAGGGTGTGTTTGGGACTGTTCCAATTGAATGATGAGGTCTTCAAAATACTTATGCATTGCCCCTTGACCCAGTAATACCACTACTAGATCTGTATTCCAAAAGAGATAAGAAACAAAAAGGAAAAGGACCTATATGTACAAAAACATGTATAGCACCTTTTTTTCTGGTGG
Organism: Pseudocheirus occidentalis; assembly: GCA_028646575.1. Taxonomy (NCBI): domain Eukaryota; kingdom Metazoa; phylum Chordata; class Mammalia; order Diprotodontia; family Pseudocheiridae; genus Pseudocheirus; species Pseudocheirus occidentalis. The sequence goes on from CM053599.1 coordinate 142,151,241, forward strand.
CGAAGAACTGGAAATTGAGGGGATGCCTATCATTTGGGTGGTGGCTGAACAAGATGTGGCATATTATTGTGATGGGATACTATGGTGCTATAAGAAATAATGAGCAGGATGCTCCCAGAAAAACCTATAAAGACTTATTTGATACAAAGTGAAATGAGTAGAACCAGAAGAATATTACAGAGTAACAGCAATATTGTAAGATCAATTGTGAATGTCTTAGCTATTTTCAGCATACAATACTCCAAGACAACTTTGAAGGGCATATGATGAAAAATTATATCCATTCCCAGAGAAAGAATTGCTGGATTATAAATGCAAATTAAAGCATTTTTTTTTTTTACTTTTTTTTCCTTGGTGGCTTTTTTTGGGCTATGTTTTCTTTTGCAACATGACTAATATGGAAATATGTTTTGCATGACTACACATCTATAAACATATATCAAATTGCTTGTCTTCTCAATGAGAGGCAGAGGAGAGGCAGGGAGGAAAAGAGAATTTGGAACTGAAAATTTTTAAATGAATGTTAATTTTCTTTACGTGTAATTGGGGGAAAATAAAATACTAAATAAAGTGAATTGTGAAAAAAATACTTATGCATTACATATACATGTATGTTTTTAAATGTAGCTGTTTGTCAGTCTCCCTGCTTAAATGGTGGGAAATGCATAAGACCAAATCGATGCCATTGTCTCTCTACTTGGACTGGACATGATTGCTCAAGGTAAGTGAACCCAACAGTGCTATTTAGTGAAGAGTAATGATGAATCAAAGACATTTTTTAACAAAGATGTTTCACACATGACCCAGTGGAAAATCCAGAAGTCACAATTTCAGTATACATTTCAGGATCCTTAATCTAAAAGCAATGGCTTGTAACAGTTTGAGTTGATGACAAAAGCCAGAAGATCCTAGAGGGAAAGATTGGGAGCAAAGAGAGATGCTTGGAATGGAAAAAAAAAATCATAACTAGAGGGGTCAATCTAGATATGAGAGTTACTCATGAGAAATTAAGAGGAACAGTTTAAAGAGAATCAGAGTCAGAGGAGAAGTTGACTTTGTGAATCCCAAAAGAATTAAAGGAATAACAGAAGAGAAAGGACAGGAAAGTAGCAGTCTGGAAAAGAAAGGCTTTCCTTGGTTGGGGTAAATTGTGACACCCTATTGTAGTAATGTTGTCAGAGCAATAAACGGGAAAATTCAGATCACTGAAGAGGACTCTACAAGAAGTAATTAGGTATACACCTCACATTACAGAGCTGGAAAAGAAAGAGATAGAATTGACTAGAAAGGCATATTGGTATCAAGGGAAGCAGGTGGAAGAAGAATCTGGAACTAGCTTCCCCTGTGTAAAAAGTTCAATTTTTGTTATCAGCAGGAAAAACTATGAAGATATTTTGAAGTTCTCTGGCTCTGGCTGCTTTTTTCCTCAATTCTTTTGAAGGAGAGTGTTTGGGAAAGAACCATAAAAATCTGTCATAACTTTTTCCTATAAAACTTTTTTTCAGCTAAAAGTTATCATTTAACATGAAAGTCCTCCACTGTAGGGTTATTTTGAAACTTTTTAAAGTATGAGAACAAGAAAAAGGTTCAGGTTTTTATAGTGCTTAACAAATTATAAAATGTTTTCTTTAAAAGCAATGCGGTGGTGGGTAGGATGGGAAAAGAATGTCCCCATTTTACAGAAAGTAAAAAATGAGGCTCAGAGGTTGTGACTGACCCATGGTCCCATGGGAGAGTGGGAACAATAAAAGGAAAAGGGTATGAAGGAAGAGAAAGAGAGAGTGGGGAGGGGGGGGAGAGGCAGAAAGAAAATCATTGAGGGAAGGAAAGGGAAAGGGAAGAAGCTAGCTAGTTTCAACCTCAGAGGAGTGTCTCTATTTTCCTACTGTTCCTGTTAATAGGGAAAGTCACATTCACAGTTAGTTCAGTTTGGTGAGATAGTAGAGCCTTCTTTTTATTTCAGACTTTGAGGAATGGGACAAACAGTAAAGATATAAACCAGGTCCTCACTGGTGAAGATCAAAGTCCCGTATCTGTTACATAGATAATCCATGTTATATCAGGCTTTCGTTGTATGTAGTTATGACCCAGGAGACAAGATTTAAAAAACAAAACATTTAACTCTATGCAATAAGAAGTCGTTTTGTAATAAAGTCATATTGTAACTTTAATTCTTATTCCAGGGAAGTTTCTTTGTCCTCCCAGGGAAGTGATCTGATCAAATGAATCCATACTAAAGTATTAGTGACTCAATTTATTACTGACTGTCAGAACAGTAGCACATCAGGGGTTGCTTTTTCAGAAACTTCAAGTCATATATATCTATAGGCCCTTACCATTGTAGTATGTGATACAGTAGGAAGGTCATTTGCTCTGGAATCTGGAACCCTGAGTTCTAGTTTTCATTCTGAAATCAAGCTATGCTTTAACTTGGGCAGGTAATCACCTCTCTTCAAGCTTCAGGATCTTTTGTGTGTAAAATGGAGGTGGGGAATGGAAAGGGGAAAAGAGGAGGGCAAAAATTTGGAATAGATAATAGAACTGATAGTAACAATAATAGGTTTTAGATAGCACTTTGAGGATTACAAAGCACTATATGCATTATTTCATCTGATCCCATAAGTTCTTTCTAAAATCTCTTCCAGCTCAGTGGTTGTGTGATATTCTTGCCTGTCACAATGAATAACTCAATAATGGCCTAATTTCTAACTTCAGTAACAGGCCAGTCCTAGCATTCCTAGCCGTCCCTCAATTAGAGGGGTCTAGCCTGCAACCCAGTGTCCCTAGCTGCCTACACCAGATTATAATGTCATAGGTAAATGTTTAATAACAGCAACAACAAAACACACACACACACACACACACACACACACACACACACACACACCATAGTGTTCATTTGTTGTTTCCTAAGTCATTATACAGTCCCCAGGCATTTATTTTTATTTGACTTTGAGACCACTATCTGAATCACAGGAGATTAGGCCACCATTTACTTTACCTTCCTATAAATCTGACTTCATCTGCAAGACTTTAAATGATTTACAAGAAAGAATTGTATTGTCTTCGATGTCTCTGTATCCCACAAAATTCTTTACAGACTAAGTATTTACCAAACATTATCAATAAAAACCAATCACAAATGAAATTCTAAAGGGTTTAGGAATCCATTGCCCTAAAACTGCCCACACCCTTGGTTAAATTCCACTCAGCATGTCTGTCCTCTGTGTGTAGACTGCAGTTCACTCAGATGGATTTGTTTTTTCTCTACAGGAAAAGAAAAGCCGGGTTTCATCCCTTCTAAGTATCCCACAGCAAAGCAGCTCTCTCAAAAAGACAAGATCATCTCTCCCAGCCAGTCCCTGGGGATTCTGGAACATGGACATTAAAAATCCAACATGGTGCTGGTTTTTTTGGAAAGTTATATTGTTATTTTTGTTGTCATTGTTTTTTGTTTCTATTTTAATTTTGTGATATATTTTTTTCCTTGAGTTTTCCATTAAAAAAATCTGCCTGTATTTTCATATGCAAAAAAATGTATATTAAATATATGCTGCTACACCCACACAAAATGTACATATTCTGCCATCTGTTAGGGAAACTTCATGTATACATTTTGGTCACAATTTTTTAATTCCTTTAAATATGTTTATCAAATCTAAGTTTCGCTGCCAAGCAGTGTAATGCAGGCTTGCTACTCCATGGACTTCCCAAACCCACAGCATAACCCAGAAGCCAGGCCACAGCGAGATAACTGGTTGTATTGATGACATGTAAGCTATCCCACAATTCTCCAGCACTCTGAGCCACCATATTCCATGAGGATGAATGCATGAAGGAGGAGAATCTGGTTCATCCCACCTATGTAACGTGGCATCACTTTCTTGGAAATGTTTATAACAACAAATTTCTCATCTTAACTTGGCTAGATATTTAGTGATTAGACTGACTCCTCCCTCTCCCCTTTCCTTTTCCCCTTCCCCTGTATGAGATGCTATAGACAGTAGGAATAACCAGTTGCCATGGAAATAAAATCTACTTTTTTTTAAACCCAGGCAGGAGACACAGAAAGAGCAGGCAGGATTCATAATAGAAAGAAACCCCTAGGAAATAAAGAGCTACAAAGGGTATTGGTTTTGTCTGGTTTTTGTTCGGTTGAGTTTTGTTTCATTTTACCAGAACTGTGATTTCATCAGTGTAGGGAGCTCCTGATGAGGGATGTCCTCTACCAATGAGATACGTGGGCATCTTCTCTGAAACTTAAGAGTCTTGGGGTTCTCTAGGACACTGAGAGGTTAAATGATCTGCCCAGAGCTTCCTGACTCCAAGACCAGCTCTCTATATGCTATGCCAGGCTACCTTTCTAAGGGCACAGTTCTTGAAGGAGCCTCTTTCCATCTCCAGTTCCAATCTCACACCTGTAACTGCTGAAATAATTACCCTTCAAATGCTAACGGCACTCCCTACCCCAGAACAACAAAACAAACAAACAAACGAAAAAGCAATAATCCCCTCATGTTTGAGGATGATAATGAAAGGCAGTGGCAAGTGGCCCAGAAGCACATTTTATAATAAATAAGAAGAGAGGGGAAAAAGGAATGCGTGGAAAAGAAGATAAAAAGAGTGGGGGAAAATTGAAAGAAAAGCAGGATACAAAGCTAATCCAGAGTAGTCAAGGGGCTCAGAAATGAGAAGGGGAATAGAAACGTTCCTCTCCATCCCCAAACAAAAGCAACCATTTTCTCCCATCTTCAGAACTTTCTGTTCTACCACGGCCAGAAGCTTAGTACTTAGCTTTGCCATTTAGAATTCACTAGCTTATTCCTGGATGTCAAGAAATTCCTGGAATTTCCAAGTACTTGGAAATAAGTGCTATCAGTTGAGTGGAATTGGGGTAAAATAAAGGAGAAAAAAAATGGTGCAATTTGGATTTAGAACTAAAGATCACTAAAAGTTGAGGAATTTTCTGCCCCATAAGTTCCCATAGGCATTTGACTATATTAACACCCTTGAAAAGAAATGCTGATGCTTTACTCCATGTGAAAGAAATCAGTCAATAGAACTCAAATATATCATGTATATAAATAGATCATGCACATTCCTGTTCCAATCTAGCCTTTCCAAGCAGGGTGAAGGAATGAGAATTCTCATAGGATCATAGAGGTTAGAAGGGACATCTAAGATTATCTGGTCCTTCATTTTACAGAGAAGAAACTGGATCCAAGAGAGATTAAATGACTTACCTAAGGTTACACAGCTAATTGGTGTCATAAGCAGGATATGAAACCAGGTCCTTTAACTCTAGAGCCAATATGGCTCAGACCACGGAGTGCTGATGCAAAAATGAGAAAGCCTTGAGTGCAAATCTCCCCTCAACCATTTGTCAGCTGCATGACTATGGGTAAGTCACTTCTTGAGGGTCTTGGTTCTTCTGTAAAATTAGAGTTGGACTAGATGGCCATTGAAGTCCCTTCTCACTCTAAATCTATGACTTTTTCACTATATTTCAGACAAATAATAGTGTCCTCAACCTAGAGAAGTTCAATATAGTAGAAAGAGAACTGGACTTGGGAATTGGGAGGCTTGGGCCTCCAACCCAGACAGTGAACACTGACTACAGGTGCTTTGGTCAAACTCTCCAAGCCTCGGTACTTCTCCTCTACAAAACAGGAATCAAGATATTTATATCAGGGGTGGCTAGGTGGTGCAGTGAATACAGCACTGGCTCTGGAGTCAGAAGGACCTGAGTTCAAATCCAGCCTGACACTTAACATTTAGTAGCTGTGTGACCTTGGGCAAATCACTTACCCTCAATTGCCCTGCCTTCCCCCCTGCAAAAAAGAAGAAAAAAAAAGATATTTTTACCACTTGCCTCACAGAGTTGAGAGGAATGCATTATATACATGTTAAATTATGTTACTAATAATGAATGGTGAAATGGTGGAAAGAGCTTTGTAAATATGGATTTATACTGATTCAGTAAATTGTCTAGCCACCTTTTGCTTTCCCTGTCCCTACTTCCTCTCTTTTCCCACCCCTTGACCAATTGCCACTTATATTATAAATTAGACTCACTTGTGGAGAAGGAGGGTGGGAGGTGGTGTGTCTGTGTATGTCTGCGTGTAAGACCCGAAGACCTCAAGGGTTCATTCTATAATTCTGTGATTCTAAGGACTGGCCAGTGCTTCATTATTCATGTCTACTGTTTCCAGCAGAGAACTGACCCCAACAGATAGAAGTAGGTCCCTTGCAGCTATAAATATATGATCCTAGGAGCAAGAACTATTACTTTGAGTTCTGTTTGAAGCATCACAAGGTGTGAATCCTCTTAAACCAGGGTAAGTCATACATAGAGAGCTGGACTGGACCTCAGAGGCCATCTAGGCCAACCCCCTCATTTACAACTGAGCAAACTGAGACCAAAGAGGGTTAAGTCAATCAATGAATAATCATGTATTAAGCACACACTATTTTCCAGACATAATGCTAAGTACTGAGGATACAAAAAAGGCAAAAGACAGTCTCTGCCCTCAAAGAGCTTATAATCTAATAATTAATTACTTGGCCAAAGTAGGAAAGTTGAGAATCAGGATTGTGAAACCTGGTCCTTTAACTAAAGGCATTGAAGTTTTCTCTGTACCACACTGCCTTATCCCATTATTCTTCTAAGTTTTAGGATAAGGAGGGAAGGTAAGACATGATGACCACTGCTAGAAGGACCTGGGCTCAAATTCTACTTCAGATGTTTACAGCCTTAACTGTATGACCTTGGACAATTCACTTAACATCCTGAGGCCTCAGTTCCTCATGTGAAAAATAAAGAAGTTGAATTTCATGGCCTCTAAAATCCCTTCCAGCTCTAAACCAATTATTATCTATGATCCTTTCTTCAGGATGGTATTAGTAGAAGTGAACAAGGTCAAAGCAAGGCAGAAATACAAGGCAGAAACACACCTAGCTGGTGTGTCAATCTATAATGAAACCCTTTTATAATGTTAGTAATGGGGAACAGGAATAATACCTATTTTCTAAGTTAACCAGGTTAGATTTAGATTATATGAAGAATATGTTGGGGATGAGGCAGGGGAGGAAATGTGATCTGACAGTGTTGTATACCAAAATCCTTAATACTAGTTAACTGTGTCATAATAGACTTTATGTGTGTGTGAGTATACGTGTGTGTGTGTATGTGTGTGTGTAGCCAGGTGTGTGCAAAGTAGAACACTGGAATGGGAGTCAGGTGACTGGATCTTAATCTTGTCTTTATACTGGAGCAAATTATTTCTAGCAAGGTGGCAGTGAGGGGAGTAGAGCACTAGACCTGATTAGGAAAACCTAAGTTTAAATTCTTCCCCTCATATGTGCTAGATGTATGACCCTGGGCAAGTCACTTAACTCTGTTTACCTCAGTTTCCTCAACAGTAAAATGGGGATAATAACATCTATCTAACTACATAAGGGTTGTTATGAGAATTAAATGAGGTAATACTTGTAAAGCTCTTAGGACAGTGTCAGCACACAGTAGGTACTATATAAATGCTAGCTATTACTATTTATATCATTATTATTATTATTATTATTGTTATTACATCTTTGGACATGTTTTCACATCTGTACAATGAGGGGGTTGAACGAGATGCTATTTCAGGTTCTGTTCAGCTCTTAACAGTTTCAGTCTATGGGAGAAAAGGTAGATGTCTTTGATGGTCCAAAGCCATCATCAACTGGAAAGAGCCAAATGGCAGGTATGGATGGTTCCTCTGGAAGCCAGTGTAGACAGATGCCCACGTTCTCTTAGCCTTCTGAGGTTTAAATGTTAGTTGAAATAGCTCTGAACTTGTGAAGCCGAGGTTTGTGACTGAGTCCTGCCTTCGGCGATGGCCCTATACCATTGAAATGTGGGAGGATCCATGCAATGCCACTTCCCCATGACACTGTGCACGCTGAGGGTATTTCTTAGGGAGACAATCTGGAGGAGCTCCTATGAAAAGGGTTCCTTAGAAACTCATGGGAAAGAGATTCTGTGGCTAACAAGTGTTAAAAATATCAGTTATAGGCAGATATGTGTGTGTATGTATCCACACACGTATAGCTGTAGCTCCTTATCGCAATTCAGCCTGTATTTTTTGGCCAAGATCCCAGAATAGTCTGTCCTCAGCTGTAAACAATAAAGGTGAGGCAATAATAATAATAATAATATCTGAGATTTATATAGCACTTTACCTTTATTATGTAATTTGACCTTCACAATAAATGTATGAAGTAGGTGTTATCATTATTACAAGTAAAGAAACTGAGGCTCAGAAACTTTAAGTAATTTGCCTGGGTGGGTAAAAAGTAAATGTCAAAGGTGGGATTTAAACTGAAGGATTCCTGGCACTTGACTTCAAGTCCAGCACTCTGTCAAATTATAAGACAATAGAGATAAAATACCTACATCGATGTAGCATATAGTTGTTTGTTGGTCCATCTTGTCTTAACAGACATTTTGCCCATTAAAAAAAAAATCTACCGTAAAAATTAGAATGTAAATATTATTGCTCTGTCTTCTGGGATCCCTAAAAAAGAATTGAAACTGAATTGGTTGGCCAGCTAGGTGGCACAGTGAGCAGAGAACCGGCCCTGGAGTCAGGACAACCTGGGTTCAAATCCAGCCTCAGACACTTAACACACACACACACACACACACACACACACACACACACACACACACACACACACACACTCTCTCCATGTGACCTTGGGCAAGTCACTTAACCCCAATTGCTTACCCAAAGACAGAGAGATAGGATTTTGACCAGGTCTTCTGACTCCAAAATTGGCTAGCACTCATTTCACTGCTTAAGAGGAGGTTACTTTGTTTGAAGCTGCCTGTAAGTATTCTCTAAAGAGACAACCTCATGGGTGTTTGCTGAAATGCACAGCAAGCAGATGCAGGTCCTTGGTTGGCTTGGGCCCCTATGACATCCTATCTCTGGCAAGATTACTGTCTTTCTCCTGCCTGGACACTGACCAAGTGTTCTTATGAATCATTTTCAAAAGGTTTTTACCTCCACCCTAATAAGTTGTAACCTGCCTCATCACACACTTGATCCTCACCCTTCTGAATCATCCCAGATCTTCTGTTCATAATGTCCTCTGGATAGTGCAAAACAGCATATATCCACTAATGCATGTGTTCCCAAATAAAAATGCATTGTGCCAGCAAGAATCCCTGAGAGCAGACATGTCAAACACCTGACCTCCCTCCCAGCCCAAGACTCCCTAGTATAGCCAGAGAAAGATAAAAATGTCAATTGGGAAATATTTAGCAAAATACATAAAAAATACAATAGAATTTAAATAATGTTAATATATGGTTTTCTAAGTCAAGGTGCTACTCACTGGGATCCTTATGTATGGTTTATTGGTTGCTCTTTCTATTTATGTTTGATGCCATTGCTTTAGAGCATATTCACAGAACCAATCTGAAAAAAGCAAAAAGATTCAAATTTCTTCCTATCCACAAACTGCTCTTAAGAGGGAGGGGCAGCTAGGTAGCGCAGTGAATAGAGCACCAACGCTGGAGTCAGGAGGACCTAAATTCAAATCCAGCAGACACTTGACACACTTAACAGCTGTGTGATCTTGGGCAAGTCACCTAACCCCAATTGCCCTGCCCATCCCCCTCCAAAAAGGTGAAAAAAAAAGGAAAAAGAAACATTGTCAAAGAATAAAAGACAAGGCCCAGGTGAAAATAAAAGAATCAATACATAAAATGAGTTTTGTGGTCATCTGCTTGGCTGGCCTCAAGCCTGTCCATGCTCCTTACCATGTCAACTAACTTACCATGGTTAGTTTGAGAGGCCATGTGGTACAGTAGAAACAAGGAGGAAGCTGGAGTCTGAGGACCTATGTTCAAATCTTGACCCAGATATTTATTAACAGTATGGCCCTGGTCAGGTTACTTTCTTGGCTTCACTTCTCCATCTGTAATATGAGAGGATTGGACTAGATGGTTTCTGAGGCCTCTTATAGCTCTATGTCTGTAATCCTGAGGTATGCGACACAGATTTAGAAATCTATTTGTTCGTGTTTCTGAAATGTGATATTTTGGAAATATGTTTTAATTTGTCTTAGATTTTGATTCCTTTCCATAGTTCATAAATCCCTCTCTAAGCAACTGAGATAGGAAGCTGCCCAGAGCCAGGACTACTTCTAGCTCCAACAGACTTTAGTGCTGCCTAATTACAGTCTGAGTCTCTGATGTTAAGACAAGAACATGGTTGGTCTGCATGGGGGTCACACCCAATATCCTCTTGGCAGTGTTCACAGGACAGCTCAGACTGTTTCATAATTCATGAATTTGATGTTTAAAGGTTGGTTGGGTTGAAGCTCTTTCTTGAGTTTGATCAAAGACCATTTCATTAGACTAAACACAAAGAGAGGAGCTTTAGATCAAATCAGCCTCAGATCTCCAAAGATGGAGTGGTAGAATGGGCATCATACACAGAAACACATCTTTTCCCACGCACTGTGTCCCTCTTTATAAAAAGGAAATCACAGGAAGCTATGCTTCTGTTTGGCCAGCATAAGTATTTAGGCTTTACTGCTTGGCATTTTCACCATCCTCTTCCCCCAATCAATCTATCATTTAGGGGCTGCAGCGGTATGAGAGCTGGACTTGAAATCAAGAAGACAGATTCAAATCCTGTATTAGACATTTTCTAGCTGGGTGCTCCTGGGCAAGCCACTGAAATTCTGTCTGCCTCAGTTCCTCATCTGTGAAATGGGTATAATAATAATAATAACCACTTTCACAAGGGTTATGGTGAAGAGAAAATGTAAGCTGCTTCACAAATCTTAAAGCAATATACAAATGCAAGCTGGCTATGACTGATTATGCTTCAGTCTAGTTGGCACAGTGGACAGAGTGCTTAAAAGCAAAAGACCTAAGTTTGAATCTTACCTCAGGCACTAATTAGCAAGTCACTTACCAGCTTTGTGCCTCAGTTTCCTAATCTGTAAAATGAGGGAGTTGGACTCAGTGGCCCTACTCTAAATCTATGACCCTGTGAACTTGAATCTCTTAAGTGCCTTCGATGTGCCAGGTAAAATAAATAAGGTTTGATGCTGGGCAGGGAATAAGCTCTCAATAAAAACTGATTAACTGATTTGACTTACACTAGACATTTGATGGTGGCAAATGCTTCTGTCCTGAAGAAAAACCTGGACTTCCTCAGCTTTTTAGTGCTTGACTGCTGTAAGCTTGGATTATGTTCAGATTTCATTTAAAAGACAAATTCATTTAAGACTGAGAAGGGAAGGGGTGGCTAGGTGACGCAGTGAATAGAGCACTGGCCCTGGAGTCAGGAGGAACTGAGTTCAAATCCAGCCTCAGACATTTAATACTTACTAGTTGTGTGACCTTGGGCAAGTCACTTTACCCCAACTGTCCTCCACCCAAAAAAAGGGGGGGGGGAGAACTAATTAAAAAGACTGAGAAGGGAAAAACCACAAGAAAAGACATTCTATTTCAATGGAATGTGCCATGGGAGGAGAGAATGTCAGGGAGAAGAAAAAGAGGATTTTCAAACAGAGACTCTGGGACACCAAAAGGCTACCACAGCATAAGAGAGAAGAGCCCAGATCAGACCAGATAGTATCCCACCTAGGATATCTTCTCTGAGGTTATTCTTGCTGACATGGTAAACTCAAGTCTTTTTTTAAATATCAATTTCCTGGGATAAAATTCCTATTACCACACCCTGGTTATACAAATGGTTTCATTAGTATTTAAATATTATTCACTATAATTCCATCTCATCAAATCTACCTTCTGCAAATGATGTTATCATTGCATGTTCTTTCTAATATTTATGTGTTGCCCATTACCCTATTAATAAAGTCGCACCCTTGTTAGTAACTGGAAATGTCATTCCCCTCTTTTTTCTGATGACACATCAGAAAACATTTATGTTTTTGCAGATATCAGGGAGTGTGACAAGAAGAAATAGACCCAATAATTTAATGACAGGCCAAAGTAACAGAATAAATACTATGTTTTGACTCAAGAGACTTAGGTCCTTGTCCCTTTCTGAAAGTAATGATGTGTGTTGTTGTGCAAGTGAAATCACCCCTTTATTATAAGACCTATATTATAAGGGTTATAGAGCCTGAGCTGGAAGGACCCTCGGAAACCATCTAGTCCAACCCCTTCATTTTGCATGTAAGAAAACTGAGGTCTGGGGAAAGGAAGTGACTTGGCCAGGGTTACTCAGGTAATGTCATAAGCAAGATATAAACTGAGGTCTTCTGCCTCCCCAGTAAGAGGTCTTACCATTGTAACACACCAGATCAAAAACCACACGTTAGCAACCTGTAAACAGCAATTCTTGCCCCAAGGGCAAGCCCCTCAAAACACACAGAGGTGAAAAGGAGATGGGGAACAAATTCCTCCGGGGTTGGGAGAGACATCAAACAAGGTCCTGTGGGGGAAGAATGAGACTGTGGAGCACCACATGGCTACCACAGCAGGAAATAGAAGGGGTAGAGGCCAGATCAACAGTGGGCTCACCTGGGGTGTGGTTGCTGGATCTGATTTCTACCGCTAACTGGGTTAGAAAAATAATAAATTTAAAAAATAATTAAATAAAAAATTAAATAAACATTTTAAAATAAAAATAAATAAATTAGAAAAATAATAAATTTTTAAAAAATAACTCAGTTATTTCTAAATATTGCTCCCCAGAGATAACACACAAAGATCTAGTTGTCCCACCCTACTTATGGCTCTGCAACTAAACCATATAAAAAAGACATTTCTTTTAAAGGATTTTTCTTCCATTGCAAAAATCGCTTTTCAAGAGATTTTATTACTCATTTTCAGTGCATTTTTCTGGTGTTCTATATTGAACTATGGTCATTAGAATTTGAAAGAAGGGCTTGATTCCTAATTCTACTTTTAATTGGTTAGACTAAATTAATACCTCCAAAGGGACTGCACCTCATGATCTTTAGTACCCCTCTCATGACCTGAGGCAGTCAGGCAGAAGAACATGTATGTGCAGTGTTGCTTCAGTTACTCTAGTAGGTTGCCATAGAAACAAAAGCATGAGAGATATACCAGTGAGGACACATATGGGTTTTGCTACGAAGATTTGTCTTTGCAGTTAGTGTTAAGGGAATGAGTAAGTGAGTAAATGAATGAATGAAAAAGCAGTCATGTCATAATGGATAGAGTACTGAACATGGTGTCAGGAAGACTTGAGTTCAAATCCTACCTCCTACACTTACTGGGTGACCCAGGGCAACTCACCTAACTTCTCTGTGCTTCAATTTCCTTATCTATAAAATATAGAAATTGGACCCAATGGTTCTCTATGGTTCTTTCCAGCTCTAAATCTATAATCCTATCCTAAAATTCCATCAGATATGCTGGCCTTTTAAAACTATGTATCAGATTCATTCCTTTTTCAATTATTATTCAAATTCTCTAGCAACAAGTCAAATTTAGTTATACCAGGGGTGGGGAGATAATACAGGGGGTTGAAGATCCAAATCCAAAGTTTGTATCATAAAATAGCACATTTTGTTCTAGGGGCAAACATCTCAAAACACAAGATGGGAGGGAGGGGTGCTGACAAATCCAGTTGAGATTGAGGTGGGAAGAGAAAACAGGGAGAGATCACAGACAGGGGATACTGGAAGGTGTAATGTTAATGAAATCAGAAGATCTTCCATGCCCCTTTCTATTGGCACCTCAAAGGCTTAGCTCCTTACTTCCAGTTAACTCCTTGGGAGTAATCACAGCTGGAGTTGAGAGGAGAGTGGATTGGAAGCACCTGGGGCAATCTCCTCATTTATAAAGCCAGAAGAAATAAAGCTAAAGGACAGACACCACCGGGAGC
>CM053599.1:142165629-142208906 GCA_028646575.1 Pseudocheirus occidentalis
TAAACTGAGAAAAGAAAGTAGCACAAAATGAGGGTGACTCATTCATTCCAGGAGCTGAAGAAACAGGAGATGGTTTTCTAGCAGAGTGCATGCCAAGCTATGGCTGTTTGTAGATGGGCTGGTGGGGTGGGGGTGGGGAAGAAGAAGAGAATATCGAAAGTCTAGGACCAGCAGTTTTCTTCTGCTCACACCTATTTCATCCAAGCTTCTCCACCCATGTTTAGGCTCATCATTAGCATTCCCTGACAATTCCTCAGACAACAGGCTTTGTCTTCCTTGGCTCTTTCATCTGGTCCCCACCCTACTTTCAACATCTTATAGTTGACCTAAATTTTTTTTTTCTCTGCTTCTCTTCCCTGTCCTCCTCTCCTCCCACTTCTTCCCTGGGACTCTGCTTCATTTTCTCTGAATCTAATTACCCCCCAAAGGTAAGGAAATTTTACCTTCCTCATTCTTCTGCAAAGCCACCCCACCCAAGTGGTGACAGTCCTTAGTTCCTTTTTTCTCCCAAATCCTCCCGTCCCCCAAGGCAGTCTGCATCAACCTTGTTGACCACAATTATAAACTTCAAAGGTTTTATTTTCCTTTCAATTTAAGGGAGAAGGTAAAGGAGAGAAGGAGGGAGATAAAAGAGACTTTTATAAATTTCTAAAAAATTAATCTTAAAAATAAGCCTTTAGTTGCTGCAATGTCAATGCAGGTTGACAGAACAGAAAGATAAGTCTTCTTTATAACACTGGTACAAAGGGACCCTCTCTTGGGCATTTAAAGTTCATTACAACCTGGCCCTAATCTACCTTTCTAGTCTTATACATTTTGACTTTCCTTCCTGTACTTCCCCAGGCCAGTCTAAGATGCCTTTTTCTTGTTAAAAATTTCATTAGCGTGTCTCATGAAATGCCATGAAAGGCAAAAACACAATGCTTTCACTCAAGCTCACTTGGATCTTCAAGACCTAACAAACTCTGGCACAAAGCAGGTTTGTTGACTGATTGAGGATGACATTTCGCATTGGCTTCTCTGGGTGAGGGTAGGAAAGCTTTATTGTTTAGAGAAAAGGGAAGGAAATAAGCTTTCCTATAGAGCCTATTTGCCAGTCACTATGCTAAATACTTTTTACAAATATTATGTTATTCGGTCCTCACAATAATCCGAATCATCATCCCCTTTTACAACTGAGGAAACAGAAGTTGAATGACTTGCCCAGACTCATACAGCCATAAGTATCTGAGGTTAGATTTGAACTCAGGTCTTCCTAACACCAAGCCCACAGCTCTATCCACTGTACCACCAGCTGCCTCCAAATATTTAGGGCAACATAATGTGACTTTAAATACAATGGTGTCTGTAGCAAAACAAAGGGCACCAAAATTTTACTGTATTTTGGTATACACATCACAAGTGCTATTAATTTAAATTTCTCAAAACAAGGGGACAAAATCACTTGATCAGAATGGAGAGAAAATGCATTAGTGAAGGTAAAACTGGTTTTACTGTATTCCACAAATGAAGGGATGTTTTTCACCTAGAAAAGAACTGAAAAAGTCAAAGTAGGCTTCCTAAACTTGTGTAGGGTACGGGACCCCAAAAATCCCCTACCCAAGAAAAATCAAAAGTCAGAGGCATCTTGAGGAAAGAACAGAAGTTTTATTCTCTTTTCTCACAGGAAGATGGTAGTTCTCTCCATGGTGGGGACAAGGAGAAGACAGTGTTACAAAAGACAGAACAAGAATTTATACCCTAACCAGTCAAGCCCCTCCCCCTGGCTGTCCCTTCTCCCATTGGCTAGTAGGCAGGCTCTCAGTCTTGGTGTGAAATCTAACCCAGTGGCAGATAACAAAGAAGCCCATCACTATCTCTGTTGGCTGGGAGGTGGGACAGGAAGCCAAGGTACCATCCATGGCCTTATTTGGTAAACCAAAGCAAGGGAGGGAAAAAGGTCACAAGCAAGGGTAGAGGTCAAAAACTCCTGAAAGGGGCCTAATGCTTATGACAACAAGGGAAGGGGGGAAGGGTTCTAGGTTGTACATGTAAACCCAGGGCTCAGGTCTGTCCAGTCTTATAAAAGTCTGTCTCTGGTTTCCAGACAGTTTCCCTCCTTTCTCATTCTGAGGAGTCTTCACAGAGGGTGCAGAGTGTACCACACTCAAATAAATGCAAGGAGGCAGGGCAAGGACTGCTGAAAGAAAAGATGAATTAAGTGGACATTGACTAATATTTGGGGATAGACAGGTATTGCTGACTAGTGAATATACCTTATCTTTTTCCTAGTCTCTTCTCTGAAGACAAATTCCTACTAGGAAAGGTGAAAGCAGTTTTAAAAATTTCAAAGCACCATTGTTCACTTTCATGATATCTTCTCTACAGAGGAAACATCATTGCTCTAGGAAGATAAAGCCTTCTTAACCATGTTGCTCAATGTCCTTGTCTGAAAACTGACCATTGCAGCAAAGTCTAAGAAGGTAGCAAGAGGTAAGACAGGCAGAAAACTGGTAAAAATTGCTGGTGAGAGTGTCCAGTAATTGTAGGAGTGAAGGTTGGGTGGGAGGATATTAAATTGAGACTGTGTCAGTGTTGTGCTTTGGAGTTGCTGGAATCCTGAAATGTAAGGGTTCAGGGAAAGTCAGCCTAGAAAAAATTCGACCATTTCAAGTCTTCTTTCAGTCAAAATGGTGAGGTTTATTGCAATGCCAATCGGAGCCAGCTGGATTCTTAGGGAATCTGCAACTTAATGGGGGTGAGACTGATGCTTATATACAAAAAGTACAGTGAAAAGACCAGGATGGGATTAAGGAGTGGTAAATAGCCTGGGGTGGGCCAAGAGAGGATTGTGAAATGACTGCCTAATATCTATGTGGTCTGGGGGTGGGGCAGATGCCCTGGGCAAGACTGAGCTGCTAAATTTTATGAGAAAATTCAGGGACCGAGTTGCTTTCAAAGACACAGTCTTTTCCTTTTAGAAGTCCAAGTCCCATCACTAGCATATGGCTTGTCAAATCCTGAAATAAGTCAAACTCATAGGTGGAGGAATAAAGCATCTTTAATTGATATAACAGGGTAGCAAACCTACTACCTTGGAGGATGTCCTAACAGTGGACTAAGGTTCTTATCCTTTTAGGAGAAAAGGGGAAAAGGAATCACATTAGATAGTGAGGCCTGGTCACTAGACACTAGCCACCACGGGCAATCAGAACAAGGAAAACTACTTCCTTGTGGCCCTTTTGCCCTTCATGCCATGAATCCCAACAGAAGTGAAATGGACATCAGGGACCACTTGAGGCTGATGTGATTCAAGCTAGCTTTGTTTACAAGGAAAAGTCCCAGAGTGGGAACTCAGAGTGTGTAGCACCAATGCAATATTTACAGCGCCCACAATCATGATAAAGACTGTGACTGTAACTATCGCATGATGTTCCATCGCAAAATGTCAGACTCTCCAGAGTATAAAGTTGAAGGATTTACTTAAACGCCAGAAAACTGAATCCCCAAACCAGTAAGCCAAAGTACCAAAGATATTCAGAAGCCATAATAATGCTGAGAGCCACAGCATCCTTTAGCCTTCACACAAACTAATACAAGATCAATATTTACTCACGAGCCTGACTCCTTTTGTAAGGTCCTCTGTCCCCAACTGGCTGCAACTGTCAAACTCCCTCTCTACCAGCTTCTCTGTGGGCTCTGCTTCTCCTCAGCAAACTCCTCCCACCACAGGCTGCATGTGACTATATTCAGCCTATCAGAGGGCAGGGATTATCTTCACAGCAGGGAAGCTTCCTGTGGGCTCTAGGGGGCAGAGTTTATCTTCACAGCAGGGACAGTCTTCAAACTCCCCTCTAGGTCTATTAAGGGGCAGGGAAGATCTTCAAATTCCCATTGACATTACACAGTGTCGTTCAGTTAACCTATCTTAAGGCTAGGAATGCAAGGAAATTGGGATTATGCTAGGATCATTAAGAGGTAGTAGCAGGTAATATTATATTTGGTATTAACAATTTTCTATCATTATATTAACAATTTTCTGTCAGGCTCATGAAGGACTAGCATGGGAAAACTTAAGTGTATCCACTGGTGTGGGTCCATGAGCATGGAATATCATTGCCTATGACATTACACATTTTCAGTGTGTTGACTGGAAAGAGCACTGACTGGACTATGTTAATCCTTTACCAATGGTTCCCTATTAGCTCTTTTATTTGGTTTTTATAGCCCTATACAACATAATCCCTACCAACCTTTCACACTTTATACCATATTACTTACTTCTACCTACTCTACCTTCCGGATCAACCTGGCCTTCTTGTTTTAGAAAAACCAGGGAAGACTTTTTATGAACTCATGCAAAGTAAAATGAACAGAACTAATATAATAGTAACTACATAGTAACAGCAATATTGTAAGGATAAATAACTTTGAAAGATTTAGTAACTGATCAATGCAATAACCCTCCATGATTCCAAAGACTCAGGATGAAACATACTATCCACCTCCAGAACGAGAACTGATGGACTTGGAGTGTAGATTAAAGCATAGTTTTTTTCCTCTTTCTTTTTTTGCATTAAAAAATATGGCTAATGTGGAAATTTGTTTTGTGTGATTATACTTTTTTGTAAAAAGTTTTTGTTTTTCTTTCCTTTTCAAACAGTGGGGGAGGTGGAGAAAGAGAGGAGAAATTATAAATGGTAAAAATTTTATGTCTATGTGCTTTAAAAATAAAAATAGATGGAAGATAGGTGGATAGACAGACAGACAGATAGATAGATGGGGGGATGGATAGATAGACAGATGATAGATAAATGCTTGCTAATCAACTGATTCTCACCAGTGTTGTGATTGAGTACAGGAACACATCTGTTCAAATATGTGAATTGGATCTGAGGGCAATGACTAGCTAGAGGCAGGGGCTATTTTGAGGCCTGTGATGCGGTTAAAGCCAGATTGTGTGGTCAAATCAGGGCATTCCTGCTGTTCAGGGGGGCCCATAAGGAAGTTAAAATATTGGGACTGGGGGCAACTTTATTAGGATTCCATCACCAGGATGATTGTGATAACCCCCTAAATGGTCTCTCTAGTTTCTGCTTTCCAATCCAATTTTCCCTCTGTTGCCTGAGTAATCTTTCTTTCAAACCATCCTTAGCATATTAGTCCTTGTCTTGAAAAATTCCACTGGCTCCCTATTACCTGACGAATAAGGTATAAACACCTGTAAACCATTTAAAGCCCTCACTGTCTAGTTCCATCTACCTACAGAGTCTTATCTCATAATACTCCCCATCACATATACTCTCTATCCCAGTCAAACTGGATTACTCCTTAACCTCTGCTGTTCTAGCTTCTCCTGTCTCTATTCACAACATTCCCTATTCCCTTAATGGGTTTCCTTTTCCTGCCCATAACTCAAGTGGCTCTACCTCAGCAAATCCTCAACTTCAGGGAAGTTTTTTTTCCCCTGTTCTCCATACCTATAAACCACTAACTTAAAAATGATCTTTCTCTTTTCCAATTTCTCATAATGCTTTATTGTGATCCCTCCTTTTCACTGTCTTGCTATACAGTCTTATGCCCCCTATTAGAACGGTAGATCATTTAGGGCCAGGGTTATGTTGTTTTTCATTTTTATATCTTCTCCTATTAAAGTACTTTGGACATAGTAACCACTTAAATGTCTGAAATAAATTTCCAACAGAATCTTACCAAAATTACACGTAAATTTCCTCTGCTATCATGATTTCCAAAGGTAATTCTGCAGTCTCTCTTTGTAAACTGTTCTGTGATGCTTAACCTTATGTTTGTGTGTGTGTGTGTGTGTGTGTGTGTGTGTGTTCCTTGCAAAGACTCACTGTACAAGGGGCACAGATATGCACTGAAGCATTTTCATCATTTCCCTTGGCTCAAATGCCCCCCAACCTAGGAAATTTAGAAATTCCAATACATTGTATCCCCAGTAACAGAGACCATTTTCTCAACTACAAGCCTATAGTTCCCATGTCAGCTTGGTATCCCAGCCTCTGAGTTTACACAGTGTTCAGTCTTTACAAGAAAAAGGCCTGCTCCTCCAGATCATCTTACTACAGCTCATTTTCCTTCCAGCTTTCCCTGGGAATATTAGAATTTGGCATATTTGCCCCCAATCCAGAGTTTTATCTGAGAATCTCAGAAAATAGTTTCTAGATATCTACAAATGTGAGCAAAAGTGCTCCATTTCCTGTGCACTGAAGTTAATATTGATGAGGTACAGGCTCTGGGAGCCCCTTTGAGCTCTCCTTGAATCTTCCCAAGGTAAAGCATTTGCCTCAGGCCATGGGCCTTAAGTTGTGGCTCTGCCCAAGTCTTTAGTCCTCCTCTGTCCAGCAATTTCCCACCCTTGAACTGGCATAGCCCACAATTGTCATCTCCAGGTAGCCCCCAGCAACTTCCCACCCTTAATCACTCATTACTGCAGTCTGACCTCATCTGACTCCTAAAGACCCTCCCCAAACTTCTCCTCTAGACCACCCCTACATACCTCCCACAATCTTTCTGTATGTAAGATCCCATCTTCCCTCCATGTGGTATGAGAGCACCATAGGATGACCTAGCACAGACTTACTCTGTGTCATATGATTCTGGCCTGCTTGCCCAATGTGAGCCTTGCAGATGCCTAGGCTCTTTAAGAGTCTACCCAATATGGTGAGCTTTTAATAAACTTTACTTTTCTTTGGCTCAGAGAAGACGAGTTTAATTCATTTGGCAGGACCCAGCATGTTGGTATTTTGGGGTCTCCAGGGCAACCCTAATCCTAACCTCTTCATTTCCAGGCACAGGACAGCCTTTATTTTACTCCACAGAAAAATGAAAAGAAAATAAGGGATTCAAAGAATAAAGCAAGAGAACATGAAGGACTCAAGCCTGTGACAGTCAAGATACTCTCCTTACTTCTATTGCCCCACTTGCCATCTCAAGAATCTATACAGGTCTCCTGCTGTGATGAAGGTTATTACCCAAAGAAAAGACACTTGGGATTTCTAGAGAGGTGACTGCTTTGCCTTCCCATCAGCCTTGAACCTTTCAAATAACTCATGATGCAACAGAAAGCAAACTGTATGCTTTGCTCCTCCAAAACATGATTTGGTGTCTTGTTGCTCCTTCAATTTTTTTCCCCCTTTGGAGGTAAGTGACTTGCCCAAGGTCACACAACTAGTAAGTTTTCTGAAATCACATTTGAACTCAGGTCCTCCTGACTCTAGGGTTGGTGCTCTATCACTGCACCACCTAGCTGCCTCATTTGTTGGTTGTTTTTGTTTTTGGAGGAAAGGTTTTTTTGTTCTTTTTAAGTTAAGAAATTTTCATCATTTCTCCATAAAGTTTCAGGAACTTCCAATACACAAGTTCCCATTTCTGAGACCAAGAGGTTTTACCTCTATATCTGCATGGCTTCCATCTCTGGAGTAGAGTTGGGGGTACATGGAAGTAGGAAAACCAGAGTGGACTTTTTCTAGTCTGTATCCTTCCTCAGGACCTCAGCTTTGCTCCCTTTCAAAGGGTACAGTTTAGATCTAAATAGTCAGACCTAGTCACATCAGCCCTCATGTTCAGATTCCAAGACAATGTACTCTACCTATCAAAGAAGCACAAACAAAATCTTTTCAACCTCCTCAAATAATCCAAGAGGATATACTACTCAATTATATTATTGAGGTGTTTGGACTTCTATAGAAGGCACAGAGTTATTCTAATTTAAAAGTCCCAAGCAATAGCCTCATTCTTTCATCATATTAGTTCCCCAGATTTGCTCCTGGTCTACCCTCTACATGAGTGGTTCTCAAAGGATGTCCTGCACAACTCCTTCCCATATTCCCAGAGGGAGCTCCTAAAGTTCAATGTCTGCTCTTCTCTTCTTGGCTTCAGGAAGGTCACAATAGCATCCAGCTCTTCCCTCATAAGTCTTAGGGGAGTAAAGAGAGGTGAGGGGTTAGAAGGGAGAAGGTGAAGCAGAGAGAACCCAAGGAAATGGGTTTGAAGGCAGGACTTCTGGGAACCTTTTTTATTGTCAAAGTTAACATTCAATATTCCTCATAGCAAAAAATCTATACTGTGAGAAAAATATATATTATGTATATGACATTATATAGAATGATAAATATATTATGGCACATGGAATATATGGAACATTAAATACAGAAGAAAGTTTTTTATGAAAAGGAAGAAACAAAAATAGAGATCCTCGAATGAGTGCCATTAAACAGAAGTTCTAAGTAAATCCCAGCATCATTTACACACCCAAATAAGAGGCTTTCATTCTCACATTTAGCAATCTCAACTAATTGAGCTTCATGGCCTCAATTTTCCTGTTAATTGCATCTGGAATACAACTAATGCTGGCAATTAAAGGCCTCCACAATCTTCCTCCAACCTAATTCTTCAGACTTACTTAACATTATTCCCTTTTACTCACTATTCATTCTAGTGGAAGTAGTCAAGACCACTGCTCTTTGCTAAGGTCTTCCAGTCAATGTAATGAATTCTCCCCTGAGACAAAGAATTGTCCTTCCTCTTCTCTCTCTGCCTGTACCTGTCTATGTGAGTTTACTTTCTTTCCCTCTTTATCTCTCTTCCCTGCTTTCTTTCCTTCTCTCTTCCCCCTTTCTCTCCCTCTTTCCCTTCTCCTTTCTCCCTTTCCTCTTTTCCCTCTTTTTACTCCCTCTCTTTTGTCCCCACTCCAGTTTCCTCTTATTCTCAACAATGCTCCTCAGCTCACCCGGCATATTTATCTAATACATGTAGTTTCTGAGTAAGACAACATATTCAGTGTCTGCCATTTTCTTTGTGCAATAATGTGCAAGCCTTTTGGAGTTCCCCTTCCTTCCTAAGTTCTACTGCCTCTCTCTTGCCCTATCCCCCTCTCTTTTTCTTTTCCCACTTTTTCCCTCTATTTCCCAGCCCCATCTTTAGGCATGTTTGCCCTCTAGACATAATATATTCTCCTGGGAGACAGGGGAACTACACCAGAATTTGCTATATATAGTAATAGTAGAAACTGAAAGGGAAAGACAGAAGCAGGTTTTGATACTCTGTCCCAACAACCATTTCCTGCCAACCATTTCAGAAGCAGCTGCAAGAGTGTGAGAATGAATAAGTTTCTTTGGGGGTGGTATAGGGGAATCAGGAAGTGGTCAGAGAGTTAGCACATGTGATGTTAGGGTTTTTAGAAGCTGGCCTGGGTACTCTTGAGTACTGCTCTAGAACAGTGTAGGAGAGACAGTGGTCAAGGTGAAGGTATATTATGTTAGGTGATATACTTTTAGATTGAGAGTGAGCGTGGAGGTCCTAAGGTAGTATATTCCAGGAATGTCCTGAGAGACAATGTCAATGCATCAAGATATAGTGGAATCTGAGTACTTGAGCGCCCAGTGGCATTTTAGGAATGGCCAGAGCACCTACTCATGCACTAGAATTATGATGTCTGCACAGAGATAAGGATGAAGGTGATGGGGTGCCTGGGTGCCTGTGCTTGAACCACAGTTTGTAAAATCACATTTCGCCCTAGCCTCAAGTCTCCCTAGCCCCAGAACACTGTCTCAGGCAGTTTCTCCCTAGCTCAAGGGCAGCATGCCCTAACAAAATACTTATCTCTCTTCCTGTTATAGTGGTCAGCTGCATCTATAGAATTTAGTGGTTTGACTTACCTGTGTACTGGCTGAAGCAGTTATGCACAAGTATCTATTTATCACATATATAGTAGACTCAGTCATGTGTATACTCCTCAGCTCATTATACACATCCTGCATCCCTTGTTAGCTTGGGACATATGCATACTCCCAACATCCATCTTGTCAAACAGGACATTGATGGGTAACAGACTGGGCACTTTTCAGTCAGCCCTGACCCCTAGTTTCCTTAGTGACTTTTCAAGCCTAAAAACACACTTCCATGTAGCACTCCCCCCCCACCTTGGGCTATTTCCCAGTGAATTATGGGCAATAGGCCTGTGTAGCTGATGTTAAAAATGCATGTCCCTTTAAGCACTGACCTCTCTTTAACTCCTCCCTAATCCCACCCTTACTCACCTAGTTAGCATAATTGGCACCAGTTATACTATGGATTATTCTATAAAAATATACCTGTGACTCCTTTAAGATTGCAGGTTCCCTAAGACCTCCTGCCTGCTGTTTAGTGTAACAATAAACTTTTACCAACTTGACTCAGAATGCTTGATCCTGAGAATTCATTCCAGACTGCCCACCCAGGGACTCTGGTCACTGGGGTCCCTGAAACACCTATACTTATCCCTTGCCAGTGGTCTGATGGCTTGCTAGTACCCCCATGACATATATGCCAATATGAAATAAAGATGAAATAATTTTGTCTAGTACAATTTAATCTTTTCCCTGTTAGAATGGAAGGTCCTGGAGACTGGTAGAGATTTCATTCTTCAATTCTTCACCCCCAGCACCTAATAACATGCCTGGCACATAGTAGGTGCTTAATACTTATTCACTAATTAAGGGATTGGCAGGTGAGCACATGTCTTATGTTCACTTTATGAATGAGATTGTCCGACAAATCACTGGTCAATATAACTCTAGCCCAGCTTTTTTTCCTCTCATCTATGAAACCCTCAGTCAAAAGTAATCTGTGCTTCCAGAGAATTCTCATGGCTTTTTGTTTGTACTTGTCTCACGGTACCACTTTTGTATTATGGTTATTTCTGTTCCTATCATATTTCTCATTCTAAACAATAAGCTGCTTGAAGATAGGGAGTCTCATTTATCCTTGTATCTCAGTAATATCTAGCACAATGTCTTACCCATAGCAGTCACTCATTCATTTGTGAATGAATATCCTTTTTCAGCTCTAGCCAAATGAGCTACTTACTTACTCTACCCAGAAATGGATTGTGCTTCTCCATCTTTTCATTTGGCTTGTGTCATTTCCTCTGCTTGGAATACACTCTTCAGCTCCATCTCCATCTCTTGAAGTCCCATGCATCCTTGAGAATCATTTGAGATACCAGCCCCTCCATGATGTTCTCAGAAAGTCTCTCAGCTAGAAAGGAGTTCACTATGAATTCTTATAGCTCCTTGTTTATCGCTTAAACATATGTATATTGCCTTGGATTACTTATATATTTATATATTGATTTGAAGTTACTTATGTAAAAGTGTCTCCCCTACTAGACTATAAGTTCCTTGAAGGTAGGCACCATAATCTATTCATGCTTATATTTCTCATGGGTCTAGCATAGTACATTACATAGAGTCGGTCACCAATAAATATTTGAAAGAATAGATAAATGAATAGTTTTGAAAATTTTATCTTTAGGCACCTAGACTTTTCTGCCTTTCTTAGATACTTCTGCATATTAGTTATGTTGTTTCATTTGCACAAGTTGCCACAAACCACTGTCATTATGACACAAATACAGATGTTGTAAGGAGCCAAACACACTGTGTTCAATTGTTATTTGCAAGTTGGATGGTTCCTTTTTCTTTATCTGCAAGCTTGAAAGTGCAATCTTTTGCATTTACCCACTAATTTCACCTAATAGGGACAGTCACTATGCAACCATGATTAACATATCAATGAAAGAAAAAAATGGTTCTCTTGTCAATTAAAAAAAAATTGTCAGACCCTAGTAGACTACACAATCTTTGTTTTCTTCTTAATTTATAGAATAAAACAAGCATTCCCATAACAGTGATTTTTTTTAAAAAGATGATTGCACATGAATCTGCAAATCTATT
Source organism: Pseudocheirus occidentalis (assembly GCA_028646575.1). NCBI lineage: Eukaryota > Metazoa > Chordata > Mammalia > Diprotodontia > Pseudocheiridae > Pseudocheirus > Pseudocheirus occidentalis. The sequence goes on from CM053599.1 coordinate 142,177,350, forward strand.
TACAACTTGCTATTCCTTTTAAAATAAAGTTCTCATGTAAATTTTTTTCCTTCCACTCTCACCCTACAGACTGCTACCATTAGACACAAATAGGTGTGTGTGTGTGTGTGTGTGTGTGTGTGTGTGTGTGTGAAATTATTCTATACATACTTCTATTTATCAATTCTTTCTCTGGATACATAGAGCATCTTTTTTCATATTATAGCTAATTTGGATATTTATAATAGTCAAAATGAGCCATTTACTTAGTCATTCTTAAAACAATATTGATGCTACTATAATGTTCTCTTGGTTCTGCTTATTTCACTGTTCATTATTTCATGCTTCTCCCTATCAAATTTCTTCAACATATATTGACTTTTCTCCTTGTATACTCATTTTCTTCTTAATACCCTGCAACCTAAGTACCAATCCCCAAGATTCTACAGGGTTTTCCTTCTCTACAGACACATGCAAGGAACAAGGAATGGATCCTACACACTTGGGTATCACTAGTACCTGAGACAGGAGCAGCAGCTATAGGGTTGTACTGGGGCCAGTTTCTACTAGATTACTGCTGTAAGGTATGACTGAATTTCCTTTCCACAGAAATTATAAGAAACATGATTTGAAGCCATACTGAAAATATAAGGAAATGAAGATGAGAACAGAGGGGGTAACTGAAACGTGGAAAAGAGAAGATGTAATCCAGGGGTGCGATTTAGTGAACCCTGGGATGCTGGCCAATGGGAGGCAGGCAGGAAATTCGAATTGAAAGCAGCGTATATAAGCCTGGCATTTGACTAGAGAAAATGTACTCTCCATTTGAGAGGGACTCGTTCACCAGCAACATAGAATAATTGGCTAAAGTAAAATGAGAGCTTTCCTGCCTTCACATGAGTATTGTTCTTTGTATACTAGCCGTGGTTTTCAAGCTTCCTAATGCCAGGACCTTTTAATACTCGTATGTGGGCATATCTGCATGTGGGCAGACCCACCTGGAGACTGGAGATGGATAGAAGAATGGTGTCTCTGTTCACAAGACCATGGGAAATACGTGTTTCCCTTGTGACCCCTGTGAAAGGGTCATTTGATCCCCAAAGGGGTCGCAACCCACAGGTTGAGAACCACTATGAGCATGAGTCTCATAATATGTGTGCACATGCTGGGGAGAAGGCGGTGTCTGAGTCCTTTTCTGAGAATGGGTCTATCAGATGGATCTTCCTGAGGGCTTATACCCTGCCTGGGAAGTCCTGGAATCCCCAAAAGCATATTTCTAAAACTGTCAAAATTGTATTTTGTTCCATTTGCCTGACTACTACTTCCCTCTTCTAATCAGTATAGGAAGTTTACAAGCAGTCAGTATAAAGGGCAACAGCAGAAAATAAAGTAAAGGGAAACCTGGAAGTAAAAGTACAAACTATCCCAAAAATCAAAGGAGGAGAATGTAATAATACAGATTGTATTATTACATATTAACCAAAATTCACATACTGGCAACATGTGCTAAATCAGCAGAAACTAGCAAACTGTCAGGGTTCTGATCTTAGGATATGTAAATCCTACAACATGTAAATTCCAGACCAGAAAAACATGAAAAAGGTACTGATAATTGAGATGACATGGATATGTTAACTTTAAAGTTTTTATCAATAACTTTGAGATAATCTGGATATATAAATGAACTAAACCCTAGGTGGTATGGAAAAACCCTATCAAAATAAATCCTCAAATTCTTTCTCCCCTCCCTCACCCTCTTTCATCTCCTTCAGGTTCATACCTCCCCACCCTCTTCCCCATGTTATCTGTCTTTCTTCAACCATCTCATCCCTTGTCCTCATGAAGTCTGCCTCCTTTTGAGATTAAAGTGTAATTGCCATCCCATGGTGTTTTCTGGCAAGTACCAAAAAACAGGATATACCTGCCGTAATTTTGTAATTTCGCAAATTAATGATCAATTCACTTACCAATCATAAAATGTTCAGTGCGAGCATTTACACCTCAGAAATCACTACAGACTGGGACTTAATTTGTTGCTTTATTAATTGCTAGTCTTAAGACAATGTTATCAAGATAGATTAAATGTACAAATGTGAGTACATACAGGTCTCCCTTCATCTCAGAGAGCATGGTTGTTAACCATTTCCCAGCACATTCCTATATACTCTATAAGCTCTGAACTCAGCAAAAGGGCATGAAGTCATCAGACTAGTGGCCTCCAGAGGGTAGAATAACTTCTCTAACAGCTTGTATTTACACAAGAATCTAAGGTTTGCAAAGCACTTTGTGTCTGTTATCTCTTTGAGCCTCACAATGCCCTAGGCTGAAGGGAAGGAGCCTGGAGGTTGTTCAGATATCAACTAAAATCTAAAATCCTAAGGTGCCTAATTTCCTTTGATCTCAGAAGCTGAGCTTGTTTGCATCTGGCTAGTACTTAGGTGGAAGACTATCTGATAATACCAGGTATTATTTTGAAAGGCAGTACTGTGTAGTAGATAAAGTTAGATTTAGCATCAAGAATACAGCTAGGTGGCACAGCTAACAGAGCCCCAGCCCTGGAGTCAGGAGGACCTGAGTTCAAATGTGACCTCAGACACTTAACATTTACTAGTCCTGTGACCTTGGGCAAGTCACTTAACCCCAATTGCCCTGCCTGCCCCCCTCCAAAAAGCAAAAAACAACCTAGGTTTAAATCCTGCTGTAAATACTTGCCAACTGTGTGACCCTGGACAAGCCACTCTGAGACCCAGTTTAGTCCTTTGTAAAATAAAGTGGTTGGACTTGATCTCTAGAACCTCTCAGGTCTAAAATATATGACCCCCTATACTTCTAAGTGAACTCTGGAGTGGGGGCGGGGGGGAGTGACATATAATAGCATTCCCAGGTGTTACCTAGGTCAGGGCAAAAAAGCCAGGGAATTGGGAAGACCCCAAAGTGACTGGAACCCATCGTGTAAGATAGATCTTCTGAGAGGTCTGTGTCTAATAACCAAAAGGCAAACATACTAGGAAAAACTAGGGAAAAACTAAATCATGTCAATCATGGCATTCTTGCTAGAGATAAAACCTGAAGACAAAAGGAAGTTATAGTTAGATGGAAAGATGCTTTAGAGGTACTTGAATCCATGGTGGAGTTACATGAGTAGCCATAGACAGCAAGACACTTGATCTTCTCAGCAGATGAGAAAGAAGAGAAATTCTAAGAACTTGCTATGATCTTCCAAATTAAATCAATATATATTTTATTGTTTAGCCATTTTTCAGTCATATCAAACCCTTTTGGGGGTTTTCTTAGCAAATATTCTAGAGTGGTTTGTCATTTCCTTCTCCAACTCCTTTTATAGATGAGGAAACTAGACAAACAGGTTAAGTGACTTACCCAGGGTCACACTGCTAGTAAGTGTCTGAGGCCAAATCTGAACTCAAGTCCTCCTGATTCTAGGACTGGCAGTCTATCCACTGAGCCACCTAGATGTCCCCAATATATATTTTGTCATTCAATATATATATATACACGTCATAGGAAGGTATTATAATATATATTTTAATGCCTTCCAAATAACTTAATTGTAAAAATGGACATGGGGAGTATGGTATGTATATAGATATAGGTATAGGTATAGATATATGTGTGTATTAAATTATTATCATTAAATATCATGTTTTGGCCCAAGTCTGAATTAATCGAACAAACTGCTTTCCCTTGCCTTCTGTGTCAGCAAGACATCAGAAACCAGATAGGGTTGGAGACAGAATTATCCCTTATCTTGGGAGAAAATAAAAGATATCTTGAGACCATAAAATGTAAATAAATGCAAATTGACAACAAAGCAGAATCTAACTCCTTTCTCACATATAGATGGTAACAAATAGAAGTCATAAAGTTTTGTGACATGGTCATCTTGAATTGGGATGGTTCTAAAATGTATAAAAAGTCTTTTGATTCATCTGTTTGTCAGTTAGGACTCAGCTCCTGGCTCCTTGTACAAATACCACTAGCCTTAAGGGAATAACAAATAAATGTTGTAATTGTATTTGTTCGTCCCCTTTAACCAAACTCTTTAATGAGTTTGACAATACACACACACACACACACACACACACACACACACACACACACATGTACACATATACATATGCATGCACGTGTGTGTGTTGGAAGATATGACTCTGGATTAAACAAGAGCAGCCAAAGTCCTATAAATGATGGCTACTTTCTTCAAGTAGTGAGATGTTGGATGTTGCAAGTACTAAATAACATTTTAAAAAATACAATTGACTATAGCTTACCAATTACTGATAGACATTCAGTAATAGAATGTAAGCTCTCTGAAACAGACACTACTTTATTTTTATACCATCAGTGTCTGGCACATACTAGGTTCTTAATATAAATGCTTAGTGAATTGAACTGAATAGATGTGGAACTCCATTCTGAATCAGCACTTGGAATCTCATCTCCAGTCTTCAAGAGGCTCCCATACCCCAAAGACATTTCTTCCTCACTCCCACCTCTTAGAATCTTGGTTTCCCAGAAGGTATAGCCTAGGTCCTCATGTCCTACTCAAACTTTTCCTGATCCTCTGAGTTGTCAGTGATCTTTCCTTCCTCAAACTACCAGGTATTTGCATGTCATACAAATCCCCCAAGGGCAAGGTTTGCTTTATGAGCCAATATAGTATGAATAAAGTGCTAGAACAGGAATCAAGAAGACCCAGATTCTGAGTCCACCTCTGACACTCTAGGTGTGTGACCTTGGAGAAGCGACTTAAAACGCCTGAACCACAGTTTCCTCATGCAAAATAGGAATAATAATATCCATAGTAACTACCTCACAAGGTTACTTTGAAGTTCAAAGTTATATTAAGTGCTTTGAAAACTTTAAAGTAACATGGAAATCTCAGCTACTTATTATTTTTATCTTCATGATACCAGAGTTTTGCATAATGAAAGGTAAATGCTTAATTATTAACATTTGAGTTGAGTTGAATTGACCATGCATGGGTCAGTACTCTTCATATAAAATCACACCAAATTTTAAATGAGGGAAAAGAATGCAAACTCATTATGAAACAATCCAAATTTTGAAAACAAGTTAGAGATGGTTTTATGGGGAAAAGACTATTGAATCAGGAGTCATAGGACCTGGAATCAAATACCAGCTCTGCTAATAATTGCTAATAATTACCTATTAAGTGATTTTGTATTACATCACTTAACTTCCCATTTCTAAAATGAGGAGGTTGAACTGAATGACCTCCCAAATCCCTTTTTACACTTGACTTATGGCTTATCACTTGATCCTCATGGCTCTGGAGGAGAGAGTGAGGCTGATAACTTTGCACAGCTCTGCCTCACTTAAATCCAATTCACTTCAAAGTCAAGACATCACTTATAGGATTGGTCTTCTCTGAGAACAAAGATCAAACAAGGACTCTAAATCTGTGATCATAGTACTTGTTTAACAAAAAGATTCATCAAAGATTCACCATAGGCTTTCCTTACACAGTCTATGAAATGAATCAGTTTAAAAGAATGTGACTTAATGAACCCATACACTCCAGCAAAAGAGATATAACCATACACTTAGCTCCATGGGGGCCCTTTCAAGTTGATTGCCTCATTGTTTGAGAGCCTTGGAAAAGGTCAAGGAGTTTGATGTGGTCTGGGCAGGAGGCAAGAAGAAGAATATTTTAGTTTCTCATTCACATACTATTGCTGACTCAGGGGATGACCTTTAAGGACTTAGTAAATCATTCTGTTTTCTCATGGATAAAACCAAGATAATAATATCCATTCCTCCCCCGAATACAAAGGTATCAAAAGAATGAATTAAGGGCCTGTAAAATTCAGATGATGTACACTATAATAAAATATATGTTTTATTATCAAAAGATTATCAGGGGTAGTCTTGTTTAAATATCTGTTTTAATGATTTGTATGTATATAGCATTCATTTCATTCATACTTGATGCTACATACAAAATCTCTGTATGGGCAAGTCACTTAACACAGATTGTTTCCAAAACAAAGGCCACGGAGACCTTTGTGGTTCCTTCTGGCTAAGTTTATGATCTCTGTAGCACTTTCTACTCCTCCCATTGCATATCTGCAAGGTCATCTCCTTCACTGTACAGATGAAGAGACTAAATAAAGCCCAGTTAACTGACTTTGGTAGTTGCCAGCAGAGGTTGGATTTTATCTCCATTTTTCTCTCAATAATTAGCACCTCCCCACCAGCTATGACCACTCTCCCTCTTGCAATTACTTCCCCTGGACCAGGATTGAGGAAGACTTGAGTTCAAATGGGTTTGCAGACATTTATTAGCTGTGTGATCCCAGATAAGACACTTAATCTCTCCCTATCTCAGCTTCCTCATCTATGAGGGTAATAATAGCACCAACCTCCCAGGGCTATTGGGAGCATAAAATGAGATATTTGTAAAAACCCTTTGCGAAACTTAAAGTGTTATGTAAATGCAAGCTATTATTATTATTGTTGTTGTCAATACTTTGTATTTACTTATTGGGACAACTAGAAAATGTAGTGGGTGGAGCAGTCTCAGTTTCCCCACTGAACCTAGAATCAAGACCTGAATTCAAATTCAGCCTCAGACACTTAGTAGCTGTATGATCCTGGAGAAGTCTGCCTCAGTTTCCTTATCTATAAAATGGGAATAATAATATCATCTACCTCCTAGTGTTATAGTGAGGACCAAAGAGATATTTGAAAAGCATCTAGTTCATAAGAGGCATTATATAAATGTTTATGTTTACTATCATCATCATCATCATCATTATTATTATTATAATAGCCCCTCAGCAGAATATAAAGTCCTTAAGGGCCATAACTATATCCTTTTGATTGTGAATCCCTAGGCACTATCACCATTCCTTACACATAAAATATTTGTTGAATTGAATTAAACAGCTTGAATCTCTCCTTTAGAAAAGTACAATTTATAATATTTCTAAACTCGTCCTCCATTTCTAATCCAGCAGTTCTGTGTTGTTAATGGGCAAGCCAGAGAACCAAGGAAAACATCTGTGAATGGGTAAGCACAGTTTTGGAGATTCATGTTACCTGGTGGCTTTCCACATGTTGGTGGTTGAATAACATTGCATAATAGGTATCTCTGAGAAGTATCTCTTATAGTGGGCTGTGCTACAAACTCTTGGAGTCTTAAGGTGCAACATATACCAAAGGGTATGGGCAGCAATGACTCTCTGTCAAAAGAATGGCAAGAGCCATATCCTTGAAAACACCTTGAGTCCTTCCCCTTTCTCTTAGTTCCTAAGCCTGTCCAGGAGCTCTTGGATCTTTCAGTCAGACATCATGAGACTGATTACTACCAATGTTTTCAGCAGAAATACTATCTCAGTAATATCTGAAGAATACAACATGAGAATCAAAGTGATATTGGCCCCAAATTAAGTCACCCTTTATGCTAATAGTGTTCTCAATGGATATCATTAGGACACTAAATTTCAATATCTGCCTTTAATTACTTGAAAATACTACACATGAGATAACAAGTAGATGTCTATTGTTTGAAGGAGGAGTAAAATGTGGAAGATATTCCTATGAAGCATCTTAAATATCTTTGATGAAAGATGAATTTGGAGAACAACACCAACATATTATATGATGTAGATAAGGTTCATTCTGACTACTGAGATTTAAGAAACTCTACTTGCTCTAGGGTATCTCAAGATGGAAAACAGGTCAACAGTATTAACATATAACCTTGCCTCATCTGTCTAATTGGATCATTAATGTTCCAGTCACAAACTGAAATAGCCTTCTCACCTTCTCTCTTGCCAAATGCATAAACAATCAGAGAAAATAATGAGAGGTTCATCTGATTCCTGGAAAAATCCCAGAAGTAGATGAAGTTATTACTTGCCTTAGTCTCCTTACTTTCCACTTCATAGAAAGATAACCAACAATATTTTGAATTGGTTTACTGGGGAGTATTTTGGCATAAGCAAATATATGTGAGGAATTCTGGATCCATTTTAGAGGTGTTATATAATTCCATTTTTTTGTGGATAAGGAATTATGGTTCTTATGGAGTAAGTGATTTTCAAGAAATCACTCAACTCAACTCACTCAAATCACTCAAATTTACTCAAGTATGCAATAGAGACAAGGATCAAAAGGAGAATAGATGAGATTGGCTGTGGAGAGATGAAATTGGCAACACCCATGATCCCCCTACACATCATGACCTCAAGAGGTACAAAAACACTAGTGCCATGTGCACTTAGCTAATATCACCTCTCTTCTTTTTTAGAAGTACCACAAAACACTAGAAAAAGTACTTGATTTAGAGGCCAGGGAGCTAGATTCATATCTCTACCTGTGTGATGTTAGTCAAATTATTTTACTTCTCAGTTTCCTCAGCTGTAAAATAAGAGGATTGGGGAAAGATCATGATGTGAGGAATAAAGTGCTAGATTTGGAGTCAGAAAGACTTGAAATTGAATTTTCTAGATCTGTGATCCTAGACAAGTTGTTTAATTTCTTTCTGCCTCCATCTTCCCCACTGTAAAATGGTGGGGAGGGGGAATGATAATAGTATCTCCCATAGGGAGTTATTGGGAGGATCAAGTTTGATAATATCTATAAAGTGCTTACCATAGCAACTGGCACATAGTACATGCTTAATAAATATTTATTTCATTTTCTTCCTCCCTCCCTTCCTTCCTTCTTTCCTTCCTTCCTTCCTTCTTTCCTTCCTTCCTTTCTCCCTCCCTAGTTCTTCATTTGTAAATAATGTTAAACTAGATGACCTCAAACATCCCTCTGAGTTAAAAATCATCTTATGATTACATGACTTCTAAGGTCTCTTCCAGCTCTAGATCTATGATCCCAAGAAAGGGTAAATACAGAAAACTGTACAAAGACTTTGACATTCTTGTTCATTCAAGAGATGGAGTTTGAGTTATTTCAACCTCCTCAAAGGATCTTTGAAGAACATCTCTATTCAACATCTTTTGTTTTCTTTCCTTCAAACACTTAGGATTTAAAAGTCAGAAAGCCCCTTGGAGGAGCTCCACAGTAAATGAATCCCTCTGCAGAATGCCCATCCAGTGGTCAACTCAGCCTGTTCTGTCCTACCACAGCCAAATAAGGACATAGAGCTAACACACTGTCCCCTTCTTGGGCTGAGAAGCAGCCTGAAATAAACATTCTTCTCCCCAACTCCTTCATTTATTTTTGGTGCCTCTCCCCCAACAGATTTCTCGCTGACTTCTACTTGGAACTTGCTGCTATTATATAATACCTCAAACTTTGGACCTGGATTTCTAAGGCTCCATTTTCTTAGGAAGATTTTTTCATTCAAATCTTGCCAATTGACTTTATTTTATTTTATTTTTTAAGACTGGGTTTCTCCATCTATCTCACGATAGAAGAACCAAGGCTCCTTATAGTTCTGATCCCATTATTGATTGACAGGAGAGTTTTCATTTGCTCTGATTTATCCCTTCTTAGGCAGTCTACTAGGGTAGCTAGATGGTGAAGTACACAGAGCACTGGATTTGGAAGCAGGAGGACTGAAGTTCAAATCTGGCCTCAAACATTTACTTGCTATAGTCAATGACTATAGTAATCTAGTGTTTAATAAACCTGAAGACCCCAGCTTTTGGGATAAGAACTCACTATTTGACAAAAACTGCTGGGAAAACTGGAAAATAATATGGCAGAAATTGGGTATAGACCAATATCTTACACTGTATACCAAAATAAAGTCTAATGAGTGCACAATCTAGGTATAAAGGTTGATACTGTAAGCAATCTGGGAGAGCAAGGAACAGTTCCCCTGTCAGTTTATGGAAAAGGGAAGATTTTATGACCAAACAAGAATTAGAGAGCATTATGAAATGCAAATGGATAATTCTGATTACATTCAATTGAAAAGTTTCTGTACAAATAAAGCCAATGTAGTAACCAAGATTAAGAGGGAAGTGGAAAATTGGGGATTTTTACAACCAGTGTCTCTCATTTCTAAAAGATACAAAGAATTGAGTCAAATCTATAAGAATATAAGTCATTCCCCAATTGATAAATGGTCAAAGGATATGAACAGGCAGTATTCAAAGGAAGAAATTAAAAATATCTATACGCATTTGAAAAAAATGCTCTATATCACTATTGATTAGAGAAATTCAAATCTAAACAACTCTGAGGTACCACATCTCACCAGTCAGATTGGCTAAGATGACAAAGCAGGAAAATGATAAATGCTGGAGGGGATGTTGAAAAATTGGAACACTAATGCATTATTGGTGGGATTGTGGACTGATTCAACCATTCTGGAGAGCAATCTGGAACTATGCCCAAAGGGCTATAAATAAGTACCTACATTTTGACCTGGGAATACCACTTCTAGGGATGTATCCCAAAGAGATCATAGAAGTGGGAAAAAGACCTGTATGTACAAAAATATTTGTAGCAGCTCTTTTTGTGGTGGCAAAGAATTAGAAATCAAGGGGATGCCCATCAATTGGGGTTTGGCTGAACAAGTTATGGTATACAAGTGCAATGGAATACTACTGTGCTATAAGAAATGAGGAGCAGACAGACTTAATAATAACTTGGAGAGACATATATAAACTGATGCTGAGTGAAGAGTGAAGAACCAGGAGAACTTTGTACACAATTACAGACACACTGTATGTGTGATGATTGACTTTGATAGACTGGGATCCTCTCCATTGTAGGTGACATCATGTTTACATAAAGGTACAAAATATAGACAAAATAATTCAGCAACTTGAGGTCAAGGGGAGGGATCTGGAAAGGGTTTTTTTAGCAAAGGGTACTTGAAATGAGCTTTGAAGGAAATTAAGGATTCTAAGAGGCAGAGGGGAGGTGGAAGCACATTCTGGGCATGAGGAAAATCCTCTGAGAAGCAGTAGGTCTGTGTCCAAAAGAAAAGAGTCTGCGCAACGTAAAAGATACCAAGTATGACCCATTCCTGCCATCCCTAGCCTTGAGCAATGCATAGGCATGGGGTCATCAACCAACCAACCTACCCACCAGCATAGAGGATAGGGGTAGTGATAGTATCACTTGCACAATATTAGAGGCAACTCTTATACCAGCACTCTGTTCAGATATGATATTGGGATGAGATGAGGAACTCTTCATACATCATTAAATGATTAAAGAGTTAAGTTTACTTTGCCCTAACACAGCAAGGGTATGCAAGAGTCATATAGTGGCCATGGACTCTCCTTATCTCCACATGTAAATACACTGGATTAGCAAGGGAAGGTATGGTGACTGAGTGATCATTATAAATCCACCAAGTGGGAAGTACAGAGGGAACCAGTGCCAGGCTAAGTGCTTTACACACATTATCTCTGATCCTCAGAACAACCCTGTTAGACGGGGGTCCAACTCCATGTAACTAGGACTTTTCTTATGCCTTGAGGTGACCAAGATGGCCTGTCAAGGAAGGCTGAGACTAGTCAAGTTCCAAGGACAGATTTCTGGTCTTTTAGAGAAAACGAATCCCCATTGCAGGGCAACAAAAACTCTGCTCCTATACCTTCCACCTACACTCAAGGAATCTTCAAAGCCTACCACAGAGTTCACCTGTTCCTGACATTTAAAAATGAATTTCTATACCTATTTTTGCTGCTGTTGTTTGTCCTTCGTTTTTTTTTTATGATATATATTTTTGTTTTCTTGTTTACATCATTCATTTTCATGACATTGTTGAATTACAAATTTTCTCCCCGTCCTTCCCCCGACCAAACCCTAAAACAGCAATCCCACTGTAAAGCCCCTCCCCTGCTCTGCTCTCTTACTTTCTGGTAGGGCAGGGAGGGTATCCCTACTTCAGCCCCTGTATATCTTAATTCCCAGTTGCAGGTATTGCAGAACTTTAAATTCTAGATTCTTTTGGTTCCTCCTCCGTCACCCATTCCCACTGGAAGGACAATCAACTCAATATAGGCTGTGGATGTATAATTATACAGGCCATCTTCATAGTGGACATATTGTGACAGTGAGATGTCCCTCCCTCCTATTCCCCCCCTTCTCCACCCTGTCCCTGTCCCTTTACTGAAGTGTGTGCTTCCAGCATCCCTCCCCCAGACCCTGCCCTCCCCTCCATCATCCCCCCTTTCATCCCCATGCCCCCCAGTCTCCTGTGTGGTTGTCCTTCATTTTTGATGAAGATCTTCAAAGAAGATCATCACCAAGAAGGTGATGCCATGACTTGCAAGTGAATTGGATTTAAGTGAGGCAGGGCTGTGCAAGGTCACCAGCCTCACTTTACTAGGTATTTCACCACTAGGTATTTCAAGGTCCTAGGGTTGTTGGATGTGGAGTCTTTGTGTGCCACATGAGCTCACCATGGTTCAGTAAAAATATCTCTGGCTCTTTGAAGAGGTTACCCAAAGAGTGTTAAGGTTGCCTGAGACCCCAAAATACCAACATGCTGGGTCCTGCTGAAAGAATTCAACTCAAGTCTTCTCAGCCAAAGAAAAGTAAAGTTTATTGAAAAGTTCATTAAAAGTTTGCCATATGGGGTAGACTCTTAAGCACCAGTCTATGCTAGGTCATTCTATGGCACTTTTACAGAGCAAATCTGTGCTAGGGCATTCTGTGGCACTCTCACACCACATGAAGGGAAGATGGGATTCTTATATACAGAGAAATCTAGGGGTAGTCTAGAGAAGGAGTTTAGGGAGGGTCTTCAGGAGGAGTTAATGAGACCAATGGAAGAGTGGATTGATATTTTGATAGACTCAAGAGTGGGAAGCAGATGGACAATGGAGGGTCAGGCTAGTAACAGAGGTTTGGGCCCAGCACAGTGAAGTACTTATGGCCTCTGCAAATGCCTCATTAAGTGGGAAGATTCAATCACACTTCAAGGGATTTCCCAGAGCCTGTACCTCAAAGATTCAAGGAGAGCTCAAGGGGGCTCCAGAGTCTACACCTCATCATCTTGACTCAGAGACCCCTGTGTTTGAAATCTACCTCTGATACTTATCTGTGTAACATGGGGCCAGTCACGTCAGGCCAGAGATTCCTCATCTGTAAAATGAAGGTGTTGCATGAGACGTCCTCTAAGGTCCCTTCCAGTTACAAGTCTATGATCTTATGAACCATTTTGAATTTACCTTACAACTGTGAACACACTATCAACAGACCACCCTGATTTCCCCATGGTCCTGAGCTGCACCTTTCTCCCATGTCTCTTAGTTGAAAGGTATGTAATCTCAGAGTCCATCTAGTCTAACCTAGAGATGAACAGTAATCTCCCCTGCAAAATTCATTTACAAAATGAATTTAAGTGGTCACATGACCTTTGTTTAAAGAACTCCAGTAAGAGAAAACCTACAGCCTCCCAAGGCTCACCCCCATGAATTGTGGGTGGTCAAAAGGAATTAATAGTCCAGGATATCCTAGAATCACAGAGGAGACAGGGAAGCCAACACGCAAATTATAATAGAAGGAGCTAAAAACAAGAGAGACTCTTACTTACAACATTTATGCCCCAGAGTTGGTAGTGAAGAGGGTGACCAAAGGGGGTTAGGGCTGCCAGAGACCCCAAAATACCAACATGCCAGGTCCTGCTGAAAGAATTGCACTCAAGTCTTCTCAGCCAAAGAAAAAGTAAAGTTTATTGAAAGTTCAAGTTCGCCATATGGGGTGCTAGGGCATTCTGTGGCGCTCTTACACAGAGCAAGTCTGTGCTAAGCTATTCTACAGCGCTCTCACAGAGCAAGTCTCTGCTAGGCCATTTCATGGCACTCTCACGAAGATGGAGGGAAGATGGGGTCTTATATATAGAGGAATCTAGGGGTGGTTTAGGGGAGGAGCCTGGGGAGGGTCTTCAGGAGGAGCCAATGAGGTCAATGCAAGAGTGGATTGATATTTTGATAGGCTCAAGGGTAGGAAGCAGATGGACAATGGAGAGTCAGGCTAGTAATAGGTTTGGGCCCAGCCACAATGCCTCTGCAAATGCCTCCTGAAGATTCAATCAGACTTCAAGAGGTTTCCCAGAGTATGTACCTCATCAGTACAGGCTTTTGGCTAATGCTATCCCTCCAAGCCAGTTTGGTGGGATTTAAGAATAATAAGCTACAGTAGTTTTTCCTGATGCTCATAACGAATGGAGTAGTTTTGGGTGGAACTTAGACCCTGGTGTTTATGATGGGTTACACTGAGGATGAAGTTTGAGTGTCCAAAAGAAAGAGAACAGACATGGAAGCAGAGAAAATTATTAGTTAGCAATGAGTCTATGTGAGTCACTGCATATAAATGGGGAATATACATTTTAGTGTGAATCTCTGGGCAATTTGAGGCTTCATTATGGACCTTTGGGTTTGTTATTATTCAGTCATTTCAGTCACATCTAACACTTTGTAACCCCGTTTAGGGTCTTCTTGACAAAGATACCTGAGTGATTTGCCATTTCCTCCTTCAGCTCATTTTACAAATGAGGAACTGAAGCAAACAGGGTTAATTAACTTTTACCCCAGGTCATACCACTAGTAAGAGTCTGAGATCGGATTTGAACTCAGGAAGATTCATCTTTCTGACTGCAGATCTGGCACTGTACCACCTAGCTGCCCCTGGGCCAGTGGATATGGATCCCTAAAAGTTTGGGGGATTTTTTTGAGGTCTGGGGCTCTCTCTTAGAGGCAACTTCATTTAGAGAGTGACAATCAATACTATGCTAAGTAGAAAAACAAAAATAATGAAACAATTCCTACTTTTAAGGAGTGTGCTATCTGGCAAGGTGACCCCATTGATTTTGGGGACATTCTATATGTGTTAGTAAATGGATGGATGTATACCATCCTTAGCCAACCTGTATATATACATATCATAAAATTATGACAATGTATATAAAATTTTCAAAGGTATCAAATGAAAAATATTTTAATATAGCAATATTTCCTCTTTAACTATTCTTTGATTTTTCGATATATCAACAGGTCTATGATCTCCTCAATGTGAGACTCTACTGATAGGTTGCCTGATTCTTATGGGTGAGTTTTTGCCTTACCTTGCCAAGCCGTTGGCCTCCACGACACTTCTCATCCATCTCTACATTATAGTACAGTAGCAAATTTACCACTCTTTCCCCACTGAACTACTTGAGGGAAGTAAATATACATATACAGATATAGCTATAGATACATTTGCATTAACATATACATATATTAGGGGTGACTAGATGGTGCAGTGAGTAGAGCACTGGTCCTGGAGTCAGGAAGACCTGAGTTCAAATTCGACCTCAGACACTTAACACTTACTAGCTGTGTGACCTTGGGCAAGTCACTTAACCCCAATTGCCCTGCCCTCCCCCCTCCAAAAAAGCAAAAAAAAAAACAAACCAAAAGTCAAAACCAAAACATATACACATATATGCCTAGCAGTAAGAGATATTATGTTTCTGCGTATGTATATGTGTGTATATGTATATATTTCTTTGGATATATATATATATATATAAATGTGTGTGTGTACACACACACACAAAGTGTATGTGTATCTGTGTGTAAGATCTCAGAGGCCAACCAACTAATTTAACTTAGAGATGAATAATAATCTCCTCTGCAAAATAACCTACAAGTGGTTATCTCACCTTTGCTTGAAAAATTCTAGTAAGGAAGAACCCATTGCCTGCCAAGTCTACTCCCATGAATTGTGGGTGGTCGAAAGGAATTCATAGTCCAGGAGATCCTAGATTCACAGAGGTGGCAGGGAAGCCAATATCACGCACATGCACACATGTATGTATGTGTGTATACATAAGTATGGGAAAGCTTACCATGTACACACATGCATACCCTAAACATGCCATTGCCATATATATATTACATACATGCACCTGTGTGTGTATACAGTATGCATACATGTGTAAGTGTGTGGGGTGCATGTGTGGGTACATAGCCAAAGATAGAAATATTTTGCTTGTTTATATTTGCATCCCCAGAGCTTAGCATACTGACTGGAACACATTAAATGCTTAATAAATACTTTTATCATACACATTCTTGATATCAAGTTCAGTGAAAATGTCATGTTTGAGAATTTTTACTATGCTCAGCATATTTTTTCCTCATTGACCTTTCTGTAATTATGGATCTTCCAATATTGGGCTGTTCCATGATTTGAAGATATATGGCCTCTCAGGAATTGATACTTAAAGAATGGGTTTCTGTGGTGTTGAGGAAACTGGGCTTATTGCAAGCACTGAACTATTGTCCAAATAAGACAAGTATTGCCCTTCCTTCTTGGAAAATGTGGGAAGTTATGAGTGTGAAATATCACAAATATTGTCGGACGACATCAATGCATTGATTAAATTTACTAAATTGTTCTTCTTCCTCTTTCTATATTTTATTTTTTGTTACAAGGGATGGTCTATTGGGTAGGGAAGAAGAAAAGGAAAACATTTCAAAATGAACATGATATAAAAACAAGAGGTCATTAAAATAATTAAAGAATATTTATGCTCATTAAAAATATAATAGTAAAAAAAAAGTTACCCACACACACTTCAAAGCAATGAAAATGTGTGCGCGTTTCTGTGCGTGTGTGTGCGTGTGTGTGTGTGTGTTTGGACAGGGAGGGAGTGGAGAGAAGCAAAAGAATCCCAACTGGAACCCACTCCTCATCTTTCTGTGAACATATATCTTCTGTTCTACAATTCAGAATGCCTCAGGAATGACTGATCTCTAATTGTATATTATTTTTATGCAAATAAAAAGATGATTTGCCTTATGGAGATGTAGAGAGTTAATAAAGTTCTGCTGATTTTTTTTTAATCTACCACAGGTGCAGGCACATATTAGATCAGTAGCAAATATTCACTGAATGAATAAAAGAACAGAAAGTCAAAGAATGAGGATTATAATTGTTATTATCATAAATATTAACTTATAAGAGTTCTACTAAAGCCTTGCTCTGATGCTTCATCATGGTATAATGAGAACTCTGGGTTCTTGGGTACCAGCAAGCCCTGGTAACAAACTCTCCCATTAAGCTAAAAAGGTTTGGAAAATCAAGTGAGCAATGAATTGCTTGTGCCACTGGAGGACTAGTGAGTGCAAAGAGGTTCATGAGTGAGGAGTTCCCCACGATCTGTTGGTAGAAGAAATATTCACACTGGATAAACGTATAGGGAGCATTTATAGGATCATGGATCTAGAGTTAAAAGGATCATCAGAGGTAAACTAGTCTAGTCCTCTCATTTCTACAGAAGAAGAAACTGAGACTCAGGTGATGTGCCCAAGGTCTGACAAGTAATAAGTCTCAGAATCAGGATTTGAACCTAGAACTTTTAACTTCAGAGCCATAATACTCCTTCCATTGTACCAAGTTGCCCCCTTTAATTGGAATCTTTTCAACATGGGATAATCTGGCTGATCAACTTCTATCTGACAAGAGGCAAGCTTTGCTTGCATGCTACAGCACAGTCCAGTTGACTTTTTGTCATCAACATACCCTCAAAAAGTCATTGAAAATAAACTTTGTAAAATAGGAAGGTCTATATACATATGAACTATTTTATAATTCTTTTCTTTTGAATCTTCCTCTCTGAATTAAAAAAAAGACTTATAAAGGTGGTAGTTTGATATCTTAGATTCAGGTACATAACTATATGGAAGCTTTCAGGACAATTACTCCATTTGCAAATACCTGGGTCTTTGATGAACTGTTCTCTCTTCCACCTAACTATTTTTGGGCTAATGTTGCTTCAAAATTCTTGCAGCTCTTTATAACTTGGAAAAATGCCCAGGTTCTACCTTTTGTAGATTTCTCTTAGGATATGGGGGTTCCCCTCCACCCTACTCTTTTGTAGAAGTGAAGGGTCTGTGGTTATGGAATATTGCATATGTTTTTAGGTTTTTTTCAAAGTATTGACTATTTTTACTGACTTTTTCCTCTTTCTCTTTTTTCTTTCAAAAAGTATTTGTTCTTACTACCCATGTGATTTTGGGCAAATCACTTAACCCCAATTGCCCCACCTTCCCCCCTCCAAAAAGAAAAAAAAAAGTATTTGTTAAACATTGTGCAATAACTTTGATAGACTTAGCTCTTCTGTGCAATACAATGATCCAAGACAATTCCAAAAGACTCGGGATGGAAAATGCTATCCACATCCAGAGAAAGAACTGACAGAGTCTGAATGCAAATCTAAGCATACTATTTTCATTTTTTAAATTTTTTTCATGTTTTTTTTTCTTTTGCAAAGTATAATTTTTTTTACAAATTTTCTTCTTTCATGTGACTAAAGTGGAAATATGTCTTACATGATTCCACATTTATAATCTACATCAAATTGCATGCTGTCTTAGAGAAGGGGGAAGAGAGGTAGAGAAAAATTTTGGAACTTAATATTTTATGAAAAATGAATGTTAAAATTTGTCTTTACATGTAATTGGAAAAATAAAATGCCATTTTAAAAAAGTATTTTTTTTACGTGATGATTATCTGGGAAGGGGTAGTGGAAGCAATACCAAAAGAAATTTTAGCAATCTAAAACCAGAAAACAACAATAAAAACTTTGAAAAGGATAGGTATTTGAAAAAAGGAGAACATTGAGATCACTGACTATAATTTACCAAATTCAGTTCAACCCAAGTACTTTAACTGAACCTGAATCCCATCAAGTGAACAAGTAAAGTATATAGAAGTAGGGGCAGCTAGGTGGCACAGTGAATAAAGTGCCTGGCCCTGGAGTCAGGAGGACCTGAGTTCAAATTTGACCTTAGACACTTAAACACACAAAAAACTAGCTGTGTGACCTTGGGCAAATCACTTAATCCCAATTGCCCTACCTTCCCCCCTCCAAAAAGCAACCAAAAAAAAAAGTATATAGAACTAATGCATTGATAGTTTATCATATGCTTGGACATGGTGCTTAGGTTCTCCTTTGTGAGTAGTTAATCAACAGATACAAATATTTCTCCTTTTGAAAAAAGTGTAGCTATTTATGTCTCATAGTAACCATGGAGGGGTGGGGAAGAAAAAAATTTACATAGTAATTTTGTGGCATGTTTGAAAGGAATAGCAAGTTGTGCATACTAGATTTGCAGTTTCATATACAATCAATCATCTTTTTTTTATTATACTCTATTACGGAAATACTTGTTTTATTCCATAAAAATAAAATTTTTTAAAAGGACAGGTTTCTCTTATTTAATGACAGTTTACTTATCTGTTAAGCATGTGGTGGGGACCTGTCATCAGTCAAGTATGACTGGTGAATTCATAAATCATAGCACAAGTGATCTAGAAGGAACCTCAAAGGCCATCTAGTTCCTATTGTTTTGCTTTCCTAATGAGGAAACTGAGATCCGGAGAGGATAAGCAAGTCGCTCATGATCACATATGTAGTATGCATCAAAAGTGATATTTGAACCCTAATCCTCTAATTCCAAAGACTGTTCATTCCACCATATCACATAACACCAAAGCTGTTGAATCCATCTGAATGCATTTTACTTTCATGTAATTAACATGTTTCTCAAGAATAAGAATTTCTATGTTTCACCCTGCATTAGTTCTCAATCTTCCTAATGCCATGACCCTTTAATACGGTTCCTCATGTTGTGGTGACCCCCCCCCCCAACCATAAAATTATTTTCGTTGCTACTTCATAACAGTAATTTTGCTACTGTTATGAATCATGATGTAAATATCTGATATGCAGGATGTATTTTCATTGTTACAAATTGAACATAACCCACAGATTGAGAACCTCTGTGCCTAGTGCCTTTGGAGTACATATCAATTTTTGTAAATCTATTTCTAAATGTGAAACACCATCTGCACTAACTGCCTTGGGTCATTTGGGGTATCTATCTAGTTTTCCGTCCTGAGATGGTTGATTTCCCTTAAACAGGTGCCATGGAAGTATATGCACTAATAAGATTATAAATCTTCATAAATATTTAAGTACAAGTTAGATTTCTGGGCCATAGGGTATGGTAAGTTTTGTAGCTCTTGCATACTGTCAGCTCACTCTCCAAAGTTTGTATTTGTTCACAACAGAGGTGTCACAGCTGCAACATTCCCAAGCACTGTCCAAACAAGATTAAAATAGAATACATTTTAAGTGGATATGGAACCTTAGTATTAAAGATCACATTACTTTAAAAATAGGAAAGAAACAAGTAATGTACCTCTCACAGGTATAGGTAAGAGATGTATACTCAACCAGAGACAGAAGGAATTACAAAAGATAAAATAGATAAATTTGATTACTTGAAACTGAAAAGCTTCTGCACAGACAACATTAATGCAGATAGGATAAAAAGAAAAGAAGCTTATTGAGGAAAAATTTTTGTACAAAATATTTTGTAACTGCAAATCTACTATGTACAGCTTACTATGCTCTTCAAATACACAACAAAATTTATTATGTAAATTTATTTTTTCTCCCCCTCACCACCCTTGAGATGGTTACCATTAGTCCAAAGGTACACTTTTTCAAATAGAGAAATATTGAATCTATTAATTAAGTACTCAAAAAAGAGAACCTCTCATAAGGGTTTGTTATCTAAGATATATAATAAATAAATATATATATGGATATTCCCCAATACATAAATGGTCAAAGGATATGAACAAACAATTCTCAAAAGACCTCAAAGTATTCACAACCACACACACAAATATCTACATCACTAATAATAAAAGAAATGCAAATCAAAACAACCTTACATGCTGCAAACAGACAAAAATGACCCAAAAATGTAAACAATGTTGGAGGGGTTGTGAGAAGATAGGGACTCTAACACATTGTTGGTGGAACTGTGAAATGGTACAACCATTCTGGAAAACAATTAGGAATTGTGCAAATAAACTGGGTGAACTGTTCATATCTTTTGAACCAGAAATCCTATTACTGGGTTAATACCCAAAGGAAGCAATTCTAAGGGGAAAGAATCCCCATATACCTCAAAATATTTATAGCAGCACTCTTATAGCTAAGAATTGAAAACAAAGTAGAGACTCATAGATTCAAGTGGCTAAGCAAACTATAATAGATGGATGTAAGGGAATACTACTGTGCTGTTATAAACAAAGTGTGGGATGGATATAGAGAAGCATGGTAAGATTTCTATAAGCTGATGCAGAGTGAAGTAAGCAGAACCAAGAAAACAATATGCAGAATAACTACAACAATGTAAATGGAAAGACCAATGATGTACCAAAAAATCAAAAGTAAATGTAATAAAATGATAAAAATCAAGTGGTACTTGAATGAAGAGATATAAGAAGACACTGCCAACCTACCTCTTAGTGAAGGTAAGAGATCCATAGATGTTAAACAGTGCAGGTTTCCTTACTTTCTCAATTTATCAATTAGTTTTGCTGACATTTTTTTCTCACTAAAAAGTAAAAAGAATTATTTGTCATATGTGATGGCTCCTGAAGTGGGGAAGGGGGAGAAATACATGGGATACTATGGTGATATATGAAATAAAATATCAATAAAAATTATTTTTAAAAATATAATTGGGAAATGTTTAGCAAAAAATAAAAATAAAAATACATCAACATAAATATATTTGAAAATTAAGTCACTATGTTGCCCATAGGGATTGTTAACGTATGATTTTGCTCTTGAGTTGTTTCAGTCATGTCCAATTCTTTGTGACCCCATTTGGGGGTTCTCTTAGCAAGGGTGCTGGAATGGTTTTCCATTTTCTTCTCCAGACCATTTTAAAGATGAGGAACTGAGGGAAACAGGGTTAAACTGACTTGCCTAGGGTCACACAGCTAATAAATGTCTGAGGCAAGTTTTGAACTCAGGAAGATGAGTCTTCCTAATTCCAAGCCTACAAGCTAAATGAGCTGTGCCATCCACCTGCCCTATGTATGGTTTAGTAACCCTCATTTCTATTTGAGTTTGATACCACTGGTTTAGAATATCATAACAATGTACCTATTTTCTTGCATTTCCAACAGCATTGAATTCTATAATAATAAATATCCTACAAGGCATAATGTGATAACAGCAAAGGACTGTATTATGAGATATCTGAGCAGAGATAATTTTTTTTAAATTAAATTTATTTATTTACTTTTAGTTTACAACATTCAGTTCCTTAATCCCTTGAGTTTCAAATTTTCTCCCCCTCCCTCTCGTCTGCCTTCCCCCTCCCCCATGGCAGCATGCAATCAAATATATATTCTACAAATACCTTCACATTAAACATTAGTCAAGTTGTAAAGAGGGATTATAACCAATGGAATGAACAGTGAGAAAGAAGAAACAAAACAAAACAAAAATAAGAGAGCAAGTAGTTTGCTTCAATCTGCATTCAGACTCTGTAGTTCTTTCTCTGAATATAGATATCTCTTTCCGTCATGATTCCTTTGGATTTGTCCTATAACCCTGCATTGCTGAGAGGAGCCCAGTCTATCAAAGTCAGTTATCACACATATGTTGTGTCTGTAATTGTGTACAAATTTCTTCTGGTTCTGTTCTTCTCACTCAACATCAGTTTATAGAAGTCTCTCCAAGGTATTATGAAATCCATCTGCTCCTCATTTCTTATAGTACAATAGTATTCCATTACATTCATATACCACAACTTGTTTAGCCATTCCCAATTGATGGGCATCCCCTTCATTTCCCATTCTTTGCTACCACAAGAAGAGCTGCTATAAATGTTTTTGTACATACGAGTCCTTTTCCCATTTCTATGATCTCTTTGGGATAAAACCCTAGAAGTGGTATTGTTGGGTCAAAGGGTATGCACTTATTTATAGCCCTTTAGGCATAGTTCCAGATTGCTCTCCAGAATGGTTTAATCAGTACACAACTCCACCAACAATGCATTAGTGTTCCAATTTTTCCACATCCTCCCCAGCATTTATCATTTTCCTGTTCTGTCATCTTAGCCAATCTGACCTGTGAGATGTGGTACCTCAGAGTTGTTTTGATTTGCATTTCTCTAATCAAGAATGACTTCTTAGAGCATTTTTTTCATTTAAAGCTTATGGATAGCTTTAATTTCTTCCTCTGAAGACTGCCTGTTCATGTCCTTTGACCATTTATCAGTTGAGGAATGACTTGTATTCTTAAAGAAATAATTTCTTAGCTATATTTTCAATCATTTTTCCAATTCTGATGGGTAACAACTTAACCAATGAAATAGAAATCAAGTGAAGGACACCCTTCAAAATACATCAAAGCACACACAGATGAGTGGCTTTGAACACAAGTGCAGTTGCTATAATTGGTGATTCCATTCACTTTTTTTACTCTCTTTACTACTCTCTTCTCTAGCTACCCCCTCACTCTTCTGTTCTAATGCTTTATTTCTTATTAATAACTTCTGGCCACTTCCTGAGTACAGCAGCTATTTCTCTGCTCTCTCTCTCACAACAGGCTGGATATTTCTCTTTAATCTGATGGGAAAAATCAGAAGCCAAAAACAACATCAAGATGATGATGCATGTGTTTTTTTTGCATGATGAGTGCAGACAACGTCACATTTTATGTAGCCTGAGGCAGCACAGTGCTGCAATGCACAGCAGAACCAGGAGACAAGTATTTCATAAACTTAGATATGGAGAGGATCTTAGAGATTACGTAGCCCAACCCTCTCATTACACAGATGAAGAAACTGAGATCCCCCAAAAGTAAGTCAACTCAAATCTATCTCCATTCTAGCCTATTTTTTACTCAGCTGCCAAAGTGATTTTCCTAAAGCAGAAGTCTGACCATGTACTTTACCATTTAAAGCTACCTTCCATTTACTCTGTACTTACCTAGTTTATGCCAATATATATATATATATATATTTTCCCGCTCCTCTAATTAGAATACAACTTTCTTGAGAACCAAAACTGTTCTTGCTTTTTATTTGTATTGGCAGTGCTCAATGTAGTTTTTGGCATGTAATAAGTACCTAAGATGGGGCGGGTAGGTGGCGCAGTAAATAGGGCACTGGCCTTGGAGTCAGAAGGACCTGAGTTCAAATAAAGCCTTAGACACTTTACACTTTTTAGCCATGTGACCTTGGACAAGTCACTTAACCCCAATTACCCTGCCTTCCCCCTTGCAAAAAAAAAGTATCTAAGAAATGGTTGTTGATTAGCTGAATGATCTAGGCTACCACCTTTATTTGAGAACAGGTGACAGGAGACCAAGAGAACAACTGGTTGTGATAGTGGCAGAGAAAGAATTAGCTTTCTGACTCCCAATTCACTGACTCACCATAAAGCATACTATTTTCCTAGAGAGATTTTCTATTTCTGTAGTCATGCAGAAGTGTGAACTTGACATGTCCTCTGGTTTAGTTTTGTACAGTTTTTCATTTATCCCTTTCCCCCTCTCTCCCATTTCTCTTCTACCTAAATTTGTTTTTATTTTGTAATTGTTTTCAGATTTAAGGGCTAAATGAGCTGAAAACTTATTCAAGCAGGAACCAGGGTTTCAAATGAAACAATTATTCACCAGCTTCTACCTGTGATCAGTCATTTCTTTGTGTGACATTGGAGAACACACAGACTAAGCGCGACCAATCCTTTCCTACTAGGAAAGCAGAATCATGAAAGCAACATGGTGACTGTAAAAACACTCCATTCACCTAACTCACTAGTAAAAATCCAGGTAAATAGTTCAGTAGGCCAACAGAGTTTAGTAATGATATGAACTAGTTAGGGTGAATCCAGGTTACATTCAATTTAACTCAACAAACATTTGTTTTGCATATATTTAATGGTACTGGAGATACAAAGATGAAAAATAAGGGCAGTGACTGCCCTCAAGGAGAATGCAGTCTAATGGGGGTGGGAGTGGGAATCATAATCCACATACAATATGTATGGGGGGGGGTGTACACATATATATATTCTATAAGGAATAGGCAAAGGGGAGTCAGGCAAAGTACTATGAGATATTTAAAGAAGAAAATATCCTTTTCATGTGAGGTAGTTGAGAAGACTTGATAGAGAAAGAGGGGCCTGTATTTGGCCTTGAACTTCGTGTTGGGAATTGAATGTTGAGAATTCAACATATGGAATAGTAGAATATTGGAAACAAATGGCAAACATCTCACCCATCCACTGAAAGACTGAGAGATAGACTTAAGGTACAGAATTAAACATTTCTAGACTTGGTAAATACTCGAGTTTGTTTTACTTGACTATGTTTATTTCCTTCAAGGATTGCATTTTTTTTTTCCTAACAGGAACAGGTGGGATTATGAGGAAGATAGAGAAGAAAGTTAATGATAGTATTACCCAGAAAAGAAAAGTCATTTTCTTAAATACCCTGAAGAGAACAGAGGAAGTTCGGGAGTAAACACAGATCAGTAGAACAACTTAAAAAGCATAAATGTTGAATTTTATATGCATACATATATTAATATATATTAAAGTAATCTATACATAATGAAAATTCATAGTTTCTCTTTTACTTATGTGGAAATGCTTTTCTGTGTTTGAGTTGAAAAATTCTAAAAAACATTTTTTGAAGTTTTTTTTAACGTAAGAAGCAAAAACAGAAAAGGAGAAAATTATTCTTTCATACTTCTAATTAGTCAAGTAATTATTTATCTGAATCTTCAGACTCTGACTAATCCATTGCACTGAATCTAAAATGCCTCTTGGAGCAGATAACTATTAGTTGGGTGTTTTATTAGCATTAAAAAGAACAACATCTAGTCAATAACAAAACCTGTCAAACCAATTCTGACATTTTAAAAGAATCCTTTTACCATGACTCCTATTACAGGCTTGTTCTTAAAGGCTAGAGAGCACAAAAGACAAAAAAATAAAAATTCACAGAATTTGAGGCCTGGGATATAAGCAATCATCTAGTCTAAACAACACATTACAGAAATCCCCACTACAATAGACCCAACAAGCAGTATTTCTCTGTCTCTAACAGAGAAGTATTTTATCTTCAGTTATGAATTTTCATTCATCATTTGCATGAGTTTGCTCTATGTATCTGTCTTGTCTCTCTTGCTTTTCAGGAGTCAAAGCTTCAACCTAACATCTTTTCTCCCTTCCCCTTCTCATGAAATTCTCAACAACCCAACCCTGAAATCCAGTTTACTAAGAAAAAGACTCCACCCATACACTACCTTCAAACTGCTGATCTCAGTGGTGAAGTGAGAAACAGATCTTGGGGCAAGACATGTGAATACATGTCAGCTGACAATGAAGAAACCAGAAGCAAGAAGTTATGACTGTGTTTCTTTAAAACTATTTGAGCAAAATCTTTCTTTCCAGAAACTTGCTTATCTCTTTGGTCAGATCCCATCTGCTGGAAGTATATTCCAACCATATATTTCCAGGTGTCCACCTGCTTCCTTTTCCTGACCTTGGTCATACTTCAGGGTCTTGGCTATGATTCTGTTTGAGTGATACTTTACTCTAGGAACCTCACACTATGGCTTTTTTCACACTTGCCCTTGAGTACTGGCCAAAGTACTATACCAAGTCCTTTTTAAAAAAAAAATTAATTTATGGAATATAACAAGCATTTTAATGACAAAATGTTTAAAATGATTGCATATGAGACTGCAAATCAATTATGTACAATTTGCTATTCCTTTTAAATATATAATAAAGTTATCATGTAGATTTCTTTTTTCTCCTTTTTTTCTTCCCCCATACTACCCTAGAGATGGCTACAATTAAATCCAAACATGCATGTGTGTGTATGTATGTATGCATGTATAAAATCATTCTATACATCTATCAATTCTTTCAGGATGCAGATAGCATCTTCCTTCATATGTTCTTTGTGGTTACTTTGGGTATTTATATTATTGAAAATGACTGTCACACAAAGTCATTCTTAAAACAATATTGCTGTTACTGTATACAATGTTCTCTTGGTTCTGCTCATTTTGTTCTTCATTATTTTGTGCAAGTCTATCCATGTTTTTCTAATATCATCGAGCTTATCACTTCTCATAGCACAGTAGTATTCTATCACAATCATATACCACAACTTACTCAGCCATTCCCCAACTGACAGTTACCCCTTCAACTAGTAGTTCTTTGCCACCACAAAGAGAGCTGCTATAAATATTTTAGAACATAGAGGTTCTTTTCCTTTTTCTCTACCCATCTTTGGAAATGGACCTAGTAGTGGTATTTCTGGACCAAAAGGTACATACGGCTTTATAATTCTTTGGGTATAATTCTAGATTGCTCTCCAAAATGGTTGGATCAGTTCACAATTCTACCAACAATGAATTACTGTCCCAGTTTTTTCACATCCCCTCAAACATTTGTCATTTCCCCCTTCTATCATTTTAGCCAATTTAATTGGTGTGAGATGGAATCTCAAAGTTGTTTTAATTTGCATTTCTCTAATCAATAAGGATCTAGAACATCTTTTCATATGACTATAGCTTTGATTTCTTCATTGAAAACTGTTCACATCCTTTGACCATTTATCAATTGGGGAATTACTTGCATTCTTATAAATTCTGCAATGTTCTTTATATATTTGAGATATAAAACCTTTATCTGGGAAACTGTCTACAAAATTTTTCCTCCAATTTTCTATTTTCCTTCTGATCTTGGCTATGTTTGTTTTATTTATACAAAAATTTTTTAATTTAATGTAATCAAAATTATCCATTTTACACCTAACTTTGCTCTCTCATTTATTCATAAATTGTTCGCCTATGCACAAGTTTGATAAGTAATATGTCCCATGTTCAAGTTTTCTTATAATATCTCTATTTATATCTAGGCCATGTATCCATTTTGACCTTATCTTGGTAAATGATGTAAGATATTGATCTGTTATACAGTTTCTGTTATACAGCTTTCCAGTTTTCCCAACGATTTTTACCAAATAATGAGTTCTCATCCCAAAATCTTAAGTCTTTATACTTGTCAAATACAATGTTACTCTATTTATTTGCTGCTGTAAATTTTATGTCTACTCTGTTTTATTGATCCACCTTTCTATTTCTTAGCTAGTACCAGATACTTTTGATAATTACTGCCTTATAATTTGTTATTTAAGATACGGTACTGCTAAACCCCCTTCCTTCACATTGTTTTTCATTGGTTCTTTGATATTCTTGATTTTTTGTTCTTCCGAATAAATTGGGTTGGAAAAGGTAAAAAGGATCAATTATCTCACAAAAAATGGGAATGTGAAAGGAAGAATGTTACAGAAGAAGCAGGTGGAGGTAGAAGCCCAGTAATATTGGAACCTTATTCTCATCTGGGTTGAAGAGGAAACAACGTATACATCTGAATGGGTGTAGAAGTCTTCTGAACTTGTAGAGACATGAGAGAACTGGGGAGAGAGTTAGGGAGGGACTTTCAGAAGGGTTGTGTAGATTAAGATTTAGAAGAGTAGGGAGAGAGGATAAAAGAGGGACTCTTAGAGGGGTAGGTAGAATAAATAATAGGAGGGTAAGGGGAGAAAAATAAGATAACAGCAATAGAGTTAAAAGAGAGACTGAGGACAATAGTGAGTAAATATAAGATGGAGAGAAATTAGCAAATACTAATCATAACTGAATGTGAATAGGATGAACTCACTTATAAAATGGAAATGGTTGGCAAAATGGATTAGATATCAGAATCCAACAATATGTTATTTACAAGAAACACATTTAAGAATGAGAGATACACAGAGTTAAAATGGAAGATTGGAGTAGAATTTATTATGCTTCAGCTGATGCAAAAAAAAAGGCAGGGGTAACAATTATGATCTTAGACAAAGTTACGGCTAAAATAGATTTAATTCAAAGAGATAAACAGGGCAACTACATTTTGATAAAAGGTACTATAGACAATGAAACAATATCAATACTGAACCTATATGTACCAGATACTATAGCATATACATTTTTAAAAGAAAAGTTAAATGAATTCCAGGTCGAGATAGATAGTAGTACCATAATAGTGGGGAACTTTAATCTTCCCCTCTCGGAACTAGATAAATCTTACAGAAAAAATAAGAAAGAAGTCAAGGAAGTAAATAGAATTTTAGATAAGTTAGATTTGATAGATATCTAGAGAGAATTAAATGGAAATAAGATGGAATTTACCTTTTTCTCAGCAGTTCATGGTATTTTTACAAAGACTGACCACATATTAGTACATTAAAAATTTTATAGTTAAAAGTAGAAAAACAGAAATACTAAAAGTATCCCTTTCAGATCACAATGCAATAATATTATGTTTTATAAGGGACCACGGAAACCTAGATTAAAAACTAATTGAGGGGGCAGGTAGGTGGCAGAGTGAATAGTGTGAGTCAGGAAGACTTGAGTTCAAATCCAGTCTCAGACACTTAATACATACTAGCTGCATGATCTTAGGTAAATCATTTAACCCCAATTGTCCTGCCTTGCCCCCTCCAAAGAAAAAACTAATTGGAGATTAAACAATTTAATCTTTAAAAATGAGGGGGTTAAAGAATTATAGAAATAATTTCATTAAAGAAAATTACAATGAGACAAAATATTAAAAACCAATGGGATACAGCAAAAGTAGTGAAAAAGAAACTATATATCTAAATGTTTATATCAATAAAATAGGGAAAAAGCAGACCAATGAATTGGGTATGCACTTTTAAAAAATGAGAAAAAGAACAAACTAAAAATTCCCAAGTAAACACTACCTTGGACATCATAAAATTTAAAGGCAAAATTTATAATAAATCAACTGTAAAAAATTTGAATTAATTTTAAAAATAAACCTAGGAGATGGTTTTATGTAAAGTCCAATAAAATAGAAAATTATTGGTTAATTTTATTTTTGAAAATGAGAGAAAAGAAAAATGAATCACTAATATTAAAAATGAAAAGGGTGAATATACCTCTAATGAAGATGAAATGAAAACAATTATAAGGAGTTGTTTTCCATAATTATAAACCAACTTCTTTTGAAAAAGCTTTAAGCTAGATAAGGAATTGTGAGAAGATGGTAGAATAGGACAGGAAATTACCTGGCTCTCCCAAATCCTGGTCCTTCCTCCCCCAATAATTTAAAATAATACCAAGAGTGCCAGAAAAAAATTAAAAGTCAGAGTATAGATATCATCTAGCCTCTTGGAAGGATGTTAGGAAAACTCTCATCTTCCAGGGTGGTGGTCTAGCCAGAACCACATGCAGATACTACTTAGATAGATATCCCATTATCAATAAACAGCAAGCCCTTAGGGCTGCTGTGATGGGTACAGCCTTACATTCAGAAACGTTTGCACCACAGATGTATAGAAATTTGGTAGCTGATCAGGGGAAGATTGAAGGCTCTCTGCTGGTGCTGGAAAACTCCAGGGTACTATCTAGATGCAGTCCAAAAGTGATGAAGAATGAGTACCCCCTGGAGAGTGAGGTAGCAGAAGGAGTAGAAAAGCTGCAGATGTTGTCACACACTGGAGAACAAAGTCCCTAGTTTTGCTTCCAAGGCAGAGAGGCAAATTTATGCTTTTGGCCACCAGAGGAACTGCAGGGTAGCAAGAACATTTACAGTGGCAGCAGTACTGGGGATCCTGGTTGCATAGACCAAGGCTTGAGCTGGAAGAACCAAAAAGTCAAAGACCACCACAAAGAGCTCAGAAAACAACAGCATGGAAAAACCTGAGACATTATCTTGCATTCTCCATTCTGTTAACGTAAAGTTAACAGCCAAGAAATAGACCACTAACAAAAATAATGAGTAAAACAACTAAGGAAATATGAACAAAAGAATCCAATCATAAGTAGCTATTATGGGATAAAGGAGTCCAGGGTTCAAACTCAGAAGAAGACAATAAAGTCAAAACAACTACTTATAAAGTTTAAAAGGAAATTGTAAAATGGTCACTGACCCCAAAAGAGTTCTTGGAAGAACTTAAAAAGTCAAATGAGAGAGGTTGAGAAAAAAATAATGCAAGAAAATTATGAAAAAGGCAGCCAATTAGACAAAGAAATCAAAAAACTTATAAAAGAAAATAATACCTTGAAAACTAGAATTGGGAAAGGGGGACCTAATGACTTCATAAGACATCAAGAAATAATAAATTCAAATCAAAAGAATTAACAAAAAGAAGAGAATATGAACTATTCTATCAGAAAAATTAACCAAAAAATCAGATCAAGACACAATATAAGAATTATTGGATTACCTGAAAGTTATAATAAAAAAAAAGTGCACAGCAGAGAGAAAAAGAAAATTCACAAGGAAGCAAAGAAAAGATGGGTAATTCTCAACACAAGTATTACTTATAGGCTTTCTTGAAAAGAAAATTTGTTACATATTTTGAATCCTCTCTTACATTTTGTTATGCATATTATAAGCTTTCCCCCCCTAACTTTGTATTTAAGTTTCAATATTTAAGTTTATGATATATTTTTGTTACCTTTCTCTATTCTGTATTTCTGTTCTGGCATTTGAGTTGAAATAAAATGTTAGGTGAAAAAAAAAAGTCTAAATACTAAGTTTCGAGAAATTTTTTTTTGCTATTAATTTTAATTTATTTTATTGATTACATCATTCATTTCCACAAGGTTTTGAGTTACAAATTTTCTCCCCTTCTTTGCCCTACCCCCAAGCCCAAAACAGTGATCCCACTGTAAAGCCCCTCCCACAATCTGTTCT
>CM053599.1:142209406-142244406 GCA_028646575.1 Pseudocheirus occidentalis
CCCTTCTTCTTCTCCCCGCCCTTCTTCGCGGGAGCCATCCTGCCTGGGACTGGGTCGAAAAGGAAGGGCTCATATATTCATTTCAAACACATATGAGTCCTGAGAAAATGCTCAAATTTATGGCTTTTATTAATTTCCATTTGCATGATAGTACAAAAAATAAATACATAAATGACCCAAAGCATTAGCTCTGTTCTTTTTTAGACCTCTCTCATACTAGCAGCTGGTCCATTTGACAAGCATGAAGGAAACGAGTGAAAATTTTAGAAGGGAAAAAATTTTATTATTAATCCTCTCTGCAAAATTATGGTGCTGTTATGCAGTTAATAGTGCATTCCAGTAGGAATAAGGAGACAGCTTTTAGGCACCCTTCTACTACTAATAAGCAATTATTAAGTATCTCTTACGTGCCAGGCATTTATAGAAGGTTTTTAACATCCTATTGAAATAGACAACAGGTACAAAAATTATGAGTTTACTATTTGTGTGGTATTGGGCAAGTCATATTACCTTGTGGCCTTCAGTTTCCCAATTTGTAAAATAATGATCTCTAAGGTTCTTTCCTTAATGACAGCTAGGTGGTGCAGTGGAGAGAGCACCAGGCCTGGAGTCAGGAAGACAAATCTTCCTGACTTCAAATCTGGCCTCAGACCCTTACTAGCTCTGTGACCCTTTGTAAGTCACTTAACCCTGTTTGCCTCAGTTTCCTTATTTTTAAACGAGCTGGAAAAGGAAATGGCAAACCAATCCAGTGCCTTGCCAAGAGAATTCCAAATGGGGATGAAGAGTCAAACATGAATGAAATGACTGAACAACAACAAAGATCCCTTCCTCTAGTTCCTTGATTCTGTGACTCTTATGTTGTTACTAAACATTTTTTTTTCACTATTTCAGAGTGAATTTGAGAACTTTCTGAAGAATGCTGGCTCCAAACTTGTTGTTGTTGACTTCTCGGCAAAATGGTGTGGTCCATGCAAAAGAATTGGCCCTGTTGTTCACGTAAGTATCGCCAACCTCTCTCCTAAACTCTTTTTAAAAAATTCAGCCTTTTATTTTCCTTTAATTTTTAACATTCATTTTTATAACTCTGAGTTCCAAATTTCCTTCCTCCTTCCCCAACCCCCTCAATGAGAAAGCAAACAATTTGTTATGGGTTATATATGTGTAATCATGCAAAACACTTCCATAATAGTCATGTTGTGAAAGAAAACATAGACAAAAAAAACCTTCAAGTAAAAAAAAGAAAGTGAAAAAATGCTTCAATCTAGATTCAAACACCATCGGTTCTTTCTCTAGGGAGATAGCATTTTTCATCCTAAGTCCTTCAGAGTTGTCTTGGATCATTGGATTGCTGAATCTCCTAAATTCTTAAAGGGGATTTAAAGACCTTTGATATAAACCTATCTTTTTCCTTTCGGTTCTTGGTGGAGATGTCCTTGCTGTACACTTGAAAACTTTGAACTGTTATGAATCCGGTTTTCTACAACATATCTGCTCCTTGAGGGCAGAGACTTTCATTTTTATCTTTATATATCCTCAGTACCCAGTATAGTCCCTGACATCTATAACAATGCTTGATAAACACTTGTTGGTTGTCTGATTGCTTAATCAGAATTGACTAAAATAGGGGGTGGCTAGGTGGTGCAGTGAATAGAGCACCGGCCCTGGAGTCAGAAAGGACCTGAGTTAAAATCTGACCTCAGACACTTAACACAAAAACTAGCTGTGTGACCTTGGGCAAGTCACTTAACCCCCAACTGCCCACTTAAAAAAAAAAGGTAAAAAAAAAAAGAATTTACTAAAATATATTATATTCCAAGTTAAGAGGTCATTAATTTGGACACCCAGATTAATTAACCAGTGGTTAAAGATGCATTTCCTTTTTTAATTGTATTATTTTATTGATTTTTTTTTGTTTTTACTTCCCATTTATTTCCAAATATACCTCTCTTACTCAACAAGTCATCTCTTATTTAAAAAAAAAAGGAGAAAAAAAGAGGAGAAAAAAGTTCAGCAAAGCTTACCAATGCAACTCATAGTTGCCCACTTCTGCAAAGAAGGAAAAGTGGTGTGTTTTCTAAATTCTGCTATGGGGTGAAATCTGATTATAATTACACAACATTTAATTTCATTTTTGTTGTTCTTTCCTATTACTTTGTTGTAGTCTTATGTATATTGTTTTCATTGCCTATTTACTTTCCTCTGCATCAATTCATATAATTCGTATTCTTTCCTTATGTCTGAATTCACTTTTGATGTCTATTACGGCACGGTCATATTCCATTATATTAATGTGTCAATTTGTTTAGCCTTTCTCCAATAGATAAAACAATCTGCTTTGTTTCCAGGTCTTTACTATCACAAAAAGAACTGCTAGAAATTCTTTGAGGTGTGAGACTTTTTTTTTTTTCTTTGAGCTCCTTAGCAGTGAATTCCTAGAAAATTAGATAGCTGGGTCAAAGGCCATGTTACTTTTTGGTATTTTAACCACTTTGATGGGAGTTGGGGCAGATAAGTTCAAATTTAATGCTACTTTTTAATGACAACTTCTGCAAAAAATACCCAAAATGTAAGTATGCTACATGAACCGACGAATTTATTATCCCCTTCAAATTGAAACAATGAGCTTTTAGTAGAGCCTCAAAGGAAATGCTATAAACTACTACACTGGGCTAAAGACAAAACTCACCAAGAGGGGGAAGAATAGAATTTCCTTCCTTGGAGAAAGTTGAAGTTAGCCTTCATATCCTTCTCTTGAGTGATCTTCCTGAAGATAGAGGGATAGGTCAGATGACCTTTAAAAAAACTATTGAAACCTTTAAGTTTTTTTCATCACTTTCATCTCCAAGTATTTCCCTCCCCACCACCATCACTCAGAAAGTCATCCCTTATAAAAAAAGGTTACAGAAAAGGAAAAAGCAGTTGAGTAAAATTAACCAACATTTTAACCAAGCCAGACAGCATATCTCACATCCATGATATCCAAAGTCCAATCATCCCTAATCTCTGACCTAGCAAAGAAAAGAGGAAGGCGAGTCCACATATCTTTTCTTATGACCCAAGTTCTGACTCCAAAGTGGGATGCACAGACACCAGGAGGTAAGAAGTGGATATGCACAAAGAAAATGTTAGAACTGAGGAGAGCAGCAGTGAGCTTGTAGCTGTTGCCTGGCTGCTGTTCTCCTTAACCTGCCTATCTAAGAGAAGGCCAGCCAGCTACGGCCACTTCTCCCCAAGCCAAGAGAAGGCAAGGAAAGCACTTGGGAAAGACTCCATCCATCCATGTCCTCCCTTCCCTGCCTCCATTGCATCAACAACATATAACTTGTATGTTTCATGATCAAGACTCTGCATACTACCCTCCCCCAAGAACTGTGAAGTGTAATAGGGACAGAGACCCTGCCTCTTCTGGAGCTGAGACCCTTCTAGGGCCTCACCCTCAGGAGGAGATGGGACAAGGTATGTTTCCCATATAGCCTACACTCCACCCTCAGGAGACCTAAAAGACTATATGCATATACATATATTTTAGAGCGACAGAGACTGGATTTACGATTTTGTTGTAAACTCCCGGGAGAGGAAATTCCTGAAACATTACAGTCTTAAGAGAAGTGCCTGGAGCACTGAGAGGTTGTGACTTGAGTTCAAGGTCACACAGCTACCTAGAAATGTCAGCGGCAGGACCTGAACCCAGATCTTTCTGGCTCTCTCTCTATCCACCCCATTCTGTTTTTTTTTTTCTTTTTTGGATAGGGTGGGGGGGGTGGGAAGGCAAGGCAATTAGGGTTAAGTGATTTGCCCAAGGTCACATGGCTAGTAAGTGTTAAGTGTCTGAGGCCAAATTTGAACTCAGGTCCTCCTGACTCTAGTGCTGGTGCTCTATTCAGGGTGCCACGCAGCCACCCCCTGTATTTTTGATATAATGTACATAATATATTGATACAATTGTTCACGTATATAACTTGTAAATAAATATGCATATTTGGGGAGGGGAGTTCATGGCCCTCCATTTTTGCTGATAAGGGTACATAATTATTATTTTTTTAAAGATAGTTTCCTAAATGACTTTTCAAGAGCCTTACCTGCCCTAAGATTTTTTTGTCATATAAGGAAGAAATACTAGTACTGATTGCCACAGGCAGTTGCCCTCTGCTTTCAGTTGTGGGTTACTAAGCTGCAGAACCAGTTTACAAGAGACATCTGCAATATGACTTGATTACTAGAACACAAATACAGTATCTCCAAAGGGTCAGGTTCACTGAAGCTTCATATTACATGAGTTTTTGTGACAGAGTGTGTGAAAGAGCCAAACTCTTCGATATTTCCCTACAGTGAATTTAGATCGCTAAAAGAACCCTCCTTCCCACTAGGAACCAGTGTGCTTTGTGGTGTGTTAACAGGGAGAACTAAGACAGAAACCAGCCCCTGCCTCTGGGGAAAGTTGTATTTTACAGCCCCTTTTTGGACCAGATGCCCTCTTTAGAGGAATGGTCTGCATGGCCCCCACTTCTCTGTACTTCCTCATTAAAAAGGCCACCCTAGATCTTCCTAAATAGGGTAATCAAAAAGAAGCTGGTGTGGGGAGGACAAAGAAAGCAGTAAATGATGTGGAATGCAACCTGAGAACCTTAGCCAGTATCAACAGTATCCTTCCCAACAGTCCCAGGAGAAAGCTTCAGAAGGAGAGTTCTTAACCTTTTTTGTGTGCCATGTAGGGCCCTTTTGGCAGTCTGATGAAGCCTGTGGACTCCTCAGAAACATGTTTTTAAATATAAAAATAGAATACAGAAAATTCCAAAGGGAGCTGATTATATTGAAATGCAGTTATCAAAATAAATTTTTTTTAAAGATTAAAAGCTGCTTGCTGATTTGGAGAGGAGTATAAAAACTTAGGACTGACACAATAGCCTGTTGGTTCTTTTGCAGAAAAAAAAAATTTACAAGTTAATACATGCTAGTTGGGAAGAACCCTGCCCAAGTTTTTTAATGTTTCCTGACCTCGGTTTCTTCATATGTAAAATGAAGATAATATAGCATCCACTTCACAGGATTATTGTGAGAGTCAAAAGAGATAGCATATAGAAAGTGATTTGCAAACCTGAAATTGCTATGCAAATGTACAATATTTTTGTAGGATCAGAGATTTAGAGGTGGAAGGGACGTTGAGTCACATAGTCTAGACCCATCATTTTATAGATGAGAAACCTGAGCCTCAGAGAGGTTTAGTAAATTGCCAAGGTAAGTATTAGAGATAGCATTTATGAATCTACGATTGTTTTTTGTTTTTCCACTTTAAGGGTAGCATTCTATAGGCTATACAGTGGTACCTTGACTTAAAAGTTTAATTTGTTCCATTACTGAGCTTGTATTTGTTCATGTATCAAATCAATTTTCCCCACTGAAATTAATTGAAATGCCATTAATCCATTCCAACCCACAAAATGCCACCCCAGCATTTTTGTTAGATGTTTTTAAATAAGAAAAAGTATTTATAAATAACAAATATTGTACAAAAGCACAATAAAAGAGAATATAAAGAAATAAACTAATTTTGTAAAGTATATATTTACCTTGGATAACAGATGACTTGAGCTAACAGAATATACTGGAAGAAGGGCAGGGTGGAAAAGACAGATGGAGGAGGTTAGGGGAGTTTTGTTTTGTGCTCTTTCGGTCACTTTCGTTCACTTACTCACTACACTCTTAATGCTACACTTTATCCCTGAACTTAATTGCTACTTTTTTTTTTACTTTTGCTTAATTTAATTTCCTTCACTGGCAAGGTAAACACGTGGACTGAACCAGTAAGGCATGGGATTCTGGGTGGGCATTCTGGGTGGGCATTGGGTTGTGGTGTTTGCTCACCAACTAGCC
Organism: Pseudocheirus occidentalis; assembly: GCA_028646575.1. Taxonomy (NCBI): domain Eukaryota; kingdom Metazoa; phylum Chordata; class Mammalia; order Diprotodontia; family Pseudocheiridae; genus Pseudocheirus; species Pseudocheirus occidentalis. The sequence goes on from CM053599.1 coordinate 142,215,281, forward strand.
GTGGCTCACACCTCAAATTTTGGCTCACAATTCAAAGCAAAAAAATCAACCCAGTGACAACTCGTATCTTGGAAATCTCGTAAGTTGGTGCACTCATATATCAAGGTACCTTACTGCTTTTCTATCAGTCAGCTGTTTGGGCACAGTTTCCAATTGCTCTCCAGAATGGCTGGATCACTCCACCAAGAGTGCCTTAATGTCCCAATTTCACCACATCCCCTCCAACAATTTGTTGTTTTCCAATGATCTCTTACTTGCCCATCTGAGTAATGTCATTGCAGTCTTCATCCTTATTGACTTAGCTGTCAATTTGACACTTACCTTCTTCTGGTTTTCTTCTTACCTACCTGACTACAACTTCTCAATCTCTAATGCTGCATCATCAGCCATATCATAGCCATTAACTGTAAGCATATCCTTATCTAGTCTTTTTTTCAAGCTCCAGTCCTACATATCCCATTGCCTACTGAATATTTCACATTGATTGTGTCACAGGTAGTTCTGAGCCATGTGACCAAAAAGATGGAGGACTAGACATTTTCTCCTGTCTTCATGACCTTTCAAACCTCTCCAAAAATAGAAATAATGCATAAGAGGCAAGTTAATCTCAGCTGTCTCCGCAGTCTAGCATTCCAAAAACCATAAAGTAATAAAAATCCAATAAACTAACAGCAAAAAAGACTAATCTCTTACTTCTAACATGTTCACATAGTCGCATCTCCCCCACTGCCTAATACAAATGCAGGGCTGCAGAAGCCAGCTCAAGAGTTTATAACAAGCTCTCTACTCCTCCTCCCTCCTCCTAATCCCAGGGAAAATCAAAAGGCAAAAGCTTGGGGCGGCTAGGTGGCGCAGTGAATAGAGCACCGGCCCTGGAGTCAGGAGTACCTGAGTTCAAATCTGGCCTCAGACACTTAACACAAAAAACTAGCCGTGTGACCTTGGGCAAGTCACTTAACCCCAACTGCCCTCTAAAAAAAAAAAAAAGCAAAAATAAAAAAATAAAAATAAAAAAAGGCAAAAGCTTGATCTGGATGAGACAGCAGCATGTCACTACTCTAAACTCAATATAGCTCAGCCACAGAACTGAAAAACAGAGGGAACTTGTGCAGGAAATGCTTATGGCTACGTGGCATTCCACTAATCGTAAGAGTGAAAGCCTAGCATCCATCTGGGGATAATTCCAGCAGTTACTTGGGGCAGACTGAGGCTGGTGAAATGTGAACTTCCCAACAGAAGAAGAAAATACAATGGTTCTGAGGTCTAGTCCCCAGGGAAACCTTCATCAAAGGGGAAGGAGTTAGAAAGTGAGCAATAGGAGAAATAAGTTTAAAAAAGACTGATATTACCAAAAATGTCAGGAAGAAGAAAGTTCTGTTTAAAGTCTGGAGTACAAGCAGATAAACTAACAGGGAAGATATTATTAAAAGAAGGGAGTATGTCTTCCAGCTCATCAAAAAGAGTCCAGGCATCTCTGAATAAATATTTCAAGACAAAGGAAAATGAATCAATACCAGATGAGGAAGAGAAACCTGTAGATTCCCAAGAGAGCATGGAACCACAGCAGGGTATTCTTGAATGATTTAAAAGGGGAACGTACCTCAAATTAACTACAAATCCAGAACATCCAAAACTAAAATCAATTATCCTTTCTCCAACACCCAGCCCTCTTCTGAACTTCCCTATTACTATTAAGGATGCCACCATTTTTCCAATGACCCAGGTTTGCAACTCAGCATCATCCTTGACTCCTCACTGTCACCCAAAAAATCTAAGCTCTCCATTTTGCAAGCACAACATACATTCAGGGGCAACCTCAATTCAGCTCAGTGTAGTATATGCATAGGGCTGGTTACAATAAATAAAGGGAAAAATAAGCAAGGTACAGAGGTCTTATTAGTCACCCTTGATTCTATATGCCACTAGCATGAACGAGGCCTGACCTTTTCTTAGTTTTCTCCTCTATTCTTTCATGATTCATCACTTTCTATAAGGACTTTTCATTGATGTTAGTTCAACTTTAATTCTCTAGCAGATTTAGCTGGCACAGCTACTCAGTATCTCAGACTTCAGTAATCTCCTACCTCCAATCTTTTGGGGGAGATTAGGCTTTCCAATAACAGGCCCTCCCTGCTATACACACACACACACACACACACACACACACACACACACACAGTCTTTATCTTGGGTTTCAAACTTTCTACCCTAACCCAGGTCTTAGCATAGTTTCTGCTTAATAAATGCTGTTGACATAACTTGAATTGGCACTGTCTACTTATGGCAGACTTTCTGGCCAAAAAACTAGAGAAGTAATATCCATGTTCCATGGCTGTTTGGACAAGAAAGACTTTTTGCTGTTCAGCTTCCTAAACCATCTCCTGATGCATCAGAGTTACTGTGGGAATGGAAGAAGTCCTGGGCACTGTCAAATGGTTTAACATCAGAGACTGATATCATCTTGTCAGTAGAAATGACATTAAAGAATAGGCATTAACATCTGCTTTGCTGATAAACCCTAAGGAGCATGGTTTCTTGAAAACTTATATATGTGTTATTTCCCCTATTACAATTCTCTTTGAGAAGGGAGACTGTCTTACTTTACTATTTGTATCCCCAGTACCCAGCACAGTGCTTTGCACACAGAGGTCATTTAATCAATGTTTCATTTATTCAATCATTAATGGACTCATAGCTTTCTTTCTCCTTTGTCTTTTCCTGTAACTTTAGCCCTTGGAGCCATCTTTTTCTCATGCTTAATCTATAGTTTAGAATAGAATAGAAAAACTATTTCTAGTTATTCATAATGGAACACACACCGTGGCAAGTGTGGATTGGCTAGTTCTGCCCTTTGTGGCAAAATTTTGTCTCCCACCCAGTGCATCACACTGTCAACTAGACCAGGGCTTCTTAAAATTTTTGCCCTTGGGACCCCTCTTTCATGTTTCAGCAGCATTCATTGCTGTTGCATGGCCTGAGGGCATACACAGTGCAAATTGTGCATGCTTTGTGTTCAGAACCAAGGCTTCAGTGAAATTGCTAGATGTAACACAGGCAAGTGCTGCTAGGAACATCATGGATTCATTACACATTCGATTTTTTATTAATTTTTGGTCATTGCATGCTTAAAAACCTTTTGTTATTGCCAGATTTTCCAAGATTCCATATGGGTTCACAACCCATAGTTTAAGAAATGCTGAATTCTAGACCAATCTCTGGTGTAGAGATTCTGGCTAAGCCTCCATGATGCCTTTCCCTAGCCAGGCTTACAATCTACTGAAAGCATAGAAACTATGTAAACATATACTCAGATTCAAACTATATGCAAAATAGTAATTCAGAAGGGAGGTAGTAAAACCAGGTAGAATTAAGAAAGGCTTCTTATACAAGATGGCCCCTGAATTGAAACTCTAAGGGAGACAGAGATTCCAAGATGCAGATGTTGGGGGTGGCTAGGTGGCTCAGTGAGTAGAGCACTGGCCCTGGAGTGAGGAGGACCTGAGTTCAAATCCAGCCTCAGACACTTAACACTTACTAGCTGTGTGACCTTGGGCAAGTCACTCAACCGCAATTGCCCTGCCTTCCCCCCTCCAAAATGGCCAAAAAAAAAAAAAATTTAAAAATTAAACCAAGATGCAGATGTGAAGAGTGAGAACATTCCAGGCAAGGAATGACCACCCTAAGTAAGGGCATATTGGTAGGAAATGAAATGGCATGAACTGGCTGACTCTTAGGCTAATTTGACTAGAATGTAGTAGGGCTCATGAAGAGATGTGTTTTTCTGCCTGGAATGACAGGATGGAGACTGACTATAAAGGGCTTTAAATGCCAAAGAGAAACAATTAATAGGAAACCACTGAAGCTTCTTGAGCAAGAGAGTGACTTTGTCAGAGCTTTGCTTTAGGAATATAATTTGGCAGCTGTGTGGAAGATTTGACCAGAGAGAGGATGGGCATGGGAAGACTGATTAAAAGAATATTGTTCCCAACCTACCTCTTCACTGAAGTGGAAGGTATGCTGGTACATGTTTTCCTTTTTTTTTTTTCTTTTAATTTGTTTATTTTTAGTTTTCAACATTCATTTCCACAAGATTTTGAGTTACAAATTTTCCCCCCATCTTTTCCTTACCCCCACCCCAAAACAGCGATCCTACTGAATACCCCTTCCCCCAATCTGTTCTCTTTTATATCTTCCCCCACTCCCCTTCTGACTTTCTAGTAGGGCAAGATGGATTTCTATTCCCCAGTGCCTGTATATCTTATTACCCAGTTGCATGTAAAAAATATTTATTTTTTTTTAACATTTGTTTTTAAAACTTTGATCTCTTTCCCTTATTGCCTCATCAACCACCCCTACTGGGAAGATAAGTGATTCAATATAGGTTGTACATGTGTAGGTATGCAAAATGTTTCCATAGTAGATATATTGTGAAAGACTATATTTCCCTCCATCCTATTTCCCCACCACCACCACTTCTTCTATTTTCACTTTGACCCTGGACTTTTTCAAAAGTGTGTGCTTCTAACTTCCCTCTCCTCCAATCTGCCCTCCATTCTATCATCCCCCCTCTTACACCCTTACCCCCTACTTTCCTGTAGGGTAAGATACCCAATTTAGTGTGTATGTTATTCACTCCTTAAGCCAAATTCAATAAAAGTAAGGTTGACCCATTCCCTTTTGCCTTCCTGTTCTTTTCCTCCATTGTAACAGTTTTTTCTTGCCTCTTTTATATGAGATAATTTACCCTATTCTACTGACTCCCTACTGACTTTTTACTTTCTCTTTGGTATTTATGGGTTGAGAAGTCTGGAAACCACCACAGCTGCTGGTGATTCACTCTCCTGAAGTCTGCTCTGGCCGCTGCTGATTGGGACCACCTCAGGGCCGGAACTGTGTGGCTCATGGGGGACTGTGCTTGGCTCCCAGCTTGGGGTGATAGACTCTTTCTGTTGGCCTGCCAGGCTGCCTTCAGTAGGAGATTTGTTTCTCTCTGTCACTTTGTGGATTCTGTAGCTCTGAAATTTGTTTACAGTCATATTTTACAGATATTGGGGGTGGTTTTGGGGGGAGCTCAAGGAATTTCCTGCTTCTACTCTACCATCTTGACACTGCCCCCCACCCCCATTTTTTCAATGTATCAATCAGTTGGGCTGACTTTTTTTCCTCTAAAAAACATTATTTATTATATGAGATTGCTCTCTGAGAGGGGGAGGGATAGCTGGGATAACTGTGGTGATGAACAGAAAATATCAATGAAAAAAAGGCTGGTTGTGGTGAAAGAATAGAAGGGAGATAGGATGATTTATATCAATGTATAAAGCAAGACATTGTGCAGCAATAGTGATTTTAAAAAACAAACAAACACAACCCTTTGGTCTACTGAGGGCCCTGTAGACACGTGCCACAGCTGTCCTTGTGAGGTTGCTAGGCAACCGCCCATTTTAAATAGAAGAAACACTCCTCTGAGGTTCTTGTTATAGCTACTAAGAGACTGAGAAGGAGCAATTTTTGACAGAACAGTCCTGACTAACCCTCACTCTCTTGTACATTTGTGTGTCTTCTGTGAATGGATGTTGGTCAAAAGAAGAAAAATTTAAGGGACAATATTTCATTTATGATACATGAATATTCCTAGATGATTTCTCAAGGGGAAAAATCTATATTGGCTAGGTCCAAGGCCCTTAAGTGCTTACTGATTCAATTTGACTTTTCTAATTGAACTTAGTAGGAGCTGAATGAGCCTTGTCAAAAAGCCAGCCTCCTCTGTTTAATTTTTTAAAAAGCTTTTCCCATCCATCCAATTGACCATGAAGTGAAACCTATTCCCCTAAATATGTTGCAATCCTATTATTCAAGGTCTATAGGCATGAGATTGGACAGTGTAATTTCCCTGCATTCCTGTGAGTTATTGAACGAATGATGCCAACTTTGATATGGTACTTGCTTTCTTGTTAGTAATTTGTCCACAATGGGATCATTTCAAAGTATTTTTAAGGATAATACCATTTATAGTGTAATTAACATGGTGTCTAACCAGGAAGAGAAAGCTAATACTTGGGAAAGGCAACACTTCATTAAATTGGGGTTTTAATCTGTATTGATCACATAGTAGCGTAACCCTTGTCCTAGAAGATTATCTCAGGCTCACTCTTCCTGCCCCTGCCTCACCTGGTAGCAATCACTACCCATCATCAACCATTTAAACATCAGTTTTAAGCAGCCACTTCAGATGGGAAAGGCTCAGATGCAAGCACATAAGTTCACATTAAGTTGGGAAAGGATTTGTTTTTGCTTTTGTTTTTTTAACATTACAAGGTCAATTTATATGCGAAGACCTATCATAAATGAAAAAACCTATAATCCTTCAGACCCTGAAAATCTTTGAGCAATGCGAGATGTTTTTGTGATATCGAAAAAACTAGAAGCAAATCAGATGCCCGTTGACTGGGGACTGACTGAAATAAATTGTGTCCTGTGAATGTAATAGAATATTGTTGTGCCCTAATAAATAATGAATATGAGGAGTTCAAATAAATTTGGCAACATTTGTATAAACTAATGCAGAGTGAAATAAACAGAACTAAGAGAATGGCATACACAGTATATGGAACACATAAGTAAAGGAAAACAATGACATGAAATCCAGATTCATCATTCATTATTCTGGAGCACTAATGATGAAATATATTCCTCTCCCGTCAACAGAGGCGGTAGACTATAGAAGCAGAAGATGATGAACACGCCCATGGTCTATTTTGCTTAACTTGGTTACAAGGTTCTGGGTCTGTGTCAGAAGAGGTAGGGGAGAATACCAGGAAGTGATAACAAGGGGGGGGAAGCAATATTAACATACAAAAAGAAAACTGATGCCAATATTATCCCAATTTATCAAGGAAACAAGATCTCATCATTCAATTCAACACACACTAATTTATTACCTATTGCATCTAATTCATGTGTGTGGCTGTTGAGGGTAGGGGGGTGGGGATGAAGAGGACAACAGATAAGAGCTATTGCCCTAGTGATTAGGGCAGTTGTCAGAAATCCTCTATTAGAAAAAGAGGGACGAGGTCTGAAACAAAGTCTTCCCAAGCACAGATCAATGGTCAAGCCATGTGGAAACCAAAGCTTCTCCAATTCGCCAAAATCCAAGGGACTAAACTGGAAATATGAAACTGGATGAAGAAACAGCAATTTCAAGCTGGAAAAGTTAATACTAGATCAGGAAATGTGTGGATCAGCTACTGCTTGCCTGACTGAGTCTGCCTCTCTCAAAGATCTGTCCTTTTCCTTCCGGCAGTAAGGGTGAGAGTCCCTCCTTGCCAGGCTGCACCAGAGGAGCTGTGGGATTGGACATCTAATGCTGAGTTAGATGTTACTGGGTGTACAAAACCCATCTCACACATAGAATTAGACGTCAGATTTGATAATCTCATTAGAGAAGCAAGACATCCTCGTATGATACAGCTATAGTACCATGCAACGTTTTATGTGGCAAATGGTTTTATGTGGCAAATTGTTAAAAGGAATAGTAGGGACAACAGTGTCAAAGAACTTCATTATAAAGAGAGATCCATGTAGAGTCAAGTCAGCTAACTAGTAGTGGTGTCAGAATTTGAACCCAGATCCCTTGGCACCCACTATAGACCCTGAACACCCACTGAAGGACACTTTGGTTTAAAAGCTCAGTGTGTCTAGTCTTAACAATGCCCTAAGAGAGCTATGCCATTTCCTGGGAAGTCTGTCTGGACTAGACAGCACTGCAGTATCAGAGTTATGTATAGCAAATTGTAAGTTCCTCAAGGGCAGGAACTGTCTTTTGCCTTTCTGTGTATCTCTAGAGATTATCATAGTACATGGCACACATAGATGCTTAATAAAAGGGTACTGACTATTGATTGACTCTTTAAGGTCATTTGATTGATTTATTCTAAAAAGCTCCTGTCAAAGTGAATAGAGCACCAGCCCTGGAATCAGGACAATCTGAGTTCAAATCTGGTCTCAGACACTTGACACATTTACTAGCTGTGTGACCTTGGGCAAGTCACTTAACCCCAATTGCCTTGCCTTCCCCACTCCAAAAGAAAAAAAAATGTTTAATCCCTGTCAATACCTCTGACACTAGTTAATGTAAACTTACAGTATACTAATTATGGATTCTTCCATTTTATTTTTAAGGAAATGGCTATGCGATATGAAAATGTAGTATTTGCCAATGTGGATGTGGATGCTGCAGCGGTAAGACATTTAACCCCATCCCTCTCCCAGAATAATGTCCCACTGAATACCTTGCCTTACATATTGCAAATCCACTGAATCTCAGAGTTGGGAGGACCACAGTGTGGTCCAACCCAAAGCTAAAAAAGCATCCTTTCTACACATAACCACCCAGCAGTCATCTATCCTTTGCTTGAAAACCTCCATTGGGGGAGGGGAGGATAACCTACTACTCTTCCAAAGCAACCTGTTATACTTTTGGATATTTTAAATGTTTTGTTGGGAAACGATTCCCCCCTTAGGTAAGCCTGAAATTGCCTCTTTGCAACTCATAACCTTTTGCTCATAGCCCTGCCCAGTGTGATCAAGCAGAAAAATCAAATCCTTCTTCCTCTTGAAAGCCCTTCAGTTACTTGAAGAGAGATCTTATTTTCCCACCCACCCCCCATTCATTTCTCCTCCTAAACATTCTAATTACTAGTTACTAATCTAACTAGATTAAACACGTTTCCCTTCGGGAAGTGTGTTCAGTTAGTAATTAAGTTTTAATTGCAAAGAAAATGTATTAGTTCATTCTTTATCAAACTTATAAGGAAAACTTCTTGTAGTACTTGGATATATGCTGTACTATATAAAGATAGGGGTCTTCCTCACACATGTGATTTCATGGGTGAGGGCGCCCCCCCTCTACCAAGGAAGGTCTAGATCATCAGGAGGTTAAGTTACTTGGCCAGAGTTACACACTTGGCTTTATGTGTCAGTGACAGGACTCTAACCCAGATCTTCCTGTTCTGAGGCTGGCTCTCTGTCCTCAGGGCCATACTGTCTCATATTTTACTATATATTATGCTTCTGTGCTTTAAATACTAGGACATGCCAACAGAAACAAAACTATTTTTTACCACTTCCTACTCTATGGACGGGCAGGGAAAGGGGAAGATAGAAAGGGAAAAAATGGTCATTGCATTTACTATATACAATTTTGAAGATTTTTTTGAAAATTCTTTAATCCTTTTTTCTAATTCTTGTCCCTGTAGTGTTATTTTCTCACCAAAAATGCACTATTAGAGAATCATGGAGACGGTTCAGTGATACACAATGCCTTAAAAACACCCCACCTAATATGAATTAATTTTAGATGGAAACATCTTTGATCAGTGATTTACAGTGAATTATTATACTTAAAATAAAAGAACCAAGTACATTTTGTGAAAGTATACTGACTCATCACCTGTGACTCATTAATTGACTGAGTTGTGAAACCATTTGGAATCTCTAAAAGTTACTAACATAACTGGTTAGGATTATTATATTTCAAGCTACTTGCAGTAATGCCAACCATTTACTGGAAATATTTAATTTCCCTCTGAGTCGGTCAAATCAAGTACTATACATTTAACCCGAGCTCCTATCAGCATTCTCCCTTAACCATTTGAGTGAAACCCCAAATATCTCTTCTGATGAATTTATTTGGTTTAATGTCTGCAGTTGCTAACATGAGGAAGATACAATTCAATTTAACATTTTGTGTTAGGTACAAAAGTTATAAATACCAACAAAAGAAATCTTCCCTGCCCTCAAGGACTATTTTGCTTTAAAATACTACATTCTATAAGAAGTCTTTCTCAATCCTTCTTAATTCTAGTGCCTTCCCTCTGTTTATAATTCCCAATTTATGCTTCATATAACTTGTTTGTACAGTTGTTTTCAAACTGTCTCCCAATTAGAGTATGAGCTCCATGAGAACAAGGACTGTGTAATTTTGGGGACAGGCAGGGGATTTTTTATTGTTGTTTTTTGTATCCCTAGGACTTAGAACAGTGTTTGGCACATAGTAAGGACTTAAGCGATGCTCCTTAATTGATTGAGTAATAAATGCATATATTCATAAAAGATCTGACAATCAGTCATATTTTTAAAAATGTTTTTTAAATAAACCAATCAGTTACAGTCCTATTTTTTTTTATCTTCAAATCAATTTCCATTGCCTCTAGGGCAGAATACAAACATCTCAGCCTGGCATTTCAAGCCCTGTACAATCTAGCTCCCACCTAGTATTTCAGCCTTATTTCATATGGCCCCCTATTTCACACACTCTTCATTCCAGTTAAGGCTGCCTGATAGCTATTGCCTGTGCTCCACATTCCATGTCTGCATCAGGCCTGTCCTTCGTCCTTGGATTATACTCCTTCCTCCTTATCTCTTTCATGTTTTAAAATCTCTGGCTTTCTTCTAAATCTCAGGTCGTGAGTTGCCTCTTAATCCCCTTGATTGTTTGTACCCGATTCTTTCTCCTCAAATTATCATCTATGTACTTATCAATTGGGATGTTATATTACATACCCTCACGTACCCAAAGTAGAGTGTCTTCTTGCCTTTGAAGCCAGCTTCCTTATTCACCACATTTCTGGTATTTTTAAATTATTTATTTATTTATTTGTGGTTTTGTTTTTGTTTTTTGGAGGCAATGGGGTTAAGTGACTTACCCAGGCTCACATATTCTAGTGAGTCTGAGGCTGGATTTGAACTCAGCTTCTCCTACCTCCAGGGCAGGTGCTCTCTATCCACTACATCAGCTAGCTGCACCTGTTAGGGTTGTTTTTTTTAAAACTTTGCTAAACATAAACTTAAGTTTGTTATCTCATGGAAGATGGGAGAACTCACTATGTTTGTAATTAGAGTGAGATTTAAGTAAAAAATGTCCCATGTTCCCAGTCAGTTTTTGAACCAACAGAAACCTATAACTCTGAGTGGCATTTGTCTTGCTTTTTTGAAATAAACAAATGTGTCATTCTTATGTAAAATGTTGAGTCTGTAATTCATCTGCTCCAATAGTACTGGCTTACTAGAAGCCTCAGTTTTGTGTAACTATAAAATGGGGAGAGATAATAACACTTTTGCTACTTATCTCACAGGGTGGCTGTTAGGGTCAAATGAGAAAATATGCATGCTCTATGAACATTTGCTATTATTAAAAAACTTGTATACACGCTGGAGAAATCTTACATATGTTCTCACCTCTTACTAATTTCAAGGCTACATAAGGCATATCCCAGAAAACCCTTTCAAGGTTGGTTAGAATGGAACCCTCTGTCTCCCCTCTCAGTTGCTGCTCACAGTACTAACCCTGTCATGTGGAAAGACAGCTTGCTGGATGCCTGAAGCATTAATACGTGAGTGGCACAGCTTCTTGGTTGTCAAGCTGCAAGGAATTCCTGGAGGGCAGAAAAGTCCGTCACAGTGTCCTACTTCCTGTCAGAAGAGATATGTCCAAACCCTCCAATGGGACACAGTGTCTTTTATCCCTTCAAGCAGTAATTCATGGTTACTTCAGGGCATTCAGTATGATATGGTAAAGAATAATCTGAAGGATAGGATGCCCTGTTATAGATAGAGGGGTTATACATTAGTGATTGACATCCACCATTTTTGTTCCCCTTTCCTAGGAAGTGGCCTGTTGTTGTCAAGTCAAATCCATGCCCACGTTTCAGATGTATAAAGAATCCCAAAAGGTATTTTACATTCCAATAATAATTGGTAGTGGTTATATTCTGATCCTGGTAGAATAACAAGCAAGCCAGCCGTGTTTCTTTAATAATAGTCCACAAAAGGCTTAGTGTGGGCTGGCTGTTGATGAAACACTCTTCTATATTTTGATAAATTAACTGAGCAGTGGAGAAAAGGCATTCAAATATGGAGTGGATTATTCTGACTCTAGGGAATTGCCTGAATTCCTATGTGTCACTGGACCTTTTTTAGCTTCAGTGTCCTTATCTGTAAACCTGGAATAATAGTGATTATTGTACCTACTTTGCAGGGTTATTATGAGGTTATTTAAACTTTGCAAAACTTAAAGCACAATGTAAACATGAATTGTACGTGGTAATTTGTTGCGTACTGAACAAAAACTTAGCTTAACCTTGTATCGCAGGAGTGTTATTCATATCTGCAAATGACACAAAGCCAAATAAGATAACTAATAAAATTCATAAGAGCAAATATTTGAAATTATTAATGCTGGACTGAAATGACCAAAATAAAATTCAATAAGGATAAATGTAATGTTTGGTATCTAAGTTCAAAAATATCCATTTCAGAAGTACAGGATTGGAGAGCCCTGGATTAGTATGAGAGTTGGTTTTGTGTTTTGTGCATTTTTTGTTTGTTTGTTTTATGTAGGCTTTTCACTGACCTTATATAATGTTGAGATGAGTCAACAGTTTGATGTGACTATGAAGAGAGCTAGTGGAAGAACACAGAATTAAGTATAAGTGGTAACTACAAAATATTGAATTAAGTCCTTAAGAAGAATTATCCTTGTTATCTTTCCTAATCATGTATAGGATCAAAATCACATGAAATAATAGTCCTACTATACTTTGCACTGCTCGGATAAATCACTTTTGGAGTATTGAGTTTAATTCCAGGTACCACTTTTAAAAGGAAAGTTGTAAAAACCACTATTAAACTGGGAAAAGGTTAGGAGGGGGCCACAGCAGGCATACTGTGAGGAGGTGAGCAATTTGGTAAGAGAATTTAAAACTATATTCATGTCATGTGATTTAAGGAACAAGTGATTTTTAGCCTGGAAAACAAAACACTAAGGACACATGATATTTGTCTTTAAATACTTGAAAGACTTCATGTCCCAGATAAAACTTCACCTTTTATAAGCAGTCTTTCCTACTCCCCCTCAAAGCTAATTTGAATGTTTGCTCCATTAGACTGTAAGTACCTTGAGAGCAAGGATTGTCTTTGTCTTTCTTTGTATTTGCATTACTTGGCACCATGCCAAGCAAATAGTAGGTGCTTAATAAATGTTTCCTGACTGACTGATTGATTCTCATGTAAGCTAGATGTATGTTCCCAGACTCAGACTTGTTCTCTATTGATCTAATTCACTGACCAATGAGTTTGAATTTCAAGATAGATTTCAGCTCTACATAAGAAGGAACTATCTGACAAGTAGAGCTCTCCAACAATGAAATGGTCTGCTTGTGAGTAAATGAACCCCTCATCACTGGAGGTATTCAAGCAGACTGCTTATAGTAATAAAAAGAGTGCTGGATTACAATGCAGGGGAGAACTGAGTTTGAGTCCTGTCTTGACAGTTACTAAGTCAAGAGACCACGTCACATGATTTTAAAGAACTACATAGTGGTTGTCTATGGAAACAAAGTGGGGACTTCCTGGGCAGTCATCATTGGTAGTAATTAAGATATGTACATATATGTACACACATATACACATACACACATGTGTGCATATATATGAACATACATGTGTGCATATCTCTCCCTCTTAGAGCTCATGTTTCATTCCACTGCTCTTTTGAAGTTAGGCCACTTTAGTTCTGAGATTATTGTATACCATGAGTAACTGCCATATAACATTAATGTTAAAGATCTTATTGGTATTATAGACAAGCTTTTACAGCCTGTAAGTATAAGTTATGCCAAAGCAGGCTTTTTAAGGTTTAGAGATTAGCACCTAAATGGGCCCTAACTGACCAAGCTTAAAGTTGCAGAATCTAGCCCTGTAGTAAGTTCCTTATCTCTCTTATGGTTCTGCTTACTGAACAACAACAAAATTAAAATCATAGACTTTTATCACTGAAAGGGATCTTAAAGATCCCCTGGCTCTACCCCTATCATTTCAAAGATGAAGGATCTCAGGTCCAGAGAAGCAAAGTCCAGTGTTCAGAGATGTCTAAATTTCCATCAAATTCTGTGTTTAACTACAATACCTACTTCAAGTGAAACTTTTATCATTACTAACATATAGACTTGTTGAAGATCAATTATTCAGCTATTGAATCCAGAGCTGGAAAAAATGAAGAGAGCAGCCTGACTAAAAAAGGCAGTTGTTGGGAAGCAATAGAAAATAAACTTGGAGAGGCAGAATGGGTACAAATGATGGATAGCCTGAAAATCCAAATGTAGATGTTCCTGGTGTATTTAATTCTGTGTTCGATAGCAGCAAATCAATGACAGCAACTATTTATGAAAATGAATCTGTCTGCCATGGGCTATATGTATTATAGTCCCAACCAATGCAACAAGCAATTTATTAAGTACCTACTATGTACAAGGTATAGTGCTATGGTCAGGGAATACAAAGACAAAATAAAAATGGTCTCTATTCTAAAGAATATCACATTTAACTGAAGGGATACAATGTTAGGGATATGCAGGATATTTGTGGAGGGAGAGAGCACTTAAGGGGCTCAGGAAAAGCTTTCTGTAGGAGATATTATATGACCTAGATCTGTAGGAGACAGACGATGACCTAGGTAGGCCTTGAACAAAGAGGATTCTCAAGCATAGTTGGGGGTCAGCCTTTGTGAAGGAATAAAACAGAAGATAAAAGTGCCAAGTATGGAGGCCAGCAAATAGGCCAATTTGGTAGAATGTAATGTATAGGAAAAGGAACAAAGTGAATTAAAATATAAAAACTGCAATCCAAAAGACCAGTTCAGAAACTCATGGTAAACTAAGGATGGTCATAGAATTAGAGCTGAAAGAGACCTCAAGAAATCCACTTGTCCCACCCCTTACTTTATAAATTAAGAAATGGACATTCTGAGAAGGCGCATGATTTGATCAGTCATACAGAGAGTGTTTGAGGCAGGTTTGGAACCCATGTCCTGACTCCAACTTAAATACTCTTGACCCCTATATAACACTGCCTCTTAGTATGTGAAGAGAGTTTCAATTACACTGAAGATGGTGGGAATGAAGAAAAAAAGTACAAATCTAAAAGAGTTTCCAAAGAAGGAGTAAAAAGATTTGGTAGCAGAATAGTTTTAAGGAAAAAAGGAAAAGGAAAAGATTACTCTAGGGTTTCCAGAATGGGAAATTGCAATATGGATGCTACTACCCATAGAAATGCAGAAAAGGAGGTCTTCATATGTTAACTTGAAGAAATTCATTTTGGATATGTTTTTACTTGAGGTAGCAATGGATCATCCAAATGGTGATGTGTTATGGGTTGGGACCAACAAGTAAAAGCTAGTCTTTGCACATTCTTGATGTTCCCGCAATTCAAGAAAGATTGTTTACAGTTTGTGCTAAGAAACATTTCATAAAACACTGAATTTTCATATACCATTCCACCTGAGCTAATTCCTCTTAATCTGGAAGAGGAAACTCAGTTTGTGGAATGTTAATTATTTTTTTTGTGGATGTAGTCTGATAGTGGGAGGTAAACAGCAACAGACAGCAAGAGAGTTTAATGAGTTTCTGGCTTTGGAGTAAAGGGATGGTGATTTTATTCTGTACTAATAAATATCAAGATTATTTTTACTCAAATTTTTGCTTAAGGATACAACATTTCTATCTACAATATCAAATCAGTCTAGATATCTGTCTTGCATGGCATCCAAATGTTTGTAATATAAGAACCTATTTTCCAAACAAGTTGTATTACTATGCAATATCACATTTTTTTTGTCTCAAAAATATTCACACAAACCACTTCCCTCCCTTCCCAGTTATCTTATTTCTGAAAAATCATTCATTCAGCATATTTCACTTCTGCTTCAAGGGTTATTTATTTATTTATTTTTAACATATTCTAACTAGACAGTAGCTGACACAACCTTCTGTGGGAATTTATTGAACTTCACTACTAAGACCTTGGACTAATGATTTCAAACATTGGAAAACAACTAATTGCACATTTTTCTATGTGCCTTAGTTTCTTAAAGGAAACTGATGCTCTCCCTTAGAAGATTATAATGAAAGAGATGAAAAAATTGAACCAATGACCTTGATATAGATTCTTCTCATTGCTTTGGCATCTCAGAAAACATATTTTAACAATCCTCTTATTCAGCCACAGAAAAGTATTAACAGAAGAGAAGTAGTGAGATCTCTACTAGTATAGTGGATTTAGCTTTACAGACTAATTGATGAAAATGCCATCAAAGTGAGAAAATCCAAATGTGTATATTATGTACATATATTATGTATAAAAGTCTCAGTCTCATTCACTGGCTATCTTTTTGTTGTTTTTACATTTAAAGTTTATTTTATTTTTCTCAATTACATATAAACAATAATTTTAACTTTTGTTCTTTTAAATTTTTGAGTTCCAAATTCTTTCTCCCTCCTTCTTTCCCTCTCCTTGAAAAAGCAAGAAATTTGATATAGACTATACATGTGCAATCATGCAAAACATTTTCATACTGGCCATGTTGCAAGAGAAAACACAGACCAAAAAAACCTAAGACTAAGAAAGTAAAAAAAGTGTTGTTTCAATCTGCATTGACTCCATCAGCTATTCCTCTGGAGCGGGAGAGCATTTTTCATCATAAGTTCATCAGAACTGTCTTAGATCATTGTATTGCTAAGAATAGCTAAGTCATTCATAGTTAAACATTACCGTGTATAATGTTTTCTTGATTCTGCTCATTTTACTTTACATCAGTTCAGGAAAGTCTTCCTAAGCTTTCCTGAAACCATCTTGCTCATTATTTCTTATAGCACAATAGTATTCCATCATAATCATATATCACAAATTTTCAGCCATTCCCCAATTGATGGGCATGCCAATTTCCAATAGAGGAATTTCCAAATCTTTGACAACACAAAAAGATCTGCTATAAATATTTTTTTGTACATACAAGTCTTTTCCTTTTTCCCTTGATCTCTTTGGGATACAGACCTAGTATCATTTACTGAGTATCATACCCTTTAATTCTAGGTATGCCCCAAGGCTATGTCCTATACTCTTATTTTCTCTATATTCTTTCTTTCATGGTGATCTCATTAGTTCTCATGGGTTCATTTATCATCTGTGCACAAATGATTGCCACATCTAGAAATCCAGCCCTACTCTCTTTCTTGAATTCTAATCCTACATGACCAACTACATAGTGAACATTTAGAATGGAATGTCCCATAAGCATCTGGACTCAACATGTTAAAAATGGAACTCATTAACTTTTCCCCAAAACCAGCCCCTTTCCAGCTTCCCTAACAAGATGGGATAAAGGAACCACCATTTTCTAGGTATCTATATTGTCAACTTTGGAGTCATTCTTAATTCTTCCCTCTCCCTTATCTGCCATATTCAGTCAGTTGCCTAACAGCATCTCTTGCATCCATCCCTTTGTCTCTATTAAATGGCTGCAACTCTAATTCAAGTCCCCATCATTTCTCAATTAGATTTTCACAATGCTTCCTAATTACTCTTTCTTCTCCAATCCACCCTCCACAGAATTACCAAAATGATATTCTTAAAGTACAAGTGAGATCATTTCATTCCTTGCTCTATAAACCCAAGTGACCCCATATTATTCTGCGGAATTAGATACAAAGTTCTCTGTTTGGCATTTAAAGTTCCTTGGGTAGTATCCCATGTCTCCAACCCACCTTTCTAGTCTTATTATGCACGATTTCCCTTCACACAGTATATAGTCCAATTGAAGTTGTTTTCTTGCTGTTTCTCACATGTCATATTCCATCTTCTATCTCAGCAGCTTTGCACAGGTTGACCCTCATACCTGGAACATATTCCCTTCTCACATTCTTAGAAGCCTTAAGTTTCCCTGAAAGCTCAGCTCTAGAGTGTTACTTCCTACATGAGGCCTTCCCAATTCCCTCAACTGCTAAGTCTCTGACCCAACACCCCCAAAATATATATTGTTACCTATTTTATGTATAATTATTTTCTACATATTTATATGTGTACATCTTTTTTTTTAACTGATTTGTTTATTTACTTTTAGTTTACAAGATTCAGTTCCACAATCCCTTGAGTTTCACATTTTCTCCCACAGTGGCAAACAATCCAGTATGGGGTCTGCAAATACTTTCACACTGGACATTAGACTGGTTGTATAGAAGGGTTGTAATCAACGGAGTGAACAATGGGAAAGAAGAAACAAAACCAAACATGGAAAAGAACGGTAGCATGTAGATTGCTTTGGTCTCCATTTAAACCCTGTTCTTTCTAGAAATGATTATTTTTCTTTTCTTTTTTTTTTTTTTGGAGTGGGAAAGGTAGGGCAATTGGGGTTAAATGACTTGCCCAAGGTCACACAGCTAGTTTTTGTGTGTGTGTTAAGTGTCTGAGGTCAAATTTGAACTCAGGTCCTCCTGACTTCAGGGCCAGTACTCTATTCACTGTGCCACCTAACCGCTCCGTGTACATATCTTCTTTGTAAAATGTAAGGTCCTTGAGAGAAGAAACTGCTTCATTTTTTTGTCTTTGTCTAGCACCTAGGACAGTACCTGACACATAGTAGGTATTTAATAAAGGTTTTTTATTGAAATATATAAAAAAATCACTCACTTTAGAATTATGGTTTCCCATTTGTTTACCTATGGTGTTGAATATTTTAATTAGCTATGATTGGCTAATGTCCACAAAATCATCTTGTACAAGTTTACAGCCTTAGTAGGAGAAACAGTATTCTTATTCAAAGGCAGCATTTTCTGGAGCTGTAAACATCTACTTTAGAAGTCTACAGGCAGAAGATTCTGAACAAGTATAGCTATTATCTAAGTTATCCTTTGACAAATGACTGATGGTTTTATTTGGTAGATGGCTGTAATTTCACTGATTACAAGAGAAGTTCAGTGGGTAGTAGTACCATTATTCACTTCATCCAACACTTAATAAGCACCCACAGATAAAATGTTTGGGTAAGACCTAGTCTCTACCCTTATAGAAGTTGTGGTCTTATACAAGGCTGAGATACCAACACAGAAAGTTTTAGAACACAACATCACAAGGAAAGCTTTTTTTCAGAGAGGTGTAAAATAAAGGGCTTAGTGAGATTCAGTTTTGTCATCTGAAAAATAAGGATAACCTACCTCCCAAGGCTGTTGTAAGGATAAAATACTTCTAAAGTGTTTGCAAATCTTTACGTGCTATATAAATGCTAGCTATTAATTCATGGTATATTAGAGATCCATGGTATGGAGTCAGAGTATGACTTTGAATACTACCTCTGCCACTTATCCTTTGTCTTCAGGCAAGCCCTTTCACTTCCCTAGATCTCAGTTTTTTCATCTGTAAAAGAAAAAAAAAGTGGGTTGGACTAAATTTCTAAGTTCTTAGTTCTTCTTAGTTCCCCTGCTAAATGTATAAACTTATGATCCTATGATATGGAATCCTAAAATTGTTAAGAGTGTCAAGTGAATTTCTGTCTTAATTTTTTTAGTGTCATTTATTTAAGATAAACAGGTCAAATAACTCACTAGTCTACAAAATCAAGTTTTGATATCAACTATAGACCCAGCATCTGGTTAGTTCCTGCTCTGTTTGCAAATTCTACTGGAGATAATCAGCAATAACTCTGGTACTTACTGACTAGTATCTTGTTTCCCTTCCTGCCATCTGTTTTTTTTTCTTTTCTTTCTTTTTCTCTCTTTTTTGTTGTTGTTTATTTTTAGTTCACAACATTCATTTCCACAAGATTTTGAGTTAAATTTTTTTCCCCATCTTTCCCCTAGACACTACTCCAAAACAGCAATCCCACTAAATACCCCCTCCCCCAATCTACTCTCTTTTTTTTTTTAACATTTTTAACATTTTAACATTTTTTTTAACATTTGATTTTAAAACTTTGAATTCCAGATTCTTTCCCTTCTTCCTTTGTCACCCACCCTTACTGGGAAAATAAGCAATTCAGTATAGGTTGTACATGTATAATTACACAAAATATTGTCACAGTAGATATATTGTGAAAGACTGACTATATTTCCCTCCACCCTACCCTGCTCCCCACTTGTTCTGTTTTCTACTTTGAACCTATCCCTTTTCAAAAGTGTGTGCTTCCAACTACCCCCCTCCCCAATCTGCCCTCCATTTTATCATCCCCCCTCCTATCCCTTTACCCTCTAGTTTCTTGTAGGGTAAGAAACCCAATTTAGTGTGTATGTTATTCCTTCCTTAAGCCAAATTCAATGAGAGTAAGGTTGGCCCATTCTCTTTTGCCTTCCTGTTCTTCCCCTCCATTGTAACAGTTTTCTCTTGCCTCTTTTATATGAGATAATTTACCCTATTCTGTCTCTCCCTATCTCCTTGTTATATTCCTCTCTGACCTTTTAATTTTATTTTTTAGATATCATCCCTTCCTATTCAACTGATCCTGTGCCCTCTGTCTATGTATACATGTACACATATATACACACACTCACATATGTATTGATATGCACATATACCCTCCTATATAAACATATATATGTATGCATACATGTGTATGCATTTATATTCCCTTCTACTATCCTCATATGGAGAAAAGTTTCATAAATTACAATTATCATTTTTCCATGTAGGAATGTAAATAGTTCAATTTCAATAAGTTCCTTATGATTTCTTTTCCCTGTTTACCTTCTCATGCTTCTCTTCATTCTTGTATTTAAAAGTCAAATTTTCTATTCAACTCTGAGTTTTTCATCAAGAATGCTTGGAAGTACTCTATTTCAATGAAATGACCGTATTTTCCCCTGAAATATTACACTCAGTTTTGCTGGATAGGTGATTCTTGGTTTTAATCCTAGCTCCTTTGACCTGAAGAATATCATATTCCAAGCCCTTTGATCCCATAATGTAGAAGCTGTGAGATCTTTTGTTATCTTGATTGTGTTTCCACAATATTCAAATTGTTTCTTCTTGGCTGCTTGTAATATTTTCTCCTTGACCTGGGAACTCTGGAATTTGACTATAATATTCCCAAGAGTTTTCTTTTTGGGATCTTTTTCAAGAGGTGATTGGTGAATTCTTTCTATTTCTATTTTGCCCTCTGGTTCTAAAATATCAGGTCAATTTTCCTTGAGAATTTCTTGAAGGATAATTTCTAGGTTCTTTTTTTGATCATGGCTTCCAAGTAGTCCAGTCATTTTAAAATCATCTCTCCTGGATCTATTTTCCAGGTCAGTGGTTGTTCCAATAATATATCTCGCATTGCATTCTATTTATTCATTTATTTGGATCTGTTTTATAGTATCGTCACGTATCTTCATTTCTCATAAAGTCATTAGCTTCTATTTGCTCCAATCTAATTCTGAAGGAATGATTCTCTTCAGTGATTTTTTTGAAATTACTTTTACATCTGGCAAATTTGGCATTTTAAGGCATTCTTCTCCTCATTGGATTTTGGGCCTCTTTTGCCATTTGAGTTAGTCTATTTTTTTAAGGTCTTATTTCCTTCAATCAGGTTGTTGATTTGCTTTTCGTGATTTTCTTGCATCATTCTCATTTCTCTTCCCAATTTTTCCTCCACTTCTTACTTGTTTTTCACAATCCTTCTTGAGCTCCTCCATGGCCTGTAACCAATTCATATTTTTCTTTTAAGTTTTTGATGCAGGAGTTCTGACTTTGTTGTCTTCCTCCCATTCCATGCTTTGATCCTTTATGTCCCCAAAAAAGGAATCTAAGGTTTTATTGCTGTGTTTGCTTTGCTTTCTCTGCTTACTCATCCTGCCATCCAATTACTTGACTTTTGAGCTCTTTGCCATGGTAGAACTCTGCTTCCAGAGAGGAGACCTTTGTCTCAAATCACTGGGGTTTTCGCAGCTGCCAGAGCTATTATATTAGTTGGGTATCCTTCCTGAAGCCCCCATAAGCTCTGGCCCACTGACCACACACCCCAGGACCTCTACCCAAGACAGCAATCCAGATCCAAAGCAGGTTAAAGCAAGAGTGATTACCCTCTGAATGGTGCTTTGTTCACCTATATGTACAGACCAGAAGCTCTAGAAGCAGCCACAGCACCTCCACAGCTTCTTACCTTGGGGCCAGGCACTGGACCACACTCCTCTGTCTTCCTCCTCCCCTAGTTCCAAGAGAGTTCCACACTGACCTTTTATTTGCTCTTTGGTGTTTATGGGTTGAGGAGTCTGGAAACCACCACAGCTGCTGGTGCTTCACTCTCCTGAAGACTGCTTTGTCTTCTGCTGGTTGGGACCACTCTGAAGCTAAAACTGTGGTTCATGTGGGGGTTGGGTTTGGCTCCCAGCACACTGCAATGGACCCTTTCTGTCTGCCTGCTGGGTTGTCTTCAGCAGGAGATTTGTTTCTCTCTGTCACTTTGTGGGATCTGTAGCTGTAAAATTTGTTTACAGTCATATTTTATAGGTATTTGAGGTAGTTGTGAGGGGAGCTCATGGAATTTTCCTGTTTCTATGCTGCCATCTTGGCTCCAGCCCCAGTATCTGTTCTTTAATGTGTAAATGACTCCCTTCCTTTTGTGCTTTCTGTAAAATTCCCTTGTGTTCATCCTGCCTGTATAACCAAAACCTATATAAGGTTGCTGAAACTAATTTTCAGGGCTCACCAAATTTGGTAAAAAATGATGCCTAGATTCAGCATAATGGACCAGTCTTTCTGTATCTCTGCAAAGCTGATTCTAGGGAAAATATTGTCACAATAAGAGCTCTGGATTTATGATTGCACTTGATCTGGATTCAAATCCCCAGCTTTGCCTGCTACCTACTAGGTGATGCTGTGGATAGAATGCTGGATTAAAGTCAGGAAGACCTGAATTGATATCTGGCCTTATACATTTACTAGCTGTGTGACCTAGGCAAGTCACTTAACTTCTGTCTGACTCACTAAATTCTATCTTAACTTTTGTAAAATTGGAGGTGGGGAGAGAAATAGCATCAATTTCTCAAGGCAGTTGTGAATCTTTCAAATGAGACAATATTTGAAAGCACTGAGCACAATGCTTGGCACAGGGTAGGCGCTTATTAAATGAGTGTTTCTTTCCTTTAGTTCTCTAGGCCTCAGTTTCCTCATCTATAAAATAAAGATTGGACTGAATAACTTCTGTGGTTCCTTCCAGCTTTAAATTTTAGAATTAGATTGTACCAGCCAATTTAGCTGAATCAGTCCTGTAGTCCTAGGTCATTTCAATAAATAGAGTTCACCATAACTCACTTGAGTCTTCTTCAGAGATTGTAATTTGTCTGGCTTTTCCTATAAATAAAGCTTCTGTGAGATGAGTAGTAATATCTGAGTAAACTTAGTAAAAAGATATTAAACCAATCTAGAGGAATAGACTTTTATATATTTAGGTTAACAGTATAAATGCTTCATGAAATGTTTTAGAAACCAAGTACTTTGAGGTGTCGAATTCTGAATGAACCTTTGGTGTCCTGGTGATATATAGATAGATAGATAGATAGATAGATAGATCCCAAATATAACAATTTGGCTGACTTACTGTTTAAAGACCAAGGACTTGTGCTATCCAGGTCCATATACATACAGCAATCTGTCTGTGTAAAAGCACTGCTCATAAGCCAGACCCACTGTTGTGGCCAATACAGGACTCAACAATTTCCTTTTTTAGATACAACTTCAGATTCTAATCTTAGTAGGTAAAATAGCACAGGAAGTTCCTGATAGAGGAATACCTAACTTTCAAATGTTCTTGACATGTGAATGATTGCTCTAGCTGGAGAATCAACATGTCCTAAGGCCCAGGCATGGATCTTTCATACATACTCATGTACATGCATGCATATACATCCACACATACATGTACTGCTACCACAACAACCGCAGTCATGTGGTTGTAGAGATTCTTCTTTCTTCTCACCTGCCCTGCTGACCTATCTGGGCTTTAGTCCCACTATAACGGAATCATATGTTTTTAAGGTTAGAAACAACCTTCGAGATCATTTTGTCCAATGACTTCATTTTACAAATATGTAAACTTCGGTCCAATAACAGGAAGGGGTGTGCCCAAAGTCTCATGATCAAGACTAGACCATAAACTGACCTCTCCCCAATCTTTTTACAATTTGCTCCTCTCCATATACTCTTCAATCCAGTGATACTGGCCTGCTTCTTGTTCCTCATACAAGATACTCCATCTCTTAACTCCATCCACTTTTGCACACTGCCCTCCATGCCTTTTCCTCCATTCCCTTCCTTTTCATCTTTGCCTCCTGAATCTCTGGCTGCAGGTCCCAGCTAAAATCCCACCTTAGACAAGAAGCCTTCCCCAATGCCTTCCCTTCTAAAATTAACTCCATTAAATCATACCCCGCACCTGCCTTGTTTGTAGATAATTGTTTTTATAATGTCCCCGTAGTGAGGCTGTGAACTTCTGGAGAGCAGGGACTGTTTTCCTCCTTCTTTTCTCTCTCATGCTGGACATAGTGTTTAGTACATGTTAGCGCTGTTATGTCATTTTTCAGTCATGTTCAACTCTTCATGACAGCATTTGGGGTTTCTTGGCAAAGATACTAGAGTGAGTTACCGTCTCCTTCTCCAGCTCCTTTTACAGACAAGAAAACAAAGGCAAAACAGGGTTAAGTGACTTGCCCAGGGTCACACAATTATTAAGTGTTTGAGGCTAGATTTGAACTCTGGAAGATGAGTCTTCTTGACTCCAGGTCTGATACTCTATCTTCTGCACCACCTAGCTGGCCCAAGGGCCTCATAATAGGCATTTAAATACTTATTGACTTGACTAAAACTCAGACTTCTTTTCAGTGTTCTTTCTAACACATAACACTGCCTCAGCCCTTCTCATCTTCCCCAGCTCCCCTGACATTGGAGTTTGTTCCCTTTCCTACTTCTTTCTATCCCACCACCATCACACTGCCCCTTGCCTCTAACCAGCACTCCTCACTTAGGGGACCTTCACAAATGCAGCGAGAGCCATCAGTGGCCTTGATCCACCCTCAGTCCAGGACTGCTGCCGGAAACTCTGGATTCAAAGGAAAAAGTGGTTAGAGGCCCTCTTTTTCTGCCTCAGTCTATCTTCTTGTTTCTGTGTCTCTCTGTCCTTCCCATGTGCCTCTACTATATTAATTTACCTGTTAGAACTTGGTAACATTTTCATGCTTTTTATTTCTTTTGGCTAGCACCCAATCCATACTTCATCAGTATAGACTCACACAATATGACTTATTCACTCCTTGTGAAAATCTTCACTGGTGCAGATTGGAAACTCTGGCACATTGAGAAAGAACACTGGTTTTAGGGTCAGAGAGCCTGGGTTCAAATTCAACCTCCATCACTTACTATCTGGATAATGTTGGGCAAGTTATTTAACCTTTCTAGGTCTCAATTTTTTCTGTGAAATGAGAAAGTTGAGCTGGGTCACAGCTAAGGTCCTCTACAACTCTTAACCTATGATCTTATGAATGTAGAGTATAGAATTACATGAGTCATTAAAGGGTCAAATAACTTGCCCACAGTTACACAGCTAGTACATATCAGAGGGAAGATTTGAACTCAGCTATGTGGGAGTAATATTCTAAGCCCTACTCTGAGGCAAGTTATGCTAGTTTTTCCTTAAAAGGGGTTGAAACCATTCTTGAGACTTAACTGGTCCAGAGAACTAAAGGTTTGGGTTGTTGACATCCCTTCCTGAGTACAGAATAACTGCATGGAGTTCTTGTCCAGCGGACCACCATAGGCATGAGAGTCGAGGGAGTGTCACTCAGCTAATCAACCAACTCGGCATCCTTGATGCTTTTGCTTGCTGAATATCCCTTCTTTCCTATGGCTAAATGAAGCTTCTTTTGCTAACCATTGAAATGACCTATGAGCGTCTCTTTTTATTCTAATATCTGGCTGAAGTTATTAGGGGATTGACCTGAGTTAGGCCCAGTCCGGAATCCCAGATCTTACTTACTGCAAGGTCACCCCTCTACCCTCTTTGCCATGATTTTCTACATTACTATAATTCTGTATTTTTGTGGATTAAATAGTAAAGTCCACAACACAGGCCGGATGGAAACCTAACGATAATGGATACAATCAGATATCATCTCTCCCCTCTTAAACCATCGCTTCCCCTGACTTCTCTTTTCCAGTACTGGCATTAGCATCATCCTACTTCTTCAGATTTGAAGACTCAATCACTTTTAATTCTCCTTCCTTCACCCCTATACAGAATCAGTTTGGATTTAGAATCGATAGAGCCTAGCACTGAAATGTTTATTGCCTCCATCCCGTTCTTTTCATTTAAATTATCACTTCTGGGGGCAGTTAGGAGGTTCAGTGGATAGAGAAATGACCCTGGAGTCAGGAGGCCCCATGTTCAAATCCGGACTCATGGCCTCAGACACTTCTTAGCTGTATGACCCTGGGCAAGTCACTTAACCCCAATTGCCTCCAAAAGAACAACAATGACAGCGACAACAACTATCACTTTCTTAGTTCAGGCTTATCTTAGTTTAGGTCTATTACAGGGCTATCAAGAGCAAGTGAGTTAAAATTCACATCTAGTAAAATCCAAATTGACAAATATCTCCTGAGCATCCACCATGATGATGATCAAAGCTCTGTGCTAGAGAGATAATAAATAGAATTGGAATGATGTGAGTTCAGGTAGCCACATTCATACTAATAAGCAAAGAACAAGTGCATGGAAGGCCAGTAGGTGTTCTTGTGATAGCAAATACTCACTTATGGTCTTACGAGTTTTGCCTGGAGCTTGAGAGGTTAAGTGACTTGCCCAAAGTCAGATATCCAGTATGTACCAGAGGTTAGACATGAACCTAGTCTTCCTGACTCCAAAGTTAGTCTTTGGTAATCATGTGAAATTGTTAGTTCTTCTAGGGTTTTCTACATAGGGAAATCAGGAAACATTTCCTAAACCCTCTAGATGAACGCTTTCCCTTCCACTAACTTGTAGCCTCTTTTACCCCCTGGATTTGTGGTATAGTGCCTACAGAGCCCTAAGGTAGGAATCAAGGAGACTTGTGTTCAAATCCTACTTCAGACATTGTGAGCTATTTGGTAGTGGGTCTATCCCTTAGCTTCTCTGGGCCTTCTCATCAGTAAAAATGAGGATTGGACTCTATGGCCTCTGAGGATCCTTCCAGTTCTAAACATAGGATCATGAGATTCCATGCAATCTCCATGTTATCTCAGTGTTAGAGGAAGGGACAAAGACTCAGCTCTATGCCCATTTTCTTTGTGCATTATGTTACTATCAATGAACTGCTACCTTTTGCCCAAGTAGGAAGAAAAACTGGGAAGTTCCCTTCATGCCTCAGGATAGTCCCTCTGGTGAGCAGAGGTTAGGAAAAATGAGCAGTGATGACAGTCCCAGCACCTCCTCCATGTTTCTGGGCTAAATAATGCTATGAAAAGTGATAGGTGTTTATTTCTTTTTGAGGCTGTGTATAGATCAGAGGCACCTAGTTTAACCTAATCTTCTGAGGCTGCTATAGCCACACTTGAATAAGCCTATTCTCCAATTTCTCAAGAATAGTTTCCTGTTTGGGACAAAAAGTACGCAGCTCATTGTCAAAATAAGAAGTGAAAAGAAATCAAGATGGAACTATAATTATAGGGTTGACTTACATGACACTCAAAGGGTGAAATTGAGAGCATAAGGTGAGGCACCCAGAATGGCTGTCCATCCTGCCCATGCAGCCGCTCTTTGTTTAAAGTGGATATAGTGCTGAATTATCTAATATTCTCATCAGACACATGCTTATGTAATAACATTAAGCATGTGCATAGCACTTTAAGGTTTGCAACATGCTTTATAAATATCCCATTTAATTTTCACAACAACCCTGGGAGGTAGTTGCTATCATGATCTCCATTTTACAAATGAGGAAACTAACAGAGGTTAAATGATTTGCCTGGGGTCAAACAGCTAGTCAGTGTTTGACGCTACATTTGAACTCAGGTCTTCTTGACTCCAAGCTAGCTCTTAATCCAATGTGCCACCTGGCTTCCCAAGATGCATAGGATCATAGGTTTAGAGTTGATAGGACCTTAGAGGACATGCAGCCCAACCCCTACACTGAACAGACATAGAAACCCAGGCTCAGAGAGATCACATGACTTGCCCAAGATCCAGGTTATAAGGCACAGAATTGAGATTAAAACTCAGATCTTCTGGTTCCAGATAAAACACTCTTATTTTTTCACTGTATCACATTTTTTCCTAAGGTAGTTGAGTGGTTAACCTAAATTCTTTCATACTCTATCATGGCCCCCGATAGAGAAGTTTCACCCTCTGCCTTCCTACTCATAACTTTTCCCTCCAAAGCCACCAGGGAATCTCATATTGCCAAAGCTAATGGTATTTTCTCAGTCCTCATCCTTCTTGACTTCTCTGCAGTTTCTGACACTCAATCGCCCTCTTTCCCCTGACACTGCTCCTGTGCTTCTCCTACCTCTCTGACCACTTATTCTTGGCTTCTTTTGCTGAATCTTCATCTATGTCATGCCCACTCACTATGCATGTTCCTCAAGTCAGTGTCCTGGGCTATCTTCTCTTCTATCTTGATACTATTTAATTCAGTGATTTTTATCAGTATGCATAGATTCAATTATCTCTTTATTTATTACTCTTAAATATATCTGTCCAGCTCTAAGCTCTCTCCCAACCTCTGGTGTGAAATTTCCAATTGTCTATTGGACATCTTAAGCTAGATGTCCCATGCATATATTAAATTAAACATATTAAAACTTAATCCATTATCTTTTATCTTAAATACTTCCCCCCTTCTGAATTTCTCTACTGCTGATCACCATCCTCTCAAGTCATTCAGGCTCACAACCTGGGTGTCATTCTCAACTCCTTGCTGTCTGACTGTCTCTGTCTCTGTCTTTCCCTCTGTGTGTGTGTGTATGTATGTGTGTGTGTGTGTGTGCTCGCGCGCATGCTTTGTTTTGCTTTGTTTTTGCATTGTTTTTGCTTTCATAACATATTGACCGTCATGTACCCCTTTCCCTTCCTCTCCTCTGACACATCTCACCTCAGACCTGTACTCCTGCGATAACTTGCCTGTTAAATCTTTCCTGCCTTAAATCTTTTCCCACTTCAGCTCATTCTCCTCTTAGCTGTCAAACCGATCATACTAAAACAAAGATCTGACTGTCACCTTCCCTTCTCTCCCCTTCTCCCCCACCCCAAATAAACTTACGATAACTATCACTTCTAGAATCAAATATGAAATCCTCTC
>CM053599.1:142249406-142275441 GCA_028646575.1 Pseudocheirus occidentalis
GATATAAAAGTCTTCTCCAGTGCAGCAATAGTATTCTGACAATACAGTATGAGTTCAATTAATGTCTTTCAGCCTTTTAAAAATAACTCCTGGAAAAAGGAAATCTTTTACCACTGATGATTTTAGTCATCATCAAAGCAAACTCGTTTTGCAAAAGTTGCACCTTAAAGGATGCTTCACCTCCTAGGCCTCGTGCCTGGGATGACAGGCTTTACTTACCAGATGCCTTGAGTTATGGCATACTGCCTTCATGGTTCAGGTATCTCCCAGTCACTAAAGGCTGAGATAAGTGATAAAAGCTCATGATCCAGGAGTTTAATTGGGTTGTTTTTGTTTTTTCATTTAACAATATACCATCATGGAGCGGCTAGGTGGCATAGTGAATAGAGAGAGCCCTGGCCCTAGAGTCAGAAGAACCTGAGTTCAAATTTGGCCTCAGACACGTAACATTTACCAGCCATGTGACCTTGGGCAAGTCCCTTAACCCCCATTGCCCTCCCCTCCCCCATCCAAAAGGCAAAAAATCAAAACACAACAATATACCACCACAAGTCATTGAAATTGTGAATTGATAAATTAACTATATTTGATGCTTTGCTTTGGTGGATGTGCACTATTACATGTAGTTACTTTCCTAATCATGAGATCATCATTTTAAGCCTGGAAGAGCCTTAGGTACTTTCTGATCTATTTCAGAGATGAGAATCCAACCCCCTCATTTCATAGATGAGGAAATCATAGGTAGTAAAAACTAGAGATAGGATTTGAACCCAGGTCTCCATCCTCCTAAATCAATGTTCTTGATGAACAGTAGCAAATATTTATTAATATCTTACTACAAAGGCACATTAATGTACTGTTGGTAGACTGTCAGTTGATCCAGACATTCTGGAAAGCAATCAGGGGCTATTAAAGGCGGGGCATTTTGACCCAACAACACCACTATTAGGAATATACCCCAAAAAGATCAGAGAAAGAAGAACCCATATGTACAAAAAAATTACAGTAGTACTTTATTGTAAGTAAAGAACTGGAAACAAAGGAGTGTCTACCAGATAGAGAATGACTGAATAATGATATGTGAGTATAATGGAATATTATTGTGCTATAAGAAATGATGAAAAATGGATTCAGAGAAACCTCGGAAGACATGTGAATGGATACAGAGTGAAGCGAACAGAACCAGGAGAACAACTTATATAATAACTACAAAATTATAATTTTGAAAGACATAAGAACTCCAATCAATGTAATGACCAACCACAACTCCAGAGGACTGATGATGGAGAATGTTACTCAGCCCCTAACAGAGAAGTCAGGGAGTCAAGGTCAGATTAAGATAGGAATATTTAGATATTAAGATACAAATATTGCCAAGGTTTAATTGGATTTATTTTTCTTGACTATGCTTATTTGTTATAGTGGTGGTTTGTTGTTGTTATTGTTTTTAATGGGAGGAAAGAAATTTGGAAGGCAGAGGTAAACTATCAATATTGATGCCAAAAAGTTTTTTAAAAAGGAAAAGAGATCGATGTAACACTTCAAAATGCACAGCAGGGGCAGCGAGGTGGCACAGTCAATAGAGCACTAGTCCTGGAGTCAAGAGGACCTGAGTTCAAATCTGACCTCAGACACTTAACACAAAACTAGCCATTTGACCTTGGGCAAGTCACAACCCCAACTGCCCTACCTTCCCCCTTCCAAAAATAAAAAGCAAAAACAAAACAAAATAAAAGGCACAGCAAAGAGCAACAGGGGATTCAGAAGGAGACAAAGACAAGCATGATAACTTTGAAACTAATATTAGATTATTTTTAATGCAAGCTATATGTAATATTCATGGTTTCATGCACAATCCTCTCTTTTTCTGTTCATTTGTTTATATAGAAATATTTATCTGTATCAAGTTCAGGATGACCGGAAAAAAAAAAACCCACCTGTGCTCAGAACACTGTGCCAAACTCTGGATAAAATTAAAAAGTGTAGATAAGATAGTGCCCCCGCCAAAACTAATAGCTATACTGCACAGTATAGGAAAGTATATTACAGATGTAATAGGACCATAAGTCCTTCTTAGAGCATATGCTATATGCCCTGCCTGGTTCCAATCCATATGAAGGTTTTGTGAGTCTATTTCTGGGTATGCTCATTAGTGGGCCACTTATCCCCACTTCAGAGCACGGATAAGTATCTTTTGACTATTTCCTGTCAGCATATTGCGTGGTGAAGCCCTTTAATTGGCTGCTTGTGCCAGAATTAAGTGTACATACAAAAGGGTTGAGGGAAGATTTCTCATCCTTTTGCCTGGCACTTCCTGGCAAGGAGGTTTGCTGAGTGCCCCTGGGCAGAGGAGAGATAGATTGTTCTACTTCAGTCTCCCTTATCCCTTGCTTAGTGTCTATGAATGTATCCTGCCTATTTTTTTTCTCATTTATGTTTATTCTTTCTAGCTCATAGTTTATTAAGAGACAGACTGTTCTGTCTCTCAGTCTTCCCTTATCTAAGTATGTGCTAAGTATCTATGAACGCACCCTGCCTGTTTCTTTCATCTGTCTTATATTTATTCTTTCCTCTTCATAGGTAAATGAGTATATTGAGATGGGAGCAACCAGGTGGTTACTAGAAGACTGATCAAAGTCATTCAAGGGACTTCCAATGACTGAAGTCCTAGAGCCGGCAGCAGAAGTAGCCATGTCTGTTGAGGAGCCACTGGGGCTCCACTCCCTGAAGAATGTACCTGCTTGACCCCAACCCAGCAGTGAATCAATCTGGTATCCAAGAACTGAGCAAAGGAGTGATTCATCCATTGACTACACCGATTCAAAACTAGACTCAACAGAGACACAGAGAAGGGAGAAAGTATTTACAGGACCAGGATGTACCTCCACTATTTGAGGGAGATATTTTGTAACCACCACTCTAAGTTTGAGCCCACTTTTCCTAGTGTCTTCAAGTATGGGGGCATGCTTTCTAACCTCTATCCTTGTTATACCTTCTCAATAAATATACCTTTTAAAGTTAATTGATGTGAATTGGTTAATTGGTTTTGGGGGGGGCACACAAGACGGAGGACCCATGAACAAGTGTTCTAGAAAATTCCCAACTCCTCAGGGAAACTTTTAGAATCATTAGAAGTCATTGCCTTTTGGGTAGCCAGCCCAGGATCCATGAGAAATTAAGTTAATATGTGACCATGTTCACTGAATTAAGCTGGAAGTCATTGGATCTAATAAGTTTTAGGAATTATGTGGTAATGTTGCTGAAAAGATAATCAGCATGAATATTAAAATCCCCGAGGATGGATTCAGAAAAGATTCCCTAAGAGTCTTATCTTAGGCCTTCTTCCTTTTGCTTTCTACACTTTATATTTGAGAATTCTTGATTCTTTATACTCCCTTGAAACTCTATCCTCCTACCCTAGAAGGAAAGCTAAAGTAGTACATAGACACATATGGGGGAAGCCCTTGCTTCAGATGAGTTGGGGCAAGTTCAACTTTTTGCCGTCTCCATCAAAGATAAGTGGAAGAAAGATCTATTGTAATTCACCACATAATGACCGCAGGTTTTATGCCAAATTTTTTGTCAAAAAGTGGGGTGTGATGATTATGTGAAGCTATTTTTTTAAATTGTGCCAGTGTTACTTAAAAATCATTTCTTACTAAACAATATCACTGGCCAATGAACGATACAGTTTACCTACTACCATGTGATATGGCTTACACATAGCAGTTTTCCCTGCCCCCCCCACCCCGCCTCCTCTTGCTCCTACAGTTCTTAATTGGGTTGAGTAACAATACTGTTAGTACTTCAGTGCTTTAAACAAATCACACAAGTCGACTTTTAGAAATATACTGACAATGCACATGAACTGAGAATTCTAGGCTTGAGGCTTGCTATGCTCAAGAGATGAATGTGTATCCAGATGCCACTGGTGAATATATTGCTGCTCTGTTTACCTTTAAAGCAGTATGATGAACAAAATTATACCATGTGACAATTAGGCCATGAAAAACTATAAACCAATTTTTTTTAGACTGAAGAAAACACTCATTCCCTATCTTTCATGTAACTTCGATCTCTCCCTTTCCATTTTCCTACAAATATATGTCTGCAATCTTTAAAAAAAAAAAATCCTCCCTCCATCCAACTAATCTCATTCTCTCTTCTCCTTGACTGTTCAACTTCTTGAAAAAAAGTGGCTGTACTTGGTACTTCCCTATTACTCACTATTTCCTTAGTTCTTTGCAATCCAGCTTCTACCCCCACAACACCTATGAAATTGCTTTTTTTTTAAAGATACCAGTGATCTCATAATGACCAAACCTAATGAACTTTTTTCAGATCTGAGCTTCAAGTTGAAAAATGCTATTTAATGTCTGTTCAGTTTTTAACACTATTGACACCTACCTCCCACTCAACATCCTCTCCTCCCTTATCTCCTTGTTTTTCTCTAACACCTCCAACCATTACTGCAATCCTCTTTCTAGCCTTTCTCTAGCTGGTCTTCTCATTTCTCTGTATCCTTTTCCTCATCAGACTCACTTCTCACAATATTTTATCTGACATCTCCACAAAAGTGACTTACATTCCTTCTTTAGGTCTAACTTTCTTTCCTGGGCTCCAGACAGTTATCTACAACTATCTACAACTATCATGGTGCCCCTATAGTACTTTAAACTCAACTTGTCTGAAACCAAGTCTATTAGTTTTCCCCTAAACTTAATATTCTTTCTGTTTTTGTTTTGTTTTGTTGATTTTTGGAGGGGGGAAGATAGGGCAATTGGAGTTAAGTAAGTTGCCCAAGGTCACACTAGTAAGTGTTAAGTATCTGCATTCATATTTGAACTCAGGTCCTCCTGACTCCAGAGCCGGTGCTCTATTCGCCGCACCACTTAGCCACTCCCTTAATATTCTTTCTGACTGCAGTACTTCTTTCTACCACTATTCATCCAATTTCCCATGTTTACAACCTGGGGTTATTCTTAAACCTTCCTTTTTCTACCACAGTTCATAAGTCATACTACTTCTGCTCCCATCACATCTCTACTCTCTGTAACTTCTTTATTTCCACCACCATCAAACATTAATCAGGTCTTAATTACCATATCCCTGGATGACTGTAATAGATTCCTAATAGGTTTCCTATTCTGTTCTTTGCTGTTTCCCTTCCACTCTTCACACTACTGACAGAATCATCTTCTTAAGTACAGATCTGGCCAAGTCACTACCTTGCCCAAAAACCTTCATAGCTTTAGTTTTGCTTCCAAAGTAAAGGTGAAATTGCTTTTCCTAGCATTCAAGGTTCTCCATAAGGTGATGCCTTCACAACTTTTCAGCCTTATCTCATATTACTACTCCATATACTTGGTTTTCAATACAGTCTTTCCCCATCTATTTCTTTGGTCATACAATTCCCTATGCCTGGGAGGCCCATCTTCTCCTATCATAATCTGGTGAATTCTTGCACATCATTTAAAGCCTAACTCAAATGTTAACTCCTCCAACAAAGTCATCCATGATGCCCTAAATCTGTAGGTCTTTTCCTCTTAGACCTGAGAGATCACTCTCTTTTTGCAGCTCTCTGGTACACTTACAGAGGCAGTGTGGTCTAGTGGATAGAGAAAAGCCCTTGAAGCCAGAAGAACCTAGATTCAAGACCTATTTGTGACTCAAATGGCAAATAACATAACTTCTTAGTGCTCTAAGCAGTTCTCTAAGACTTTAAGCTGCTGAGATAGTGCAGAATTGCATTAGTCTAGAGGGTTTCATAGGACCTAGAGCTAGAAGGGATCTGAGAGGCCATCTAATCCAATCATCTCATTTTACAGATGAGGACACTGAGGCTCAGACTTGTCCAAGGTGACACAAGGAGTAAACATCAGAGGTTTGAACCCATGTCACCTAACCTCAGAGTCAGTGTTCTTTCCAATATACCAGTTTTCTCTCTCAGGAGTTCCCTATAGTTCAAACTAGTGCACTAAATGTGGGGTGGCATGTGTTTTAGTTATCTGTGTTTATATCTTTATCAGAATTTCAGATGATCAGTACAATGGGAAGAAGCATGTTGGGCATAAGCAGACCATGGTATATTTTCACTGATGACCTATAGCTAAGAAGTGGTATAATCAATATATAGGATACATATGATCAGGAAATTAAAATCATAAGCATCACTGGAACCCACGAAATGTAAGAGGAAAGAAGGAAACAAGTATTATTTATTTAGCAACTACTATGTGCCAGACAGGCACTGTGCTAACTGGCTACAAATATTATCTCATTTGATCTTCACAGCAACCCTAGGAGGTGTTACTATTACCCCCATTTTACAGTTGAGGAGACTGAGGCAGACAGAAGTTAAGTGACTTGCTCAGGGTCAGACAGATAGTAACTGTCAAAGGTTGGATTTGAACTCAGGTCTTCCTGACTCCAGGCCCATTATGCTATCCACTGTACCACCCAGCTGCCTAAAGGAAGGTCTTTAGCATATTGGAGAGATCTTTAATGGTGGATGTATGGGATGATATGAACAAGAGTCATGCAGAATGAAAAGACATACTCTGTTTGTGATCACTTTCAATGAGGCTAATGTTTCCATCTATGAAATCATCAGTCCCCTGAAAGACATATGACAATGTTTGGGTCTTATCCCCATTTGGAGGTTACAAGAGGCTATCACATTGCACTAGAGGGCAAAGGTACAATTCCCAGCTTTTGTTAAGATGGCCAAGAGGATCAATTATTCCCATGAAATACCTGGGTAGCACAGTGCATAGAATGCAGCACTTATCCAGGAGACCTGCATTCAATCCTGCCTAAAGTCACTTCACTTCTCTGGGTTTAATCATCTATAGAATTGGGATAATAGCAGCATCTGCCTCATAGGGTTATAGTGGGGATTAAATGTGATCATGTGTATAAAGTGCTTTGCAAACCCTAAAACACCATACAAATGCCAGCTATTATTATTTATATCACACTGAAATCACTGTTAGCTTCAGCATAGAATGAACCATGTATATACTTTCATGTTCTTGGCACTGATTTTATTTTATTTATGTGTATCAAGGATACACATCCTCAATTGGTCAGTCCTGTTGAGGATGAGATGTACCTGGATTTGTCTTCCTAATTACAGATATTTCAGCTCCCCAGGGTCTAATTCTCCTGAGCTCATATACTGGCACCAATACAAAACACCAATCATGCAGGGCAGAGCAGTGCCAAGATAGGCTTGATCTCCAGAGGTGTTTATATCTGAAGTCCCCAGCTCTGTTCCTTCTGACATTGTGAAGTATTATCTCTATTCCCTACGTACAAGATCCGTGCTTCAGGTTTGTTCTTGTTTTGCATTTTTTTTTTAATAAAAATTGGTTATAGGGTTAAAAGGAGGCTGGCCTGATCTCTAGTTATCCTTGCATGATATCACATACTGCACACATGTGGCCTTTATTTGATATAGGTTCTCAGGGCTCTTTATCATATGCTCACATGTAAGGGTGGGTCAGTTGCAGAATTCTAGAATACAGCGAGTGAGTAAGATATTACTTAATAGTATACAAACATTTCTGTCTTTTTAAGTGTGGTCTCCCATGCATGGTTATGCTTATCCCATCAGTTATATCCCATCAGTCAATAAAAATCATAAAGAATTTTATTAATTGATTACTATGTCCCAGGCATTGGAAATATACATATAGAAAATGAAATAATCCATATTCCAGAGAAAGTCCATTAAACAGAGGAGTCAATATATGTATCTACGTATATGTAACAAATACAAAGTACTTGAATAATAAATAGACACAAAGTAGTTAAATATTGGTCTTGAGGTTTTTGTAAGTGATGTAATATAATCATTCTCCATGCTACCAGTTCCTTCCCTCCCCACCCCTTCTTCCATACAATGCTCAGTGATATTTTTAAAGCACAGGTCTGATCGTGTCATTCCCCTACTCAGTAAACTCTAGTAGTTTACTGTTTACTGTAGGATCAAATACAAAGCCCTGTTTGGCATTTTAAGCCTTATACCACCCCATTCCAACCGACCTTTCCAGCTAACAGCAAATTCTATCTCCCACCTCCACACTTTTGCACAGGATGCTCTTCCAGACCTGGAATACACTCCCTCCTCATCTCAATTTCTTGGAATCACTAGTTTTCTTCAATGTTCAACTTGGCATAGGCACCATTTCCCTCCTACTTTAGGCCTCTCCTGGTCCTTCCAGCTTCTAGCCTCTCTTCTTCTCCCAATTTATTCCCTCCCAATTTACATAATGTTTATTATACACACACACACACACACACACACACACACACATATTTCTATTATATACTATCCCAATAGAACAGTGGTTCTCAACCTTCCTAATGCTGTGACACTTTAATACATTTCCTCATGTTGTGGTGACCCCCAAGCATAAAATTATTTTCATTGCTGCTTCATAACTGTAATTTTGCCACTGTTATGAATCCATCTGATATGCAGGATGTATTTTCATTGTTACAAATTGAACATAACCCACAGGTTGAGAGCCATTCCACTTTAGAATGTATGCCCATGGGGGCTGGATCTGTTTTGGGTTTTGTCTCTATGGCTCCAGTGCCTGGCACAGTATGTAATGGTTGTTTAATAAACATTTGTTCATTGATGGAGTGATTGTTTTGTAATGTTACTTGGTGTTCACCACATCTAGCTCCCTTTCAAGTGTCTTCTGAAAGTTCTCATGCTATGTGGGTATGAGTGTTCTATAAAGTCCACAAAACTTTTTCCATTTTCATTTCCAGATCATGAGCTACATTTTCCAATAATTTGTGTTTTTCTTTTTAAGTTTCATTCCCTGAGACTTTGCCTTTAAATTTCAACATAGCATGGTCAAATTGAATTATTTTGGAAGATCCCATCAAGTTCTTCATAAAATCTCTTTCCTTCTTCATGCTCTATGACAGATGTTGCGTCAGAAGTTACTATTCTCTTCCTGGTGGCTTATTTCTTATGCTCATCATAAGCACTGCCAGGAGAGATGACTAGATCCAGACTAGCCAAATTAGGTCCCTTTCCCCAGAAGGAGAGGAGACATATTAACAGAAAGAACTTGACCAATTTAAGAGCTTACAAATACAGCCTCTGACCTCAAATGAATTCTGTACCATGCCTTGGGTTCATCCTTATCTAGCTAACACGTAATTGATGAATTTACCAGAATCCAGATTTGTATAAAGGGCTCCATATCCCTTTGTTTGCCTAGGTAGCAAACACCACTAACCTCAATTGGCATGGACCACTCCAATGCAATTTCCAATTGTGGGAAGAATTGGTTTCTCTTGGAACTTGGGTTATCTCATGTCTTAGAACCAAAACCCAATGAACTGAAACCTGGCAAGAAAGTCAAGGAACATAAATTCTCTTTCTTTCAGATCTAGCAACTAGAGAAGAGGGCAGAGCATATATCTGGGAAGGACTCGTGTAGAAAGTAGCACTTGACCTGAACTTTGAAGAAAACCTGAGAAGTATATGACTATGGGAGTGGGGCACAACATATACAAATACACATAGATAAATGACATGGTATGCGTGAAGAAGAGAAGAAAGTTCAGTCTGACTGATCTGAAAAGGCCATGAGTAAGAGTATCATGTAATAAAGTCTGGAAAGATGGATTAGAAGTCATTGATCAATCAACAAACATTTGTTAAGCACCTTCTATGTGCCAAGCCCTGTGCTAAATGCTAAGGATACAAAAAGAGACAAAGGACAGTCCCTGTCCTCAAGGAGCTCTTGACAGACTCTAACAGAGTCTAAATGCCAACAGGGGATTTTGTATTTCATCCTAGAGGAAATAGAGATCCAATAGACTTTATTAAGCAAAAGAGTGACACAATCAGACTCATACTTTAAGAATATCACTTGGATGCTATTGTAATGTTAAGGGAATTTGAAGATCTTCCCTGTCCCTTAATAGGCCCATGTAACCTGCTTTGAGCTATGGCCCAGCCCACAGCTTGAGTCACATGGAGCCCACGATGGGAGGAGCTCGCTGAATGGCTGGAGCAGAAGAGAGAGCGAAGTGAAGCTGAGTGAGAGAGAGAGAGAGAGAGAGAGAGAGAGGGAGAGAGAGAGAGAAAGAGAGAGGAGTCAGACAGACAGTAGAACAGCTACTGTGGGTGAAAGAGGGGCATTTTGCTTAAGGGAGCTTGTTTGCGGAGAGGCCTGACAGAGGGAATGCTTGGCGGTGCTCCCTGCATTGATAATGTTTACCAACTTCTTTATTACCATGGTAGATTTGGCTTTCTGGTATATGAATAAATAACTTGGTTTTCTCTTCAAAGAAGAGAATCTACTTATTAGCCATGTGACCTTGGGCAAGTTACTTAACCCCAATTGCTCTGCCTTACCCCCTGCAAAAAGCAAAAAAATAAAAATAGAAAATAAAAAAAGAAGAGTCTGCTATATCTTGCTATTCAAACCTGGAAATACACCTGTATATTCATAGCAGTTGTTGTGGGTATCACATTGGTGAAATAGCTATGTGGATAATAGAATAGAAAGGGGAGAGATTTGAAAAGATAAAATGAATTAATCAATTTGTGGAAGGTGATCCACAAGTTCTACTTGGAGAAACAAATAAGGGAATTATTGTCATTAGTTTTGACATGCATCCGAAGGCAATAAGAAACATCATTTCATGGAACATTTGGTCATCTGTATTACAGAGCTCATTTAAAGTATTTGAAAAAGATTCCATGAAAATTATTACAGCTCATGTGTTTACATCTGTTACAGAGGACAAAAAGTCAGAGAAATTCTCAAAAGGACTTGATAAGATCCTCTAAATTAAATCAACATACATTTTAATATTCAGTGACTTCAGAGCAAAGTTGGAAATAGGCAAAAAAAACCCCACACAATTAAAAATATGTTGGAAAGAAAGAACTCAAAGTTTTATAAACTACACAGAAGAATCATACCTACATTCATTCCATCAATACTTCTTTTTTTTTCTTTTTGGAGGGGGGAAGGTAGGGCAATTGGGATTAAGTGACTTGCCCAAGGTCACATAGCTAGTTTTTGAGTTAAGTGTCTTGAGACTAAATTTGAACTCAGGTCCTCCTGACTCCAGGGCTGGTGCTCTATTCACTGCGCCATCTAGCCACCCACAAAACTTTTCTTCAAGAAAAGAATGACAAAGTACTAAAAGTATTGAATATTAAGTAACATATCCCCCCCAAAAAATTGATTACATTTTAATAGATGGAAAATGACAATTACTCATATACAAATAATCCCTGAATCGGTTCTTTGTGTCCAGTCAGAACTAACTTGTTAGAACAGAGCTCATAATTAATTCAAAGGGAAAAAAAAGACTATAAATTAGAAAAGACATGAAATGCAATTAAAATAACTCCAACCAAACACATTTAAATGAGTTGCTGAAGCCAAGAAAGGGAGAAAATAGGTGGAATAAAATGCATTACATTGATTACAATAATTTCATACAAAAAATTTATTTGATATAAATCAGTTGCTCTAATGAGCACACCTAAAGAACCTAAAAAGAATCAGTGATCAAACAATTGACTTCCTTGCCAAGCAGAGTGATATGGTGGCTAAGGGCAACATAATTTTAGGATGTAAATGTGTTTACAAAATCTTATGGAGAAGGATAGTGGAAGATTATGAGCACCATTGTCTCATAAAACAGAGAGAAGCAATGGAGGGCAAAACCAGTTTAAAGAAAGCTTGCTGAGAGACCCAACAGAGAAAAGTCATTCCAAGAGTATTTAAGAATGAAAGTGGAGGGCAGGTAGGTGGTGCAGTGAATAGAGCACTGGCCCTGGAGTCAGGAGGGCCTGAGTTCAAACCCAGCCTCAGACACTTGACACAAAAAACTAGCCACGTGACTTTGGGCAAGTCATTTAACCCCAATTGCCCTCAAAAAAAAAAAAAAGAATGAAAGTGGAACAAGAACAACAAACATATCAAACAACGAAAATATTTACTATGATTTTTATAACAAACTCCTTTCACTATCAAAGATAGATAGTAAGTAGAACTACCACATGTGGACAGTCCCAGGTGTGCTTAAAGAAGAAGCAGAAATGGAACTGAAAAGAACAAAGATGAGAAATTTAGCTGTATTGGACCAAATATATACTAAGAATTTACATTTTAGGGGTAAAACAGTCATGAAAGCATTGAGGTATCAATTCTCAAAGTCTTTGTAGGAAAGGAAAATGCCAATGGAATATAAAAAAATTGCAGACTTAAGAAAAGTGATTATTTCTCTCATATTAATAACTAATTATTATATTTCTCTCATATTAATAACTAATTATTGATTCAGGACCAAGGTTTTTCCCCTTTTCTACTTCCTCATCCAGAAACCAACCAGTATGAGAAATTTTTCTCAAAAACAATAAAGAAATTCTAAGTTTAGACTAATAGATGTATTCCTGCTCATTGTGTTTACTCAGACAGGTCTGGGGAAATGTTTATTCTCCCTTTTGACAGATAGGCAATATTTAAGTCTCTTTGACCAAGACATGGGTGATCCAAGTCAGGTACCCCCAAAATCTTCATTAGAATGAGCCAATGAATAGAATATTTTCATTCGTTGTTAACCAATTAGGGTTGATTGACACCCTCAGGAATATCCAGTCTTCCAAGGATATATATGAGCCTTTGACATTTGAATGTCTTTGGCATTTGAAAGAGCCACTGACTTCTTTTTATTAATAAACATACCCACATTATTGACAAAATTATTAAATTATACAGAAGTTATGTCTCTCAAACCTTTTAAACATCAGAAGACATTATTACCAGGAAAAAGTGAAGGAGTTAGTCAACTACTCAGTCGGGGCAGAGGGAGTGAGAGAGGGGAGAGAGACAGAGGGAGGGAGGGAGAGAGAGAGAGAGAGAAAAAGACAAAGAGAGAGAGAGAGAGAGAGAGAGAGAGAGAGAGATTTTCCCAAGTGATATTCTAGTAGATCATATCTTTACCCTCATATAACTGACAAGGAATATAAGATTCATCTTGGCTTACTGTGTATTTTCCATGGAGAATCATTTAATTTGGTAGAGCAAAATGCCATCTCAAAGACTTTTCTCCAACAAGGTATCTCCTCTGCATATGCAAAAATTACATATATTCCCTTGAAAGATGTAGCAACAAATATGAAAATATGTTTTGCATGACTTCACATGTATAATTGATATTCTATTACTTGCCTCCTCAATGAGTCAGAGAGAGGCAAAAGGGAAAAATGGAATTTGGAATAAAAAAAAATTTTAATGAATGTTAAAAATTAATAAATAAAAACTTTTTTTTGAAGAGAAAGACATAGGAACAGAGTTAACTCTGTTCAATGACACACACATACACATCAGTGTGGTATGGAGTGGTGCACTAGAAAGAGTGCTTAATTTGGAATCAGAAGACTTGAGTTCAAATCCCAGTTATGCTACTCATGTGTCTTTGGACAAGCTGCTTAACCTCTCTAGGCTGCAGATCATTATCTGTAAAATGAAGAAGCTGAACTAGATGACTTCTAAGGTTCATTCCTTTTATAAACGTATATGTTATGATCATTCAAGGAAATATATATATTTACCAAAGATAAATACGCCTTTGGCGTATTGATATGACTTTGGATCACATGGAAGTGATTCAGTGAAGAATCCAAATCAAAACGGGATTCCTTATAGAAGATGAGGTATCCCAGAACCTTCTGCTAATAGATGAGGCTACACTGTTTGCATCAAGGTCTAGACCCTTGCAACATTTCCTGGATCGTGAGATCCTTAACCATTCTAAAGAGTTTTATCTAGCTATCCAAATAGGAAAAAAACAAACAAGTGGATGAAAAATGTACATTACTTAGGCTATCATATTCAGTTTTATGGGCAGACTGTAGTACTCACATGTCCAAGGATAATTGTTGTTGGTTCACTGTCAATATGGCAAGCAGTCTCCAATGGAATGCTCCAAGGATTCCTACTTGGCCTTTAATTTACCAATATATATACATGTATACACGTACGTATAAATGTGTATTGTATGCACACATATACATATACACATACATATACACATACATACATATGTACATAAAATAAAGACAGTCTCTGCCCTCAAAAAACTTACATTCTAACAGGGAAGGCAATGTATATAGAAGAGTAATGGCCAGGAAAAAGGAGTTAAGGTCTGGGAAGTCACAAAAGTGGTAAATGGAATAATAGGTCAGTAATGGATTGGCATAGAGGCAAAGGTAGTGTAGATTTACTTAACATTTCTCAGAATGAGAGATGGAGAATTCAAATCCGGCCTCAGACATTTGACACTTAATTAGCTGCATGATCTTGGGCAGGTCACTCTACCCCAACTGCCTTCCAAAACAAAACAAAAGAATGAGAGATGGAAAGGAGTAGGTAAGGGAGATGGAAGTGAAAGCACCCCAGGGGAAGGAAAGCTGTGGGGTAAACACGAGTCCATGTGGTCTTGGACAGTCAAAGTCAAATAACTTAACCCATCCCAGATATGGCTCCTGGTGACCTGGTGTGGCCAGTGGATGAAAAGTAGAAACTGGATCATCCAAGCCCAAAATGGCTGGGTGAAGATAGGGCTTCCAGACGTCCAGAGGCTGGTGGTATAGCTCATCATCATCACCACCATCATCCTTATAGTCATCATCATTACAGCTGGCATTTATATAGCTGTTTAAAGTTTGCAAAGCACTTTCCATGTGTTATATTTTTTGATCCTCACAACACTGTGAAATAAATGCTATTACTATTCCCATTTTACAGATGAGGAAATTGAGAATGAGAAAGATTAAGTGATTTGTCCATGTTCACATAGCTGGTAAGAGTGCAAGAATTAAAAGTCTGAGTGAACAAAAAAGATAATGGAAAGACCAATGGTGGGTGTAATTAGGCTATAACATAGTGCTAACTAACACAAACTTAGATGCAAAAAAGTGGTAGAAAACATATCCCAAAATGTATGACCAAAAAAATAAAGAATCATACACATACTGAAAGTAGGAACAAAGGCATAGACAGCTCATATACTATACTGGTAGCCATGTAATGCTAAAATACCTGCAGGAATGTTCCAGGATGGTAGGTGAATAGTTTATGGAGGATTTATGGGAAAAGAACGCTAAGAACCCCACAGAATAATAAAAAAGGATTATGGTTGGTCCTGGTGTCTATATAGATTGACAGCACAAATATCTTGAAGTAGGAAGGAGGTAGGCACCCTTCTGGCCTCTCCATGCCATTGAACTACAGATTCTTGTTTAAATGCCCACTAAATAAACAGTACTTGAAGGTTAAAGTCAAAGTTCTCAGGCTCTCAGCTCATACTTCCTAAGAAAAGGCCACTTTGTCCTCCTCCACACCCAAAATAAATAAATAAATTTGATTTTAGCTCTTTGAAGTTCTTAGGCTAAGCTGTTGATCTTTAGCAGATTGGGAAGTTTAAATGGCTGAAAGAGAAAGTCTAGGGATCTAGTTATTTTTCAGTGGTCATGAAAGCAAAATTTGGGGAATTTCTTTAACCTCAGGCCACCAAACTATGTTTTTGTGTCATAGTTGATTTTGCTATTTAGTTTACAGTTGTTGTATAAGTCTTTTGTGGTATTGCCATCCTCTTCTATCATTTCTTCAGAATAATTGGACTCATTTCCCACAGGCATTGCATTTTTCCAGGTATCAGTAAGTCAGCCTTGACTGAGGCCAAGTGAGGAAAAATACTAAACAAAAAGAGTGAAATGACATATTCAGATCTCAAACAAGACAGCTGACAC
This sequence comes from Pseudocheirus occidentalis, assembly GCA_028646575.1. NCBI lineage: Eukaryota > Metazoa > Chordata > Mammalia > Diprotodontia > Pseudocheiridae > Pseudocheirus > Pseudocheirus occidentalis. The sequence continues at coordinate 142,265,218 of CM053599.1, forward strand.
TTCTTTTGTAGAGACAGGGAAGTAGATGTCTTAATGATTAAAGAATGGAAGGTGGAGAACCTCTGAATTTCCCATACACCAAAAGGTATGAGTCATTTTGACGTATTCTAGAAGTGCTCTGCATGTTGGGACAGATTTATTGTACTTTTCTTCAATGTTAATTGAGTCATGGCTTTCTAAGGTAACTAAGCAAAACATAATATAGAGCCAGGAGCTGAGACCATGAGTAGGAACTAAAGATTCACCTGACCTGGGTGTGTCCACTCTCCAGGAGAATAGAAGGTGCCTTGTAATCTTCGTGAGAAATAAAAAAGGATTCCCCTTCTTATAATGGGCGGATTTTTGTCTTAAGAAGCTTGGAGGGAAAGACGTTTCTCCATTGGCCCTGAAAGTATATTTGTGGCTTAATGTATTAACTACTTGACTGGGTTGTGAGAAAAGCATTCACCAACCTTTCAGTAGTATACAAACATAAAGTAATAATGATGATAAATAAGCACTTCATTTATAGAAATCTAATGCCTATTTCATTAGGATCTATTAATTTTTTTGTAAAAGAATGTTAGGCTAGCAGAGAAAAATCATTAAAGAATTATGTGGAACTCGAAAAAAGAGTTAAAACAAGAACAAAAAAAAAGGTTGACAGTATGCTTATAACTGAAAATGGTTACTCACCACAGAATGGCCAAGTCAGGCACTCCACCTTTTTTAAGTCATGGACCCCTTTGTAAATCTAGTAAAGGCTATAGATCCCTTCTAATAATAATGTTTTCAAATGCATGAAACAGCATTTCAAAGGAAATCAATTATACAGTAATAAAATTATCAAAATATTTTTTTAAATTTTCATGAACCTAATGAAAACAATCATGACTACAATCCATGACTTAAATGAAAACAATCCATGACTACAGGAGAGGGTGGGGTATGGAAGGAAGACTGTGCATTGATCCAAGGTTAAGAACCCTTGAGTTAAAGACCTCAAGAGTCAAATCCTAGCTGTGTAAACCTGGGGGAGTCATTTAACCTTAGGTGTCCTCAGGTAACTCTCCAAGAGATGTACTGTACTCCAAGAAAGTACTGATCTGCTTTGGTACAGAGAGCTTCCCAAAGCAATGCAACCACAGGTCTGCTAAAAATAAAAAAAAAAATACTCAAAAGAATTCAACCTGGGGCAGGTAGGTGGTGCAGGGAATAGATCACTGGCCCTGGAGTCAAGAGGACCTGAGTTCAAATCCAGCCTCAGACACAAAATTAGCCATCCTTGGGCAAGTCACTTAACCCCACCTGCCTTCCCTCCTCCAAAAAGCAAAAAAAAAAAAAAAAAAAAAAGAAGAAGAAGAAGCATTCAATCTAAATACGCACACAGAAAACAACAAGAAATTGATGAATGCTGATTCTACAGTCTCTACTGTATAGTCAGATGAACAAACCACACATATCACATAGTTAATCACTGCGTATGACTGGTACAGACACCAAAGTTGGATGATAAACCAAAGATGGAGAACTAAAGAAAAGGACTGGGCTAGAGTACTTTTGGGAAATTTGATGGGTCTAACCTTCTCTCTGAAACAAAGATCCATCTCTTTAACAACAATATCCTAAATGGTAGACTTCATGAGTAGGCTGTAGCTATATATTATCAAAGAGGAATTAAGCAGAAGATGCACGAAGATACCATCAAAGAGATATCCCACTAGAAAAGAGGATGAGCTAATCCATCCATTCCACTAGCATCCACATCATGTCAAGAGATCTAGAAGAAGGCCCTCAGGACAGTGGGTCAATAAACATTTATTAAGCTCCTACTTAGTCACAGGCACTGTGCTAAGGGCTAGACATACAAAGAAAGGTAAAATTTAGCTCTTGCCCATGAGGAACTCATAATCGATAGTAGAGAAAAAATTTTTAAAAACTACTTCTAAACAAGTTCTACGCAGGATAAGTTGGACTTTTTTTTTTTTAAGACACCAGAATGAAGAGGTATCAGGAAAAGCTCCCTTTAAGAGTTAGGATTTTAGGGGCAACTAGATGGTCTAATGAATAGAGGATGGGCCCTGCAATCAGGAGGACCCGAGTTCAAATGGGGCCTAAGACACTTCACGCTTACTAGCTGTGGGACCTTGGGCAAGTCACTTAACCCCAACTGCCTTGTCTTCCCCCTCCAAAAAAAAAAGTTAGGATTTTAGTTGGGACTTAAAGGAAGCCAGGAGGCAGAGATGAGGAGAGCAAGTGTTCAAGGTATGAGAGATGTCCAGTAAAAACGCCCAGTGTCAGGAGGTGGTCCTATGGATAGAGTTCTGGGCCTAGAGTCAGGAAGATCCGAGTCCAAATCCACTCTCAGAAATTTACTAGCTGTGTGATGATGGGTGAGTCACTTAACCTCTATCTGCTTTAGTTTCCTTATCTGCAAAATGGGGATAATCATAGTACCTACTTTCCAGGATTGTTGGGACGATAAAATGAAATACTCATAAAGCTCTTTGTCAACCTTCAGACTCTTCCCTCTTCTCTGCCTCCTGACATGACTGACATCCTTCAGGTCCCAGGAGGGGTAGGGGGGGGGGAGGTGATGGCCTGGGGGAGACTTTGTAAATCTTAAAGTGATAGATAAATGGTAGCTATTGTCATCATCATCATCACAGTGAAATATTTAACACTAATAAGAGAGGAGTTTGGTTGTTAGCTTCTACTAGAAGAAACATACATTTCCACCAAATAAACATGGGAATCCCTGATGGGTCTTGAAGAGCCATGTGACAATTAAAATAATTAAAATTATTTTAGCCAAGGGTGCTGGCTTTTTAAATGAACATTGTGAAAAATCTTTTTGAAAGAAAAGAGCTCTTATAATACAGAAACACAAAGTCCATCTTAACTCATGAGTGGTTCATATGGTATATTAGTCTGATTATCTAGGATTTTGATGTGGGAGTCTCATAAAAGTAGAACATTATCTATCTTGTGGGCAGCCGGTTGGCACAGTGGATAAAGCACCAGGTCTGGAGTCAGAAAACCTAGGTTCAAATCCAGCCTCAGGCCTTTACTAGCTGTGTGACCCTGGGCAAATCATGTAACCCTGTTTGACTTTGTTTCTTCATCTATAAAAGGAGCTGGGGAAGGAAACAGCAAAACCACTTCAGTATCTTTGCCAAGAAAACTCCAAATGGAGTCACAAACAGTCTTTTTTTGTTGTTCAGTCGTTTCAGTCATGTCCAACTCTTCATGATCCCTTTTTGGAGTGAGTTGCCATTTCTTTCCCCAGCTCATTTTACAGATGAAGAAAAAGAGACAAACAGGGTTAAGTGACTTGCCCAGGTCACACAGCTAGTGCCTAAGGCCACATTTGAACTCAGGTCTGCCTGTCTCCAGGGCTTGAGCTCTATCCACTACATCACTCAGCTTCCCCTACAAAAAGTGAGACATGACTGAAAAGGACTAAATAACAATAAATCTATCTTGTAATTACTTAGCTAGTTGTTTACACGTTGTCTTTCCCATTATAATGTGTGCAGCTTGAGGGCAAGAATTGTCTTTTGCCTTTGTGTATATCCCTAGAGCCTTAGCACAAGTGCCTGGGATGTTGTAAGCGCTTAACAAAAATCCTTGTTGACTAACTGACCTGTATTATTATTTATCCTCGCACTTTAATTTGTCTGGATAGAAGGAAGAAGAGAAGCAGAAGAAAAGAATGCTTATATTTTCATTGCTACCAGATTATCAACACAGGGCATGTGTGAGCAGGTGGGGTGCAGATCTCCACACGGTTCAAGACCAAACTACCTCTGCCTAGTAAAGGTTAGGGCCTCCCCTGGGCAGGTGTGAACTGCTATGCCTGGCTTTTCCGGTGAACGCCCACTAGGAATGAAACAACAGTCAACAAACTCATTCCCTTCTTCATTCTCCCATGTCAGTATTTGCAACATGTCAACAAATCTATGATCTCAGCAATTCTTCTCCTTGTCTTGTAAGCTCAGCTCTCATTCACATAGAATTTCACAGTTAATAAAGCAATAAAAATAAAATGTTCTTATCTCTAATAGTTCTTAAAGGCTCTTCCAAATGATTAAAATGCAAATACCCTCGGGACTTCAGTATTAGTTATACTTTAAAGTAGATGACAAGTAGCTGGTGATAAGATCAGTCAGTTAACTACATGTGCCTACTATGTTTTAGGCACTGTGCTAAGAGCAGGGATACAAAAAAGAGCAAAAAACAAACAGTCCCTGATCTAATGCGTGCAGGGGATAAGAGGAACAAGGAAGGTGAGATTCTACAACAGTGGTTCTCAAACTTCTTAAAGCCTAGAACCTTTAATAGTCATATGTGGGCGGACCGCCTGGAGACGGAGGAAGTTCCTCCGATCATCAGAAATATGTGTTTTCCCATGGTCTTAGGTGACCCCTGTGACCCTGACCCAAAGGGGTTGCGACCCACAGGTTGAGAACTGCTATTCTAGAACATTCCCTAATTCACAGATCTGCCCAGGCTGCTCCTATCCTGTCTATAGCACTATTAACAATTTTTTTTTTTGCTGAGACTACTATTCTTCTAGTCACCCAGGTTTGCAACCTGAATCAAGTCCAGTTCTATATGCTCTTGCCACCGGTATTAATCCTTGTTGATTCTACCCCCTCAGCAACAACAGCTGACATTTATACAACACTTAGCGTATGTCAAGAGCTTTACAATTTTTATCTCGTTTGATTCTCACAACTCCTCTGGGAAGTAGGTGCCATTATTATCTCCATTTTACAGATGAGGAAACTAAGGCAGGCAGAAGTTAAGTGACTTGCCCACTGGGGTCGCATGGCTAGTATCTGAGGCTGAATCTGAACTCAGGTCTTCCTGACTCTCTCTACCTCAGCATCATCTCTTCTATCTGTCGCTTTCTCTCTTCTCATACCACAAACACTTGAAGAAGCTATTGCCGCTTCTAGTCTAGACCGCTGCAATAATTATCTGATTGACTTTCCTCCATTAAGTCTCTACCTTCTCCTGTACATCTGGGGTGGAACGAATATTTCTAAAACTGTGTTGTTCCTTTCTTCAAGAACTTTCAATAGCTCCCTACCTTCAGGAAAAAAAAATACATTGTCCTTGGTGGCATTTAATGTCTTTTATAGTCTGCCTCTAACTGACCTTGCCAGGCTAATTACAGATGACTCACATACACTCTATACTCTAGAAAAACTAGACCATTTGCTATTCCCGTAGGTAACTTCCTACCTTCTACCTCTATGGCTATACAGGCTGTCCTCTATGTTCTTCCTCTTCACCTCTTCACCTTGGAAGAACACCTTCCAAGGGTTTCTTGGAAGCCCTAGTTCCCTTAGAATCTCAGTTCAAGTATCACCTCCATCAAGAGGCCTTCCCTGATTTCTCCAGTTGTCAATGTCCAACCCCATAATCACTGTGTATTTATTTTGAATGTATATTGTATTTGTCCATTTATGAACATAATATATATCCTCTGGAAAGATGGGTTGGAGCAAGGCTGTGGAGGACCTTGAACCCCAAATCCATGGGACATATATGTAGGAAGCATGTATGGCTAGCATACATGCATGGAGGGGCATTTAATAGAATTCATGTGATCAAGGCACAGAAGGAACATATGTTGCCCAAGGACTCACACTGAAAGGCAACTCACACTTCTGATTGGGTACAGGGTCGCCACTGTCTTCTGCTGATGTTTTTGCACTGTCTCCTTTGGGCCTGTTCTTTGCTTGGTGTTTCCTCCTTCTATGCCCACACATGTGAACTGTATCATGTGTCTGTTGCTATTCCCCTCTCCTAGGCTGTTCTTACTGCTGATACCTAATAGGCTTCAGCTGGAGTGCATAGCTGAGGAACTACTTCTTTCCCAAAAAGGGGGTAGGGGGTAGACATCACCATTGCTTTTTTAGTTTAGAGCCTGGGCCCTGATGGCTCTGGGGGTGTAATTGAGGCTGGTGACTTTACACAGTCATCCCTCACTTAAATCCAATTAATTTGCATGTCATGGCATCACTATCCTGATGTCATGGTCCTCTTTGAGAACAACAGATAAGCAGCAGCATGTTTAGAACTCATAGACTTAAGCTTCAGTTTTTCAGGGTCACCTACTGGCTATCTTGGTTCCTGTCTGCTAAATTACAGTGATTACAAAGCTTTGCCCTCAAAAAAACAGACTGAAAGCTCTAAAAAAAATGGACTGAAAAGTCTATGGCTGAGACCATGAGCCACTATACCTAACTTTTGTTGTCGTTCAGTCATTTCAGTCATGTCTGATACTTCGTGGCCATATTTGGGGTTTTCTTGGCAAAGATACAGGAGTGGTTTGCCATTTCCTTTTCCAGCTCATTTTACAGATGAGGAACTGAGGGCAAGAGGGTTATATGACTATACCTAGTAAGTGTCTGAGGCCAGATTTGAACCCAGGAAGATAAGTCTTCTGGACTCCAGGCCCCACTCTGTCCACTGTGCCACCTAGATGCACCTATGCCTAATTAGGAGGGGTCAAATAAAAGGTGGGCAGAGCACCAAGGCTAAGATTATTTTTACTTTTTGAATTGCCTGTATCTTGAGTTGAATCCAGGTCCATTTTCCCAGTCAACTAGATGACTTAGGGTTAGAACTCCCACGTAGTTCTCCTTCAAATCCTAATGCTAATCAACACCATCTTAATCAATTTCCTTCAATATTTCCCAATAAATCCCAATGGGCTATGTGGATAAAGAACCATAGATTCAGAACTAAAAAAGACCTTAAGGTTTATCTAATCTAACCCCCAACTCACAGATAAGGAAACTGAAACTTAGAAAGATAAAGATGATTCAAGGTCTTACAAGTTAGGTAGGAAAGGTGGGATTTGAATCCAGGTCTTCTAACTGCAGATCCCAAAGTCTTCCACTGTATCATGCTGCCTCCCTTCTATAACTTCCCTTATGCCCCCAAGATCTTTTTTGGATCCCCCCTGCAATTGAACAGGTGGGGAAAAAAACAAGAACAAAACTAAGTAAAAACTTAGAAAAGCCGTCCTAGACCCTACTGAGCCACATTCTGCCCTTTATCAAGTACATGCAGCCAATCACAAATTTCTCAGCTCAAAGTACCCCTTTATTTAAATGTACAGAAATTAAACTCACTCAAATGACTACAAGTTGTAAGGGAAGAGAGTCTAAAAGAGCAGATTTCTTTCATTTTGAAAGATCTCTTTGAGCTATGAATCAGATCCTCTGACTTTCTCCATGGTATAGATTAAATTCTTGGCAATAATTATAATTAGGCATTTTCTTTTCAATGCCTGGCACATAGTAGGTACTTAATAAATGTTTATTGATTGGTTTATTTTCAGATCTACTCCAGTTCTTTGAAGGATTATCAAATATCTATACTACACATAATTTTTTTCAAAGCTACTTGCAGGAAAGAGAAACAATAAAAAGAGAATTACAAATAAATCATAAGTCAAGGTCAGACAACAAAAGTGAAAGCAATGTAGTCTTTACAGAAGAGAAAGTGAAACTATACAAGGGCTTTCATTTGCTTTAGGTAACCTTCTATAGTATATGTGATAGCTGGATCTATGAACCACCTACCTATCTACTGTGAGTTACGAATTTAGCAGACTGCTACAAATTTTATTTAAATAAATAAATGGCTTCACTAACAACTTTTTACAAACTCCTAAAGATCACTTAATTCAGAGGAAAAATAGCCAGTCTGTAGCAGAGTCAAGATCAGCATCTCAGTCTCTTGTTTCCTAATTCAAAGTCCTCTCCACCAAGCTACCCTGCCCTCGGGTTTGGTAAGGGTTGAGAGGCTGCTTTGTTCTTTGAGCTAGAGTTTTGCTTGTTTTTAGTCCTTTACAAAGACTTTCCAGTGGGGGTAGGGGTGGGACAAGTTATTTAGCCTTATGACTCCGCTTCCTTACTCAGTGTTGGGAAGGGCAACTGGGGAATAAAAAAGATGTAAACAAAATTAGTTTCCTCAAGCACAACTCAGCTTTCCCTTTAAAATCACCTCGCCTCCTAATTTCCTCATTTCTATCTGGAAAACTGGTGTTTTTTCCAGGTAACTAGTATGATGTGGTTACCCATAAAGAGGGTTAGGGCTGCTCGAGACCCCAAAACACCAACATGCCGGGTCCTGCCAAAAGAATTTGACTCAAGTCTTCTCAGCCAAAGAAAAGTAAGATTTATTGAAAGTTTGCCATATGGGGTAGACCCTTAAGGAGCCTAGGTATCTGTGGTACTTGCATTGGGCAAGCAGGACAGAGCAAGTCTGTGCTAAGTCATTCTATGGTGCTCTCACCCCACATGGAGGAAAGATAGGGTCTTATGTACAGAGGAATCTAGGGGTGGTCTAGAAGAGGAGTTTGGGGAGGGTCTTCAGGAGGAGTTAATGAGGTCAGTGCAAGGGTGGGAAGTAGATGGACAGTGGAGGGCCAGGCTAGTAACAGAGGTCTGGGGCCCAGTCACAATGAAAAACTCATGGCCTCTGCAAATGCCTCATCAAATGGGAAGATTTAATGAGACTTCAAGGGGTTTCCAAGTCTGTACCTCAAAGATTCAAAGAGAGCTCAAGGGGGTTGTCCCAGGACCTGTACCTCAAGTAGATGGATGGAGTGCTGGACTTTCCATTCAGGAAGTCCTAGATTTAAATCCTCCCTTAGGTACTTAGACTAGCTCCATTACCCAGAGCAAGTTACTAAGCCTCAGTCAACCTCAATTTCCTCATCTATAAAAGGGCATAATAAAACCTCGCTCATAGGGCTGTTATGAATATCAAATGAGATAACATGGGAAAAGTGTTTTGTAAACTTTGAAGTAGTATATAAATACTAGATTTTCCATTTATCAGGTACTATAATCCAGGCACCTCGTCTATATGCTGGAAGAGAATTTCTTCTTCATGCATTTATGGTCTGGTCAAACTGGTCTACATGCTGTTCTTCATGTGTGACATTTCATCTCCTATATCTGATGAGGTGCAGACTCTGGGAACCCCCTTGAGCTCTCCTTGAATCTTTGAGGTACAGGCTCTGGGAACCCCCTTGAGCTCTCCTTGAATCTTTGAGGTGCAGGCTCTGGGAATCCCCTTGAACTCTGACTGAATCTTCCCACTTGATGAGGCATTTTCAGAGGCCATAAGCTTTCACTGTGGCTGGGCCCAGACTTCTGTTACTAGCCTGGCCCTCCACTGTCCATCTGCTTCCCACCCTTGAGCCTATCAAAATATCAATCCACCCTTGAATTGGCCTAGCCCACCATTGTCAATTGGCTCCAGGTAGCCTCCAGCAACTTCCCACCCTTAATCACTCACTGACCTCATTAACTCCTCCTGAAGACCCTTTCCCAACTCATTACTGGACTCTAACCTCATTACCTCCTCCTGAAGACCCTCCCCAAACTCCTCCTCCAGACCACTCCTAGATTCCTCCCAGCAACCTTTCTGTATATAAGACCCTTTCTTGGCCCCATATATGAGAGCGCCATAGAATTTTCTAGCACAGACAAACTTTTAATACACTTTGCTTTTCTTTGGCTGAGAGAAGACTTGAGTAGAATTCATTTAGCAGGACCTAGCAGGTTGGTATTTTGGAGTCTCATGCAGCCCTAACCCTCACCCTCTACATTTTATGGGTAACCTCATATCCATGCCTTCAAAAAAGCCATCTTACTTGCCTGGATTATGCACCTTTCTCCCCTATGCCTCTTAAAAGCCCTAGTTTCCTTCACAGCTCAGCTCAAGTACCAACTGCCACCTGAGGCCTTTCCTCATCTCCCCTCTCTTCATTTGCTAGGGCCTTCCTTCCTCCAAATTAGTATATATTTTCTTTGTATAGATTGTGTTTCTACTTGTATGTTCAAGTACTTTTTCCCCCACACAGAATATGAGCTCTTTGAGGACAGGGACTGATTTATTTTTCTCTATGTATCCAGCACTTAGCACAATGTCTTAACAAGTGCTGTTTGCTGTCGATGGGGTTTAGGCTCTGGGAACCCCCTAGAATCTTCATGATGAGGTGTAGGCTCTGGGATGCCCCCCCCCCTTTAGAGCTCTCCTTGAATCTTTGAGGTACATACTCTGGGAAACCTCTTGAAGTCTGATTGAATCTTTAGGAGGCATTTGCAGAGGCCATAAGTATTTCATTGTGGCTGGGCCCAAACATGTTACTAGCCTGGCCCTCCACTGTCCATCTGCTTCCCACCCTGGAGCCTATCAAGATATCTT
>CM053599.1:142275541-142290717 GCA_028646575.1 Pseudocheirus occidentalis
CCTGAAGTCCCTCCCCAAACTCATTACTGGAATCTGATCTCATTGACTCCTCCTGAAGACCCTCCCCAGGCTCCTCCTCTAGACCACCTCTAGATTCCTCTGTATATAAGACCCCATCTTCCCTCCAGCTTCCTGAGAGCACCATAGAATAGCTTATCAAAGACTTGCTCTGTGAGAGCACCATGGAATGGCTTGGCACAGACTTGCTCTGTGTGAGAGCACCACAGAATGCCCTAGCACCCCATATGGCGAACTTGAACTTTCAATAAACTTTATTTTTTCTTTGGCTGAGAAGACTTGAGTGGAATTCTTTCAGCAGGACCCAGCATGTTGGTATTTTGGGGTCTCAGGCAGCCCTAACCCTCTTTGGGTAACCCTTCATTTTTACGGTTCCCTGACACCGGGGAAACACTGTTAATCTCAAGCTCTTCTCCAGCACTGGAAGTTGGGTAAACCTTTCTCCTTTCCTGTTGCTTTCTTATTATGCTATTTCATTTCATCCCTTTTCTTTGAACTAATTATGTACTCTGGATGACTAGTAAAAAATAAATACATAAGAGGAGTTCCTAGTAGCTACAGACTCATGGAGTATCGTGAACCTAGGGTGCCTCAACTGGGGAGCCACATTCAATGACATCCCCCCTGCCCAGGTGTTACAAAAAGAAAATGTCACAAGAGTCACCTCTACTCAAACATTTTCACCACTTTCCAGACAAAATGACCTTCTTAAAGCTAAAGGTTCTCTTTTTTCTTTTTTTAAAAGATATATATATATATGTATATATATATAAATATATTTTAATGTATTTAATATTTTTAGTTTACATCATTCATTTCTACAAGAGTTACAAATTTTCTCCCCATCTTTCCTCTACCCATCCCACCCAAAACAGCCATCCATCCCACTGTATACCCCCTCCCCCAATCTGCTCTCTCCTATATCCTCCCCCATCACCCCTCTGACTTTCCGGTAGGGCAAGATGGATCTCCATGCCCCATTGCCTGTATATCTTATTTCCCAGTTGCATATAAATAATAAAGAAAAAATCATACATAGATACATATATATGTACATTTTAAACATTTGATTTTAAAACTTTAAATAGATTCTTTCCCTTCCTCCCTCATCAACCACCCCCACTGGGAAGACAAGCAATTCGATACAGGCCATATATGTGTAATTATGAAAAACATCTCCACAACAGACATATTGTGAAAGATTGACTATATTTCCCTCCATTCTATCCTGTTCCCACTTGTTCTATTCTCTACATTGTCCCTGTCCCTTTACAGAAGTGTGTACTTCTAACAACCCTCCACCCCAACCTGCCCTCCCCTCCATCATCCCCCCTCTCATCCCCATCCCCTCTACTCTACTGTAGAGATACCCAATTTAATGTGTATGTCATTCCCTCCCTAAGCCAAATTCAATGAGAGTAAGGTTGACCCCATTCCCTTTCGACTTCCTGTTCTTCCCCTCCATTGTTACAGTTATCTCTTGCCTCTTCTATACGAGATGATTAACCCCATTCTGTCTCTCCCTGTCTCCTCTCGTTATATTTCTCTCCCACCTCTCAATTTCACCTTTTAAATATCATCCCTTCCTATTAAATTGATCCAGTACCCTCTGTCTATGTATACTTGTACACACATATACACATACTCACATATGTATTCATATGCATATATACCCTCCTATGCAGACATATGTGTATGTATACATATATATATATACACATTTATATTCCCTTCAACCATCCTCATGCTGAGAAAAGTTTCATAAGTTACAATTATCATTTTTCCATGTAGGCATGTAAATAGCTCAACTTTGATAAGTTCCTTATGATTTCTTTTCCCTATTTACCTTCTCGTGCTTCTTGTATTTGAATGTCAAACTTTCTATTCAGCTCCGACTTTTCTATAAAGAATGCTTGAGAGTCCTCCACTTCACTGAATGACCGTATTTCCACCCCTCTCCCCCAAACATTATACTTGTTTTTCTTGGGTAGGTGATTCTTGGTTTTAATCCTAGTGATGAGATGTAGGCTCTGGGACCCTCCCCCCTTTTGAGCTTTACTTGAATCTTTGAGGTACATACTCTGGGAGGCCTCTTGAAGTCTGATTGAATCTTCAGGAGGCATTTGCAGAGGCCATAGGTGTTGTGGCTGGGCCCAAACCTGTTGCTGGCCTGGCCCTCCACTGTCCATCTGCTTCCCACCCTTGAGCCTATCAAGATATAGATCCACTCTTGCATTGACCTCATTGACTCCACCTGAAGACCCTCCCCAAACTCATTACTGGAGTCTGAACTCATTGGCTCCTCCTGAAGACCCTCCCCAGGCTCCTCCTCTGAACCACCCCTAGATTCCTCTGTATATAAGACTCCATCTTCCCTCCACAGGGTGTGAGAGAGCCATAGAATAGCTTAGCAGAGACTTACTCTATAAGAGTCTACCCCATATCTTTCAATAAACTTTACTTTTTCCTTGGCTGAGAAGACTTGAGTGGAATTCTTTCCGCAGGACCTGGTGTGTTGGTATTTTGTGGTCTCAGGCAGCCCTGACCCTCTTTGGGCACCCTCTTCACTAGCTCCCTTGATCTCCAGAATATCATATTCCAGGTCCTTCAATTCCTTAATGTAGAAGCTGCTAGATCCTGTGTTATTCTTATTGTGTTTCACAATATTAAAATTGCTGCCTCTTGGCAGCCTGTAATATTTTCTCCTTTATCTGGGGACTCTTGAACCTGGTTATAACATTCCTAAGACTTTTCTTCTGGGGATCTTTTTCAAGAGGTGATTGGTGAATTCTTTCAAGTTCTATTTTGCTGTCTGGTTCTAAACTATCAGGGCAATTTTCCTTGAGAGTTTTTTGAAGGATGATTTCTAAGTTTTTTTTTTTGATCATGGCTTTCATATTTCCTGATTCCCAGACCAGTGCTTTTTCTAACTCTGACCTTAAATTTTTCTAAAAGGCCTAATAAGGCACTGTGCACATAATAGGGACTCAATAACAGCTTCATGAGGAAGTTTGTGTTTTGGTTTTTTTTTTCAACCTGGAGTTTTAGTGAAGTGGCCAGGAACTACTTAAAGCTATGGACTCAAGATAGGAGTCAAGAGATCAGCCAGGAAATAGTTAAGTGATACTTTGTGAAATTAGAAGTCAGCAGGCTCAGTAAACTTGGAGTGAACCCAACATAGAAATCAGTGAAGCAGCCTGTACTGGGCTAAGAATGTACCTGGGTAATCTGTCTTATTTTTTCTTTTCCTACATGCCTAAATCTGCATTCCCATGCCCAATTCCTCATTCACTCCCCTGGTTCCCATGCCCAACTCTTCATTAATCAATACTGAAGTAATCATACTCTCCTGGTTCCCATACAAAACTCTTCATCAATCAGTAAGGTATTTACACTCCTTTGATTAAAAAGAGCAGATCCCGTGTACCTGGATGTCAACTAGTTTTAGTAACAAATCATAGACAATTAGGGAAAATGGTATAAAAGATTCTGTACTTGTGCATTACTTCACTGCTCTCTCTCTCTCCCTTTTTGGCTTGTGAGACAGCCCAGCTGATAAGTCAATTACCATTAAAGCTCCTTAAACTTTTATTTGGACTCTGTGGTCACTTTGTTAAAACTTGCCATTTCATTAGTATTCTTCAAAAACCTGACAATATTGAACTAAAAAAAATACACATAAGGAAGACATTTCCCAGAAGCTAGTAATTAAGGCCTAAATCAATTTCACAAGCATTTAATAAGCACCTACTGTATATAATTAATAAACATGATAAGCTAACACATACAATTCTTAAAGGTTTGTAAAGCACTTTACATACATTACTTCATCTGGGCCTCACAATTCTATAAGTTGGGGCTCTTGTTTTCCTCATTTTACAGATAAAGGAAATAAGTCTCAAAGAGGTTACATGACTTGGACAGAGTAACATAGGCACCAGGCAGGGTGCTGAGAGAGATTTAACACAGAGTCTGTTCTTTAAAAAAACTCACAAAGGTTGGAAATAAAGATAGCATGTGTTATCAAGAGTATTAGCAACTTTGGTAATACAAAAGAGGAAAGCACCCAAACCTGGGATCCATGAATTTGTTTTAAAAAATATTTTGTTAACTGTATTTATAATTCTACATATTTTATTTTATGCGTTTTAAAAGTTCTATTCTGAGATGTCAGTAGGCTTTACCAGACTACCAAAGGGGCCTATGACTAACAAAAAGATTAAAGTTTGTTTTAAACTTTGTACATAAGGAATGAATTACACATTGCCACTCTTGAAAATTACTCTGGCCACACTAAATTCAGGAGTTAAAGAAAGAAGAAACCACTTCCTTGTTCAAAAGAAAGGGTTACTTCCTTCTTCAAAAGACAATGTATTAAAGCGACCTTGAAATTAGCCCCTTATTGTTGAAAATCCTTCTGTTAATCTGGCTTTCTTACTCAACCTTCTTTCTGAAATGTTCTACCAGGCCTAGTTCCCTAAACTCCCTGCCCTGGGATCACGGGTCTAGACCAGTAGTTCTCAACCTTCCTAATGTCTTGATCCTTTAATATTCATGTGGGCGTATCTTTGTGTGGGCGGACCACCTGGAGACGCATAGAGGAGGGGTGTGTTCTCCTAAGACCAATGAAAATATGTGTTTTCTAATGGTCTTAGGCGACCGACCCCTGTGAAAGGGTCCTTTGACTCCCAGGTTGAGAACCGCTGGTCTAGAGTAAGGGTTCTTAAGAGAGTAGGGTCTGGTTTTTTTGCATTTTTATTTTTTGTTTTTGCCTTTCTTTGTATGCCCAACATTTTGCACAATGCCCGGCTCAAAGCATTATAAATGCTTATTGACTAACTGACTTAATCTGGAGACCACAAACTTGAGTCCATGACCTTGGATTGGGAAAAAATTATATCTTTATTTTTACTAATCTCTACCTGAAATTTAGTGTTTCCTTCAAACATGAACATAAGAAACATTTTTCTGAAAAGGAAGTCTTGTAGACTTTACCAAACCACCAAAAGGGTCTATCACACACACAAAAGTTTAAGAACTCTGGGTACATAGTTCTAGTTCCTTATTAATCAGAGCCAGAGGATCACAGATTTAGAGCCTGAATGAACCTCACAGGTCATCTGTTCCAAACTTCTCATGATTTACAGATGAAGAAACTGAGGCTGAAAGAGGTTGAGTGACTTGTTCAGGATCACACAATTTATAAGTGCCAGAGCTGAGATCTGAACCCAAGTCTTTCTGATTCCAAGTACAGTACTACTCTATCCACTACATCATACTGCCTTTCCTCCCCTATGCAGGGTACATTTGCCTTGGTTCAAGGAGTCTTTCACATTTTACTGATTTCTAAACTTGCTTGATTACAGAACTTCATCTCAAGGCTCTAAGTCTCCTGAACCTTCCTAGTGGCTGAGCCTGCTTAACTCCCTGAGTTCAGATCAGAGGTATGCTGTGTCCACTCAATTACCTTTCACCGTATCTTACCGCTACTAAAATGTTCATTTTCTCTTTCTTTCCCCTCTTCCCTTTACTATTAGATCCATGAGTGCTCTACTGTAGGCCTACCTGGGTGATCTCATTCTGAAATAGAAGTTAAGAAGGAGCTCAGAAATCTATGATTGAGAAATATTGTCCTAGAGTGTATCTGATCTTACAACTTTTCATCAATCTTGCTACCTATTACAATATGTTGTGTTATTGTGGTTGTTTGTCCTTTGTTCACAAAGGGAATCATAACTTCTGGAAGATGATGCCATGACTTTCAAGTGAATTTGATTTAAGTGAGACACGGCTGTGCAAAGTAGCCAGCCTCACTTTCTCCTCCAGAGTCCTCTGGGTCCAGTGGCAAGATATAGATCAGGACAACTGGAGATTGGCCCCAATATGCTGTATTGGAAGTAGGAATATAAATGACATGCTCACAGTATAGCCCCCAAGTATAATCTCCATTTCTCACTCTATTCATCCGGCTCAGATTCAAAATACATCACAGATACTCTAGCTCTTAGTCTCACATTCATCCCCAGGGACCCTTAAAGTATACTAATGCAACCATCAACTCTCCATTCATGCAGAAGTTATAACAGCTCTCAAGCTGGCCTCCATGTTTAGATACATTAACTCTGAGGTATTTCTAAATATTCTTCCCATCCCCCACCAACTTTCCAGTGGCAGGAGAGGGGACAGGGAATCTTCCCACAAAAAGTTAGCCTACTTCTCTCTTCCCACCTCACCTCTTCAGCTCCTGAAACTTGGAGAACAAACTGGTTCCAGACACTGAGCATATTACTAGGACTAATTCATGAGGAGAAAGAATATATACAAAAAGAGTACCCTAAAGCAAATTAATTAGAAATATACATATACATACATACATACATACATATATATGTATGTATGTATGTATGTATTTGAATTTTGCCTTGACTCAAGAATACTTCGGCTTTCTAGCTTAATCTTTAGTCTACAAAATCTCTCTAGGTCAGAGGCATCTATTTTCTGCTTGGTCCCACAAGTATGATGCAAAAATATACCCACACAGATTTATGAGTTTTCCTGCTATAACAATAATGTAATATTCACAAACCCATGATGGTTATGAATATGCTGGTATAGTTGTGAATCACAAAATGTAGCAAACTCTCCACATGGAGGGCGGAACCAAAGCCTTTATTCAAATACCACAAAATTGAGTCCCAGAACCAGAAAGTCATTATAGTAGTCACTGAAGTTGATACTCATGGTTAATGCAGTGAACACCCATATTCCTAAGCCTTCACAATAGAACAGGCTCCCTTCAAGCAGGGCTCCTTCTCTCACGGTAGCTCTCAGTCTGGTCCTTGGAAGTTCTTGGCAAAAGTTGCAGAAGGGAGGGTCTTGGCAAAAGTTGTAGCCTCCAGGTGCTCACTGACAGAAAAATCTGACTGTTGTGCTGCTTCTCTTCCTTATACACAGTATAGCTGCTCCTTCCTGTTCAGATGTTAACTACTCCCAAGGTGTTAACTACTTCTGTGTTAATTAAATAGCTTAAACAAGGTGCTAACTTGAAATAAGCTGCTAAGTACCTGCTTACTTGCCAATACAAAGGGGCATGGAAGATCTTCAGATTCTATTAACATTACACCTGCCAGATACAGCTCATATATATTTTCTAAAATTTCACTCTCAGCCAATTAGGATGCTGGTACTCATCCATATGGTTTACTTTAAATCACTTAGCTTCCTAGGAATCTCCTCTCCCTTTCTCCAAAGGAGGACTAAGGACCAGAAGGGGGAGGGATGGAACTATCACATGCACTTAGCTTTTCTTATCACCTCAAAAGAAGTAAAACTACACATTACCCATTACCCATAAAAGCACACAAAGACACTATAGGCATACTATACACAAGTAGTATCATAAACTGATAAATCATTTCTAGATATTAACTTCCCTATAAATATGGAATCTCAGAACTGGCATGAAATTCCAGAGATTTCCATTTTTCATGTGTAATCCATTGTCAAACTTTGCACCTACTTTATTTCATGACTTCATTATATCTGTCTTTTAACAATCATTGTAATAGCAGAATATCTAGTCCAGAATCTGGTAAATGGACCTTTCTCATATGCCATAACAGGGTTTGGACATTCATTCTGCTTCCAGTAGATCCTTGTCTGACTTGGCACTGAGGAGCTTAGCTCTTTGAGACCCAGGAGGCAGATTTCCTTACTGGCCATTGACTGGAAGAGCTAATAGCTCAATGGATTTTTAAAAGGGGTGTAACCCCACCTTCTTTTATTCTGTGGATCTTACAATACTATTTCCAGCTGCTTCTTGGGAGGTTTAGGGGTTGCCCTATCCAGCTGCTTTACAACTATAGGTATATGTCAGATAAAGCACTTTTTGCCTGTCTGCTTTGTGTTCTTTCCTGATCTTACGTGAACAAGTATCTATCCCAAGATGAAGGTGCCCAGCCTTCAAGGAGAACTTGTGAGTTGGAGAGGGGCCAGGAGTTCAGGGTTCTTTTTGTCAGAACTGAATGGTAGCAAAGGGAAGAGTAATTGGCAACTACTCCAGTGCTACTAGAGAAGATAACTACCCCAACAAGCTTATAGGGCCCTGAACCTGGACCATTTTGCCAAAAGACAAGGATTTTCAGAGACAGTGCAGAGCTTAAGTGAAATAAATGCAGAATACTTCTTCCTCAGTCTTGCAAACTGCTTTATATTTAGATGGTTTTTAATATCAACTTTGTGGCTGAGTAAAACAGTTAGTAGTATTTCCTTTTGTCTGTTTCTTTCAAATGCATGCTTGTAAGTGTTCTGCGCTTAACATTCCTTTCACAAGTAGGAAATAAAGATCTGTCTCATACCTAAATCATACTGTGCAACATAAATGCTTTATTTCCCCCAGCAATCACTTTTTAAAAAAATTAATTAATTGATTTTTAATTTTCAACATCCTGTTCCACAAGCTTTTTTTTTCTTTTTGGAGGGGGGAAGGCAGGGCAATTGGGGTTAAGTGACTTGCCCAAGGTCACACAGCTAGTAAGTGTTAAGGCTCAGAGGCCAAATTTGAACTCAGGTCCTCCTGACTCCAGGGCCAGTGCT
Source organism: Pseudocheirus occidentalis (assembly GCA_028646575.1). Lineage (NCBI taxonomy): Eukaryota > Metazoa > Chordata > Mammalia > Diprotodontia > Pseudocheiridae > Pseudocheirus > Pseudocheirus occidentalis. Next base: position 142,284,155 of record CM053599.1, read on the forward strand.
CTATTCACCATACCACCTAGCTGCTCCCAGTTCCACAAGCTTTTGAGCTTTAAATTTTCTCCACCTTCCTCCTCCCGAGGGCAAACCAATCACTTTTGTGGGAAAACAAAACACTGTGTGGGTCAGAGACCACAGACTTAAATAAAATAGGGAGACTTCTCAAGGTGAAAATAAATAAGGAACTTTATTACAATCTTGAGAAAGGGCTTCTCTACTCTGATCAGGCATCAGGTAAGAGAGGGAATTTGCAGGAAGCAAGAGCTAGGTTATATACCCCCTAACAGGGAAACCTCCCAACCCCCAACTAGCCTTCACTCCCATTGGTGGGGAGGTGGCTCACAATGTAAGCATGGGTATCTACCTCGAAACATGTGGGTGTCCAATGCAAAGCCAGGAAAGCAGTTTTGTCCTTATTTGCCATGTATTGTGCTGAGGTGGCATGGGGGAGGGTTCATTGCTCTAAGTCCCACATTCCTGTAAGGTCAAGTGACTTCTAAACTTAAGCTTAGTGGATGCTGAAGCCACTTTAAATCTGAGAAGTATTCACTTGACCTTGAAATATACAATGGCCTCATATATATATGGGGAAATGATACTGAACTTAGTTATAAAGTATAAAGAAGAAATAAGAATGTAATAGGATGTTCAGAATGGGGAAACTTCATTGCAAGTTGCCCCTCACAGTATGAACTAATGAGGTATCAGAAAAGGGAGCTGCACAAGCCTCAGCAGAAGCCAAGTGACAGGGGGACTGAATCCAGTTTGGGTCACAGGCATGGGTCGAGAACAAATGAGTCCCTCCCGAATGCCTCAATATTAGATTACCACACCATACCTATTCTCAGAGCTATCTATCCATCACTCTCTAAATTAGGAACAGATTCCTTTCTTTTTTTTTCTGTAAAATCCAATCACATTCTGCAGCCTTTCTCCCCTAATCTGCTACCCCCTTCTCCCCTTCCCCCTCTTTCCACCCCCCCCCCCCACTTCCCTTTCACCACAGACAGCCAGGAATAAAGCCTTGACAACTCAAATTTGGAATCAGGTCAGATTCCTTTCCTACTAACTCAGACAAATTTCCCTCCCTCCCACTCACTCTCCAAAATGGACTCAAAGTTCCCTTTCTTCAATGGGATATATTTCTACAGAAGAGAGAGTAAAGTTGCCTTCCAGTTCACAGATGGAAGAAGTTCTCTTAATCACTCAGACAGGTAATTTCTGCAGTGAATAATATGACTCACAGTCAGCAGATTTCCCATCCACCAGATGTCCCATCCAGCAGATGCAAATTTTATCTCACTTAAAAATGTTAACTGGGCTACCATGTACTGAAAGCTGTAGCATTCATTTCTTTCAACTTTCAGATGTATTTTTAGTGTCTTGAAGCATTTGTTTTAATACAACAAAGATATAAGATAATCGTCACATTTGAATTTAAATTTTGAACCAAAATAACTTTTACTTATGGATAATGTGCTATAAGGTATGGGTGCCACAAGATTCATACACCTTTAAGCTTCTACAAAGAGTAAGGTAACAGGTGACTGACCCTCCAGAGCAAAACATGCTCATTTCAGTGTGCACTGGCTTGGGTTACCCAAAGCATTAAGTACCAGGTTTCAGGTCTTTTGTTATATGACCTCCAGCAAAGAACCCCACAGCTCCTATGCCTGCTAGACTACTCAAATAATCAATGGCAGCAAAATGAAACAATATGACTTTTTTAAAGGTGACATGCTGAAGTGATCACTGGGTTAACTACATGGTTCCTCATAGATGGTAATCTATTTCTCCAAACCCATGCCTTTCCTTTGGTTTGCCCATATGCCTGAAATATATTCTCTTCACCATCTGCCTCTTGGAATGTCTGGTCCAGGTGGTATTTGACCTGAGTCTTGAAAGAGACTAGGCCAGGGGTGGGGGACCTGTGGCCTCGAGGCCACATGTGGCCCTCCAGATCCTCAAATGTGACCTTTTGACTGAATCCAAACTTTGCAGATCAAATCCCCTTAAAAACGGATTTGTTCTGTAAAACTTGGACTCAGGCAAAAGGCTGCACCCAAGGACCTAGAAGGTCACATGTGGCCATCTCAACCATGGGGTCTTTCCTAATTTCCCTAACTGCTAGTGCCTGCCCCACCCCCACCCCCCAAACCCTCAGGATCCATTTTGTGTAATATGTGCATGAGAGGTTTCATGTATATGCATATATAACACATTATATATTATATATGACATATTATAACATAATACATATCATACAATATTATATGTAACATATAATAGCTAATATAGTGCTTGGCCAAGTGCTTCACAATTATTATCTCATTTGATCCTTACAACAACTTCTGGAAGTAGGTGCTATTATTATCACCATTTTACAGATAAGCAAACTGAGGCAAAGAGGTTAAGTGACTTTCCCAGGGTCATTAAACTAGTCAGTGTCTGAGGCTGGATTTCAACTCAGTTCTTGATTTCAAGCCTAGAACTCTATCCACTGTGCCACCAAACTGCCAATAATGCCTAATATATTGTTGTTTGTCCTTCATTCTCAAAGAGGATCATGGCATCAGGGAAGTGATGCTATGACATGCAAGTGAATTGGATTTAAGTGAGGAATGACTGTGCAAAGCCACCAGCCTCACTTTATCCTCCAGAATCATCTGAGTTCAATGGCTAGATGTAGATCAGGATGACTGGGTACACCGGGATGCAATAGGAGACCTTGGCCTTTAAGCTAAGGTCTGTTTGTCTGAGGCAATGTCTATTCAGTGATTAAGGCTAGGTAAGAAATGAGGCAAAGAATGGTCTCTTTTACACAATCAAAAAAAAAAAAAATCAATTTGGGAGGGAAAGACCCTCAGGGTTTCTGGCCAAAACAGAAATAGTTGCTATTTACATTTACTTTGAGCCATCAGGACCAAACAATGACCAAGTACTAGTTTGGTTCTATTTCATTTGTTATGTCCTGCTCCTTGCACAGTGCTGGTAACATGTGTAAACCCTCAGTAAATGTGAATAAGATGCTTGGTTAATTGATTGGTGGTGCGTGGGGTACAGGGACCCCAAAAATCCCAAGAAAAATCAAAAGTCAGAGGTATCCTAAGGAAGAAACAGGAAGTTTTATTCTCTTCTCGGTCAGGAAGAGGGCAGTCCTCTCCACGGCATGGATCAAGGATAGTAGGCGTGTTACAAAAGACAGAACAAGAATTTATACCCTAATTCAGTCAAGACCCCTCCCCCCCTTCTCCCATTGGCTGGGAGGTGGGCTCTCAGTCTTGGCACAAAATCTAACCCAGTGATGGATAACAAAGAAGCCTGCCACTATCTCCTATTGGCTGAGAGGTGGGATATGAAACCAGGAAACCAGTTCCTGTCCTTATTTGCTGTCCTTATTTGGCCAATACCAACTTGAAGGGGGAGGGGCTAAGATACCTAAAATTCCTGAAGGGCTTAAGGCTGACTGACAGCAAGGGAAGGGGGAAAGGGTCCTAGGCTGTGTAATTTCTATCTCTGGTTTCCAGATAGTTTCTCTCCCTTCTCATACTGAGGAGTTTTCACTGAGGGTACAGAGTGTACCCCACTCAGTGGTTATGTAATTCCTCAGTACTTTTGATCAGAATCAATCTTTTTTTTTTTAAGTATAAAGAATCCTTTTTAGTGTAAAAGATTTCAGGGTTTCCTACATTGTAAGTTGTGAAATTAATAACTATTGATTGAGAAATTATTCAATGAGTAACTCTATGATGAGTTCAACAACATTTACAATTAATTTATATATTTTAAAATTACAACAGTATATAAATGCTTTACTACCTCTGGTTTTGCACAGAAAAGCAGATTTTTATTCTTTCTTGGGGGGGGGGGTTAGCTATATGATAAGATTACCTTAACCTTTTTTTCATAGGTTTAGAGTTAGAAGAAATCTTATTCATGCAAGTGGGATTGTGGTCATTTAGTCCAGCCCCTCTCATTTTACAAGAAAAATGAGACTTAGAGGAGTTAAGGAGTTTGCCCAAAGTCACAGAAGTAGATGTCAGAGCTGGGATCTGAATCCAGATCTGAGTCTAAATTCATGACTCCTTCCAGTGTTTTACACTGGCTCCCATTTAGGGTCTACTGTGAGATGTTAGTGTACAAAAAGTAACAATTAAAAAAAAATAAGGCAAGAGGGGTACTTCTTATTGCTTACCTAAATTAATCAACAGAACACAGGATGGTGGAGTACTTGTAAATGTGTCTTCTACCTGCACTGTGCAAAACTAAATTTAAATGAAATCAGACAAAACAATAAAACTGAGATCTTAAATTAGGACAAGTGTGTTGGGGACCCTAAGAAGGGGCTGTGAACACCATTTATATAGGGTACTAAGCAACTAGGCAGCTGGTAGGAGGGGTTAGGCATCTCTCAGAGTCACAAGGTAAGTTGTTTTGCATAACAAGCAAAAGTCCAGGAAAAAAAAGCCAAGGGGTCTTTGGAGGGGGAGTTTGGGAGATTTACAAAATAAAGGCTGAATTCTTTCACATAGCAAATATAACACACATGTATGTACAGAAATACCATACACAGTTAATAAACATAGTTGAATAAGAAAAGATGGAAGTTACCCTGGTCTCCCTTCTCAGGCCAAAGCTATTCATTGGAAGAATTTGTACATAATGGCAAAAAGTAGTCCACATAGTTAAAAAGTAGATATAAATTGCAATCATCCATTAAAGTAAAGAGGTTACTCACAAAGAAGGTTAGGGCTGCCTGAGACTCCAAAATACCAACATGCCTGGGTCCTGCGGAAAGAATTCCACTCAAGTCTTCTCAAGCCAAAGAAAAGCAAAGTTTATTGAAAGTTCACCATATTGGGTAGACTCCTAAGGAGGCTAGGTATCTGTAAGGTTTGCATTGGGCAAGCAGTCCAGAATAAGTCTGTGCTAGGTCAGTTATTCTATGGCGCTCTCACACACATGGAGAGAAAATGGGATCTTATAAAGGCTGTGGGAGGAATCTAGGGGTGGTCTAGAGGAGGAGTTTGGGGAAGGTCTTCCTGAGGAGTCAGATGAGGTCAGACTCCAGTAATGAGTGAGTAAGGGTGGGAAGTTGCTGGAGGCTACCTGGAGACCACAGACAATGGTGGGCCAGGCCAATTCAAGGGTGGGAACAGGAGCATCAAGGGTAGGAAACAGTTGAACAAAGGAGGGCAAAAGACTTGGGCAGTGCCACAACTTAAGCCCATGACCTCAGGCAAATGCCTTCAATGGGAAGATTCAAGGAGAGCTCAAGGGGGCTCCCAGAGCTGCACTTCATCAAAAGGAGTTCATATGAAAAGAGATGAGGACATTTTTAAAAAAGTAATATTTTACATTTGTAAGAGTTTATTCAGTCTGTAGAAAGTACATTTGGTTATTTTTTATAGGGTGCTAACTGTATTTTATTGGACCTAAATAAAGGTAAAAATGGCATTGCTTGGTAAGCATACACAGACATAACTTGTTTCGTTGCACTTCCCAGATACTGTGATTTGGCTTTTTTTTCTTTAATTTAAAGTTTGTAGCAACCCTGCCTCAAGTGAATCAAACAGCCTCATTTTCCAACAGCATGTGTTCACAATTTGTCTTGGTGTCACATCTCCACACAATTCTTGCAATATTTCAAACTTTTTGATTGTTATTATATCTGTTAGGGTGATCTGTGCTACGACTGTAATGGTTCTAGGGAGCTCCCAAACCACGCCCATTTAAGACAACAATTAATAAATGTCATGTGTGTTCTGATTGTGCCACCAACCTGCCACTCAGGTCTCTCTCCCTCTCCTGGGGCCTCCCTAGTCCCTGAGACACAACAGTATTGAAATGAGATCAATTAATAATCCTACAATAGCATCTAAGTGTTCAAATGAAAGAGCCAATTGGTTCATTATTGTCTTAGTTTAAGAAATTGCCACAGGGGGGCAGAGCCAAGATGGCAGCGTAGAAGCAGCAAAGGACCACAGCTCCCACACAAACACGCCAAAAAACTCATAAAATGGGACGCTAAACAGATTTTCAAGCTCCAAAACTCTCCACAAGACAGAAAGCACATTTGTTGCTACAGGCAGCGCAGCAGGCGGGGCTCTTTGCAGCAGTCTGGGACCCGCAGCCGAAACCCAGCCGGCTCAGGCCCTGGGGCATCAGGCTGGGAGCCCCGTCTATAGGAGAGCAGATCGGCTGCACTGGAGGCACAATTACCACATTTATCAGGCCAGAAGACAAAAAGGCTAAGAGAAAGGTCAGTGGATTTTGCTAACTGGGGAGGAGAAGAGCGGGTCAGCCCAAACTGCTCCCAGGGCAAGGAGGCAGCGGGAAGCAGCTGTTGCAGCAGGAACGGCTGAGAGCCGCAGCGGCTTCCACTGGGCTGCTTCAGAGCCCTCGGCCTGCAGATAGCAGGGGGGCTGACACAATCCATCAGGGTCAAGGGCTCTTGCGTTGAGCGGCCTGGATCTGGATCGGGGTCTTGAGTGGTGGTCCTGGGGTGCGCTTTCAGTGAGCCAAAGCTGGGGGGGGAGCTGCAGCACCCCACTAAGAGCTCCGGC
>CM053599.1:142291217-142334948 GCA_028646575.1 Pseudocheirus occidentalis
GTATTGAATTGCTGCTCCTCCCAGTGGGAGTGGGTGACAGGGGAGGAATTGCAAGAATCTAGTATTTAAAGCTATACAATTAAATGCAACTGGGAAATAATACATACAGAGACAGGGGCAGGGAGGAGCTCCCTACCCTGCTAGAAAGCTAGAGAGGTGTTGGAGGATGGCATAAAAGGGAACAGATTGTGGGAGGGGCCTTACAGTGGGATCAGTGTTCTGGGCTGGGGGGTAGGGACAAAAAGGGGAGAAAATTTGTAACTCAAAACCTTGTGGAAATGAATGATGTAACCAAGAAAATAAATTAAAATTTAAAAAAAAATGGTCAGCAAAAAAAAAAAAAAAAAAAGAAATTGCCACAGTCACCCCAGACTTAAGCAACCATTACTCTGAGACCAAACCCTTCACCAACAAAATGATTACAACTTGCTAAAGACTCAGAGGAGGATTAACATTTTAAAGTAATAAAGTATTTTTAACTAAGGTATGTTCCTTTTTTTAAAGAAAATAGTATCATACACTTCATAGAGTACAATATAGCATAAACATAACTTTTCTATGCATTGGGAAACCAAAAAATTCATGTGACTCATTTTATTGAGATACTTTCTTTATTGCTGTGGTCTGGAATTGAACTAACAATGCCTCTGAGGTATGCCTGTAGATTTCTTGAACCCTTGCAAGGGCTCCTTGGCTCCCCAAGGGTGTGTGGTCCATATTAGAATTGCTGGTTTAAAATGCTTTCACAGAGGGCCTGGGAAAAAGTTACTTTCACTTTTGTATGCAGTTTTTATTCCCAGACGGAGACCAAACATCAACCAACATGAAGCTGAAATATGGAAGAACTCTGCAAAAGGAGTTGCAATGACCTTCTCAGGTCATTTGCACTTTTGCACTTTTCTGACCTAGCTGAGGTCAGAAAGGAATCTGGGCTTTGAGATGACTGTAGTACAAAAGATTTGTTGAGTCAGATAAAGTATCCACAAGATTGTTGTTTTAGTCATTAGTCTTATCTGACTTATCCTAACTCTATTTGGGGTTTTCTTGGCAAAGGTACTGGAGTGATTTGCCATTTTACAATGGCAAACTGAATTTAAATGAAAATTTGCTCTAGCTCATTTTACAAATGAGGAAACTGAGGCAAACAGGATTAAACCATTTGCCCAGGGGATCACACAGCTAGTAAGCCTCTGAGGCCTCATTTGAAACCAGGTCCTCCTGACTCTAGATAGCAGGCAATCAATCCACTGTCCAATTAACAAGTCAAAAAGAATTTATTTAGCACTTACTCAGCACTAGGACTATGCTAATTACTACAAAGACAAGTTAAAAAAGAAAAAGACAATGTCTGCCCACAAGGAATTTACATTCTAATGGAGGAAGATTACAGGGAAAAGGAAGATGAAAATCTAGGGGGGGGAAGAGCAATGAATAATGATACCCACACAGAAAGTGTAAAGATTCTGGAGTGGATCCTACAGAAAAGGAAGTGGCCAGCCTGGGCAGTTTCCTTAAAATGGAGATTTTGAGAGGAAGCCATCCTTCTGAGGTAGGGGCAAAGTGTACTTTCACTGTGAGAATGCCTAGGGCAGAGTGAAATTTCTGGGCCAGAAGGCTGAAGGGACATGTAGGAGAAAGTCCAGAGAGTCAAGATTGGGGCCAGGAGAGAAATGAAGCATTTTAATCACTTGGAATTAGTGGTATTAGGGGGGAAAAAAACCGAGCCCAGCTCCCATACTAATAATCTTTTCAAAACCATTCAAAGACTTCAAGGGAAAAACACAGTCCTATCCAATTTCTCTTCGAGCCCACATGAAACATTTTGACCTTAGGTTTTACAGATAAATCATCCTCCGTACACTGAAACAATTCATTCAGGCTGACCTGTCAAACCAAACTGCTTTGAGTTGCTAAATAAAGCTGCCTTTAAAATTAATGTACTTGCTTGGATTTGAAAGTTTCAAAATGAAACTGATATTGTTTAAAGAGGAACAGGATTAGGTGAACACAGAGCTCATTTTCACTCATATTAAATAATAACTGTGTGTGTTACAGGACTCATACTTTACTAATACCATCATTATTTTAAGTTAATCTATGTGTATGCCTGAGAAAAGTTGGTTAAACGTTTATATACTTAAACAGAACTCCCAAGATAATGTATGCAGAGGAAAGGACCATACAGATCACCAAAAGGAAGACCTAAACAGGGAAGACATCACATTGATCTTGAGACTGCAAATGACTGATAGCCAGGAGAAAGGGGGATGAGGATGGCTAACTGTACAAGGGCCTGGAAAGAGCCCTATACTGAAAGGTACAATTTAAAAAAAAAGGACTGAATCCAAATACTTTCTAGAAGGATGGAGCCTTGAAGAGAAAAAACAAGGACAGGAATTTGATGAGAAAGAGGGAATGGTGACATACCCTTAATGAGAGTTTCTTAACTGTTACTTACCTATGTCAAGTACTTAAATAAACCAAACTCACTAGAGGAGCAATAAATTATCTTTAATCAAGATAAGAGGGTAGCAAGTTTGCCACCCTGAGGGATGTACCACTAGGAGACTCATGGGAAAAGATTCTTACAGTTTTTAGGGAAAAGGGAAGAGAGGGTCACATTAGGTAGTGAGGCCTGGTCATGAGATGCCAGCTGTCCTTGGCAGTCCAAGCAAGGAAAACCCCCTCATTCTGATTTATTTACCATTCATGACCTAATCCACCATAAATCTCAATGAACAGGACAAAAACATTAGGAGCTGAGATCCAATTCAAATTAAGTTTCCTTACAAGGTAAAATCTCAGAAGGGGGGGGGGGACTTACGGTGTGGTTCAACTCAGCCTAATGGAGAGTAAATATCTTAAGAACAGCAATACAAGGACATTACTGAAATTCTGACATTAGTAGAGTGTCAGGTTAATATTACATTTGACATTTACAGTTTTCTATCACTTATCTGTTCTATTTTGATCCCTTTTTTGTTATATTAAATAAAACCTGTTCAATATTCAATGTTTCCATAATCTGAGAACTTGTAAGGGATCTGAGACCTTTTGTACCTGAGAGATTTTTCAAAGTGAGCCTAGGAACTTAAATTCCCAGGCTTTTCCCAGGTATTACAGGCATAAGCCAGAGAGATTTCATGAGAGGCAACCCAAACCAAATTGTACATTGGTCCTTATGTTGGGAATGTTCTAACCCTACAGTTATATTTGAGAATATGGAGTTTCACTCAAGATGATTTTTGGGGGGTTGGGGAGCTCTATTTCTACACTAACAGTGGCCAAGTTCAGAAAGCACTTTTGCAAGAACTGAAGCAGAAGGTGAGTATAGTTAGTTAGTGAAACTGGCTCACAGAGCATTCATCTAAAAGCTAGATATTTCCCTTATTACTACATCCAACCTAATGTTAGTGTCTAGGAATCACTGTACCATTACTCATTATTAAATATATTTGAGAGTGAGTGACCATCATGGCTGCTCAGTTATTAGAAAGTACTCAGTTATGCATCTGGACTCTCTCCAAGGCTGATTGAGCTGCAGATAGTGTCTGGACTGTGACAAGGACATCACTGAATAGAAGTCACATTCATATGTACAAAAATATTTATAGCAGCTCTTTTTGTGGTGGCAAAGAATTGGAAATCAAGGGGATGCCCATTTATTGGGGAATGGCTAAACAAGTTGTGGTATATGAATGTAATGCAATACTATTGTGCTATAAGAAATGAGTAGACAGACTTCATAATAACCTGGAGAGACTTCTATAAACTGATGCCATGTGAGGAGAGCAGAACCAGGAGAACTTTGTACACAATTACAGACACATCATATGTGTGACAACTAACTTTGATAAACTGGGCTCCTCTCAGCAATGCAAAGTTATGAGACAACTCCAAAGGACTCATGATAGAAAGGGATATCCACATCCAGAGAAAGAACTACAGTCTGAATGCAGATTGAAGCAAAGTACTTGTTCTTTTTGTTTGTTTCTTCTTTCTTATTGCTCACTCCATTGGTTATAATCCCTCTTTATAATTTGTCTAACGTTTAATATGAAAGTATTTGTAGATCCTATATTTGATTACATGTCACCATGGGGGGGGGGGGGCGGGAAGAGAGTGAGGGAGAGAAAATTTGAAACTCAAGAGATAGTGGAACTAAACATTTTAAACCAAAAATGAAAAAAGAAATTTAAAAAAGAAAAGAAGCCACATTTTGCTGTGACTTATTTGTGTGTGTGTGTGTGTGCTCCCACAGTACAGATGTATGTTTGTATGCATAAAATATGCAGAAAGGACAATATAGCTACTGCCTTGTGTTATCAGCCCCAAATTAGGGTCTTCCTAGGTCCCTGAAGAGATAGCCAGAAAAGAGGGTAGCTGGAGACTGGAAACTAAACCCTCTACTTCTAAACAAGCTGAAGTCTCTCATAGAGGAGGAAGGATTTACTGTTGAAGATATGAAAGGATGGGAGGTAAGTGAAATATCTTCTCTGACCAGAAACCTGCCGTCAATAGAAGCAAGGGCCTAGGTCCTAGGGCAGGCCATCAACTGAAAAATAAAGCTGGGAAAGGATCCCCTCTAGATGAATACAGTTATTTGAAGAGGGAGTATACTTTCCTAGACACGAAGTTTATGAACCATGGCTAGAATATGGAAGGAAAGAGTGCTGGAATGAAAAGTATCTGATGCATAGAAATGAAGTTTCTCCTTGTTGAAGGGACTCAAAGTATCTACCTTTGACATTATTTTTTGTACCTTCAAAATGCAATGCCACTTAATTATAGCATTAAATGTTCACAGGTTAGTCAACTTAGTGGCACTGAAAGCAGAGGAGATTTAAGTAAAGTTTCTAACTACTTCCTGAGTGGTAGGGAGTGAAACATCCCAGCTTTGTGCAAAGGCTGAATATACTTTACAGAGATCAGGTATCAAAATGCTATAAAACTCGGCCTCAGACACTCTACCCAAAAACTAGCCATGTGACCTTGGGCAAGTCACTTAACCCCAATTGCCCTCCAAAAAATAAAAAAAAATGCTATGAAACTAATTATAATAATCATGACAATTAGAATAACTCTGAGGTTCTACTTCATAACTATGAGATTGACAGATAACTGAAGAAGGAAAAAAAGCAATTGTTGAAGGAGCTACAGGTGGCACTAATATACTGACACTGGAGGTATGAATTGGTCCAAATGATTCTGGAAAAGAATTTGGAGCTCTCCCCTCCCCCATGTCAGGCTTAAATCATTAAGCCATATACACCCTTCGACCCAGTGTTACTAATTATGGCCACTTATGGGCAGCTAGGTGGCACAATAAATAGAGCATTGGACCTGGAGTTAGGAAGACCTGAGTTTAAATCCATCCTCAGATACTTACTAACAGTGTGACCCTGGGCAAGTCACTTAACCTCTGTTTGACTCATTTTCTTTATCTGTAAAGTAGGGATAACAATAGCATCTTTCTTTTAAGATTGTTGTGAGGATCAAATGGAATAATATTTGTAAATGCTCAACATAATGTCTGGCAGATAATACTGTATAAATGTTAGCTACTATCACAATTATAATTATCCTGGTCACGTACCTGAAAGGGGTCAAGGACAAAAAGAAAGGATCCATATGTAAAAAATGTTTATAGCAGAATTTTTGTTTTTTGTAGCAAAGAAATGTAAGTAAAGTGGATGCCCATCTGTCAGGTGATGGCTGAACAAATTGTGGTACATTAATGTAATGGACTATTATTTTTGGACCATAAGAAATAAAAATAGGAAGGATTCTGAGAAACTTGAGAATAAATACTCATGTGAACTGTGAAGACTAAAGCAATCAGAACTAATCGACCAGTCTGCATAACCACCATGATATAAAGGAAGATGACTGAAAGATTTCAGAAATAGGATCAATTCAGGAACCAATTGTGATTTCATTAGAATGATGTTAAAACATGCTTCCTGGCAAAGAGATATTGGACTTGGAGACTGATAATAAAATTTAAATTTTCACACATAGTGAGTTGACAGTTTTGCTTGACTAAACTTACTTATTACAATGGAAGATTTCTATTTGGGGTGGGAGATCTGTAGTGATATGTAGTAAGAGAAGAAATAAAAGAACATCAATCAAATATCTTTAAAATAATAGACTATCAGAAAGGGATACTAACTGACAGTATGATTTTATTACTACCTTGTTAAATTAAAAATATACGTCCAAAATCTAAAAACACTAATGTAGGAAGGAAATCAGAGTTCTCATTTTACTCTTTGGACTACTCTCTGAGCCTCCAAATGATGGTAGAGCCCCTCCATCCTTCTACTCTCCACCTTGTCTGGAAGATATGGTCAGTCATACTGTTTGGATAATCTGGTCACCAACTATAATCCTTCCAATAAGATGGAAGAACATGGGACCTTACCATCTTACTGCCACTACACACTAATTTCCTCCAGGCATTACTACTTACCCTTCCATAATGGAGGGTCTTACTATCTGACCTACTATCATAGCCACTAGACACCCAGGCATTGCTATCTGACCTGCCAACATACCTTAAGGAACTCTGGACCTTGTCATTCATCCTGCAGCTGCCTCCTCAAGATGACTGCCTTTCACCTGCCCTATAGTTGAATCCCCTAATTAATACATATCATCTTGCCCTACTTCAGTCCATAGAATGGATCCTTGCAGTTTGGCAAAGAAAAAAAAAATTTACTCCCACAAATAAAATTTTATTGGCTTTTGTTTTGACAAGACCGTGTCATCAAGAAGATCAGGAAACAGACCATGGGCACATACTTTATGCTTCCAGGTAAAATAATTAAAAAAAAACATTTCTGCATGAATACCCTAGGGATGAGAAAGACTCTCTGGAATACACCCTGGAGCAGACCTCTTTTCCACCGCCAGACAAATGGAGAAGGCAGGAACAGGAGGATTCCTCTAGCAAGGAGTTAAGTTTTTGGCATTTGGAGTTCTGAAAGCATTTTCCCAAGGAAATATTGTTGCACATAGCTTTTAGGTCCTATGCATATATAATACAAAGGGAGTCAACATGGTATGGTTCCTAAAATCTAGATCTGGAGCTGGTAAGTTCTGGGTTTGAGCTCTGTCACTAATCCATAATAGTCTGTGATCAAGACCAAGTCACTTAAACTCCATTTCCTGTTCTGCATAATGGGTTACTAACAATATCTGTCTCTGTTGTAAATATCAAATGAGTTGATATATATAAAGTACTTTGTAAATGCTAAAACACTTTCAGTAAAAAATATCAGTTGTTAATTCTTTCCTTTAGAATGTATGCTCTACTTAATCCTCATTTGCCTTGCCTTGCCTCCTCCAAAAACAAAAACAAAAAAAGAATGCATGCTCTAGAAATAAATAGAGCTTACCTTAAAATGTAACATTTATCTAAAACCATTAGCAAGCATTATCTGTAATGAGGATAAGCTAGAAGCCTTCCCAATACAATTGGGGGTAAAATAAGGATGCCCATTATCACCTCTATTATTTAATATTGTACTAGAAATGTTAGCTATAGTAATAAGAGGAGGAAAAGAAATTAAAAGAATTAGAATAGGCAATGAGGAAACAAAACTATCACTCTTTTCAGATGATATGGTGTTATACTTAGAAAATCATAGAGAATGAACTAAAAAAAACTATTTGAAATTATTAACAACTTTGGCAAAATTGCAGGGTACAAAATAAATCCACTTAAATCATTAGCATTTCTATATATTACCAACAAAGTCCAGCAGCAAGTGATAGAAAGAGAAATTCCATTTGAAATAACTACAGACAATATGAAATACTTGGGAGCCTACTTGCCAAGACAAACTCAGGAACTATATGAATACAACTATCAAACATTTTTCACACAAAAAAGTCAGGTCTAAACAACTGGAAAAATATTAATTGCTCATGGGTAGGTGAAACCAATACAATAAAAAAAGACAATTCTACCTAAATTTATCTATTTATTCAGTGTCATAACAATCAAACTATCAAAAAAAATATTTTATAGAGCTAGAAAAAATAATAAAATTCATCTGGAAGAATGAAAGGTCAAGAATATCAAGGGAATTGAATCAAGGGATTCAAGGGAATCAACAAAAAAAGATATGAAAGAAGGTAGTCTAGCCATACCATATCTCAAACTGTATTATAAAGAGGCAATTATCAAAACAATCTGGCACTGGCTAAGAACACAGAGTGGTGGATTAGTGGAGTAGATTAGGTATAAATTACATTGTAGTAAATGATCACAGTAATTGAATACATGATAAATCCAAAGATTCAAGCTTTTAGAACAAAAACTCATTATTTGACAAAAGCTGGGGGGCAAATAGGAAAACAATATGATAGAAACTAGGTATAGACCAAGATTCCACACTTTATACCAAGATAAGGACAAAATGGGTACATGATTTACACATAAAGGATGATACCTTAAGCAAATTAAGAAAGCATGGAATAGTTTATCTGTCAGATTTATGGATAAGGAACGAATTTAGAACCAAAGAAGATATAGAGAGCATTACAAAATACAAAATAGATAATTTTGATTATATAAAATTTAAAAGTTTTTGCACAAACAAAACCAATGCAACCAAAAATTATAAGAAAAGCAGACAACTGGGAGAAGAATTTTTGCAACAAGTTTCTCTGAGAAAGGCCTCCTTTCTCAAATATATGGATAATTGAGGAAAATTTATGAAAATACAAGCCAATCCCCAATTGAAATGATCAAGGGATATGAACAGGAAGTTTTCAGATGAAGAAATCAAAGCTATCTACAATTATGAAAAAATGCTCTAAATTCCGATTAATCAGAGTTGCAAATTAAAACAACTCTGAGCTACCACCTCACACCTATCAGATTGGTTAATATGACAAAAAAGTAAAATGTTGGATGTTGGAGGGGATATGGGAAAATGGGGCCACTAATGCATTGTTGGTGGAGTTATGAACTGATCAAACCACTCTGGAGAGCAATTTGGAACTATGCTAAAGGGTTATAAAACTGTGCATACACTTTGATCCAGCAACACCACTGCTAGGTCTATATCCCAAAGACGTTAAAAAAAAAGGACCTATTTGTACAAAAATATTTATAGCAGGTTTTTTTTTTTATGGTGGCTAAGAATTGGAAATCAAAGGGATACCCATCAAGTGGGGAATGTCTAAATAAGCTGTGGTATATGATTGTAATGGAATATTATTATGCTATAAAAAATAACAGGCAGGATGATTTCAGAGAAACCTGGAAAGACTTAAATGAACTGATGCATACTAAACTAAACAGAACTAGCAGAATGTTGCACACCGTAATAGCAATATTATTCAACAAACTGTAAATTATTTAGCTATTCTCAGCTATACAATGATCTAAGACAATCCCAAAGGACTTATAATAAAGCATACTATCCACCTCCAGAGAAAGAAGTGATATTAATTGAATACAGACTGAAGCTTGCTATTTTTTACTTTCTTTTTTTCCTTTTATTTAAGTCTTCTTGTGCAAAATGACTAATATGGAAATATTTTACATAATTGCACACATATAACTTATATCTGATTGCTTACCATCTCAGGAAGGGGAGAAGGGAGGAAGGAATAGAATCTGGAACTCAAAACTTTAAATACAAATGTTAAAAAAAAAGTTGGAGAAAAAAAGAAATAAAAAGAATGTATGATCCCTGAGTGCAAGTACTGTTTCCTTTTTAGTTTTATTTTTCTAGAGTCTTGTTCAGTGCCCTGCGTAAAGTTATGTGCTTAATCAATGCATTGAATTGACTGGAATTGTGTTTTCTCAAGATTATGGATCAAACAGGCTTTCCTCAGGATTAGTCTGAGAATTTATAATATTGCACAAGAGCAAATATGTCCAATTTCTAAAAGTTAGACTTGCAAATGAATTTTTAGAATATGATCAGTTAGGAAAATGGGAATTACCTACACTAAGATCCCAATTTCTATTTTGTTTTTAATCTTAAGTTTCCAGAATATATTTTCTTTTGAGCGCAGTTCATGATTATGTTAATTTACATAGTTATCATATTGCAATATGGTGAAATAATTATAACGGTACATGATTCTGTGAGGCTATTCTGCAAAATTATAATGAGGGTATCAAGCTTTGTCCCAGGGCACAAATAGAAATTTCACTTCTGTTGTATAGAAACAAATGAGCTTAGAATCTAGTTAATAAGTTAAAACAGGAAGATATGAGATAGTTCGCTTCTTCCTCTACCCACACCCAGTTTCTATATCATAAGGGTGGTATGAAGCTCCTATCACATCCCACAGGGGTGTACTATATCCAGATCTTACCAGCTTTAGGCAGCTGATTGTTAAATTTTCAGTGTGAGCATTTATATCAAAAAAGTGACTCAAGAAATTGATAAAGAAAATGTCAATGATACTGTATAGATTTAACTCAGAAGTGTGTTATAGACACATCCTCTACCCTACCCCACACTACAAACTACTTGTTAAACATTTACTTGTACATCTCTTCCTCACTGTGACCAAGTGTTCCAAGGTCTCTGTCTTCCTCTCTCCTTCACAGTTTATTCGACCTTAAGACGTTGTTTGGGGGAGGAAGGGCGCTTTTGGCGATACTTAGTCCTACTAGTGCTATTTAGTTCTATTTCCACTATACTCCCTTTTCCCTCCTTTGATGAATATAGCGATAAAAACAAAAGCATACCTAGTACTGGAAAATATCACAAATCTCAGTTGTGGTTATGACATAATCATCAAAGACATAGTCTGTGATTGAGAGTAAAGGTAACTGGGAAGTCTGATAGAGCCCAACAATAATGCTCTCTCCCATTCCCGTCCTCGTCTACTTTACAACCAAAGGGATGAGAAGAACAAGATTGATTTGAGGAACTAGTTTGGAGAGGTTTTAATAATATTTGGAAAGTTCTGATATCAAAGGACCCTGAAAACATGGGTTTTCCCAAAATACAACCTACAGATGGCATTACAACTTGTATGTATTAGAGATCTATGGTTATAGGTCTGAAAATTCTGAAGGGAACTCCAGAGACCTTATGACCCCTCCCTTCAAGTAGGTAAAACATCATAACAGGAATTTTATACAAGGTAACAAAGGCCACTTACAAGATCACAAAGCTCAAGAGGCAGCATACTGTAGTAAAAATGGTGCTGGATTTGGAATCAGCGGACTTGGGTTCAAATTCTGGCTCTAACACCTGTGTGACCTCAGTTTTCTTGGCCTCAGTCTTCTCATCTTCAAAATGAAGGGGCTTGAGCAGATGACCTCAAAGGCCTTTTCCACCTTTAAATCTATGATCCTCTAGGTTTCTCACCTCCTTGTTCACCATGCAGTATTCATTCCATTATATTTCCATTGTTATAAGACGGGTGTTCATGCCTGTTTTCAGTATCCATCGTGAGACTTAATGTCATTTGAATTACATTTCAGGCATGGTAGAAAGAGCTTTAAGTTAGTGGTCAGGAGATTTGTGTTCTGGTCCTGACTCTGCCATTAACTGTGTACATTAGTCATATTACTTATCTGTACTTCAATTGGTCAAATAAGTATAAAGCCATCTTCCTTTCAAACTTAAAGAGTTGTGAAATCAGGAAATAACAGTGGCACTAACATTAGAAGATCTGGGTTCAAATCCTACCTCTGCAACTACTTGTGTGACCTTGGCATATAAGTCACATAACCTCTCTGGGTCTCAGTTTCTCCAAGCTGTTATGTGAAGGGGGTAGACTAGATGGCCTCTGAAATCCCTTTTGGCTCTAAAAAGATGATTCTATAATCACACAGAAGAATTATTATAAAAGCATCAATGCAATACTATACTTATTTAAGAGTCACAAATATGTTTTCTTCAGCGAATCTGTGATTTCATCAATGTGGTATTTCTTCCATCAGTAGAAATCACAAAAGCTACAAACCTCACCCTCTGATTTCTGTTCATTCTTTCCCATAGATTTCCCACACAGGATCTCGCCAACCTTCATCTAGATTTGTTTTTAAGACCTTCCCTGGATCCTAGGATAGCACTCAAGCTATCCTCTCTCTATATGACTGGCTCACCTTTTACAATCATTCATCTCCTTTTAAGAGATATCCTTTATGCCATTTCTTGTAATGTCGCCATTGCAAATTTACTGCTGCCTAGTTGTGTCCATTCTGTGTCTCTTCAATGACCTTTGGGTCACCCATAACTTTGATTTTTCAGTCTGTGGTGTTCCAAAAATCACAATTATGTGGTATTCCTATGAGAACATTTGTGCTAAAAATATATGTTTTTGTGCTAGGGAGGAGCTTAATATGGTTAAGAGCACGATATAAATTGCCAAATGAAATCCAACCCGTTTCCTTCTATTTAATTCTAGGCCCAATTAATTGTCCATATGTAATTTCTTATTCAAGATATATGTGCTGACTTCCTAACTAAATGGACTGATATTCTGACTAAATGTTTGAACAATAAGCATTTTTCACAGATTCATTTTTTCTTTGCTAAGCTAATTTCCCTTGAGTAATCACAGATCTCATTGAGAAGACCGTATGATATTCTGAGTCTTTGTCACAATGCCATCAATATATGAGAGACTCTTTGCTGAAGAGAACCTTTAACCCTGTGTTCTGCCTTGTCAAGTAAAACACTCTTTAAAGAATAATCAACAGAAACAATAATTACAACAAGGCTGTTGTATTGTCTGTATCTCTCAATCATTCCACAGATTCACAGAATTTTAGAATTGGAAAGGCACTAGCAGTTGTTTAGTCTGCCCCAGACCTGAAAAATAATGCTGTTTACAACATTTGTTTGCTTAAAAACTTCCACTGAAGGAAGAAGCTACTACCTTCTAAGTGAGTCAGTTCTCGAGGGAAATTCATAGGCAGGTGAGTAACACTCTCTATTTGAAAATGTCTTTTCCCTTCTTATGTTCTCATGTGTGATATCCTCAATACACCTTTACATCATTCACATAAAGATTTCAGAAGAGAATATAGGCATATAGATTGGTATAGCAGTTTATTAATTTTTTTTTGCTTTCTGGAGGGGGGAGGGCAGGGCAATTAGGGTTAAGTAACTTGCCCAAGGTCACACAGCTAGTAAGCGTTAAGTGTCTGAACTCAGATCCTCCTGACTACAGGGCCTATTCTCTATTCACTGCACCAGCTAGCCACCCCATTTATTAATCATTCTTTCAGTCACTTTTTAAGGTAGTAACATTTTCCATGATACTTTTCCTTTTTTGATAGCTTTCTCTTCCTGAGACATATTATAAAGATATCTTTCAGTGCTTTTAGATGGTATCATCTCTAGGACAGTTTCCTCTAGTTTGTCCTTGGTCTGATACAGCCCCTCTTCATGACTTTGTCTTCCTAAGCATCATTTCTAATTTGTTAAGTAGAATATTGGTGACTTGGATGTTAATATCCAAAAATGACATTGGTTCCACTTTCATGGATAATAAAAATAGGTAACTAAAGAAATTTGACAGGTTGATTCTATTTTATTCCTATTTATCATCCTCTTGCCAGCTTCATCTGTGAATGTTCCTGGACAATGGGACAATGGGATTTAGTTTTATTTTTTTCAACATTTGTTTTTAAAACTTTGAGTTCCAGATTCTCTCCCTTCTTCCTTCCTCACCCACTCCCCTTGGGAAGACAAGCAATTCAATATAGATTATACATGTGTAGTTATGCAAGACATTTCCATAGTGTCATATTGTGAAAGATTAACTATATTTCCCTCCATCCTATTTTACCTCCCATTTAATTCTATTTTCTCCTTTGACCCTGCCCCTTTTGAAAAGTGTTTGCTTTTGACTACCCCTCCCCTAAGCTTCCCTACCTTCTATCATCTCCCCCTCTTATACCCTTCCCCCCTATTTTCCTGTAGGGTAAGATGCCCAGTTGAATGTGTATATTATTCCTTCCTTAAGTCAGATCCACTGAGAGTAAGGTTGACTCATTCCCTTTCACCTCCTTACTCTTCCCCTCCATTGTAACAGTTTTCTCTTGCCTCTTTTACATTAGATAATTTACCCTGTTCTATCTCTCACTTTCTCCTTCTCACAATACATTCCTCTCTCACCTCTTAATTTTATTTTTTAGATGTCATCCCTTCATATTCAACTCACTGTTGTGCCCTCTATATACATATACACACATATACATACATACATACACATACATATATATTACACACACACACACATATATTTCCTTCAACTAGCTGAGAAATATCATCTTTCCATGTAGTAAAGTAAACAGATCACCTTTAATAAATTCCGTATGATTTCTCTTTCCTGTTTACCTTATCATGTCAAGCTTTCTTTAGTACTGGTTTTTGTCATATTTAAGTGATACTGCTTGTAATCTCCCACTACCTTTTTCCATCATGTTTTACATGTAAGTTTGTATTTTAAAACAGTATTGCCAACTCTCTCTTTGGTTGGCAAGAAGATTAAGTGGCTAATACAGTTTCTGGGCTTTTTTTGTTGGCCTTCCTGCAGCAACTACTTTACATCAATTAAACTTTTGTGGGAAATAGTGAAGATCAGAGTCAGTATCTTTATCTTTATTCTATTTTTCCATGTTTTGGCATCAATAACTTGTTGGAAAGTGAGAGGATGAAGTTGTATGATTTTACTTAGCGTATTCTCATCATTATTTTAATTTCATGTCAGTTTCTGCCTTTGCTCTAACTAAATGATTGCAGAGGTAGCTGATTCTCATGACTCTCACATCAGAATCCATTCATTTTCTGATTCTCAAAGGCGCCTGTGAGCCAAGCTTTCATTAGGCTACAACTTCCATTTGTCTTCTGCTTTTATTTTCTTTGTTGCAAGAACATCATTATTGATTTGATTCACTTCCTATAGCAGAGTAACACTTCCTTACTAAAAGATTGGACAAAGATGGTTAAATAAATTTTTGCCGATACTTTGGCTTGGCAAGTTACCAACATTTAAGTTACTACTTAGAGGCAGTCTATGTGTGTCTTAATATCCTCTTTCCCCTTTTCCACCATTCCACCACTGACACTGAGGGAAACAAAAGAAGGCTACAGAGGAATGAAGGTTCTTTCGAAAAAAATTTTCTAGGTTTCATGCGATGCCACAGCCAAGGAATTCATTATCTGGTGGCCAATCTTTGAGTTATGGAACTGTCCACATTTGGCTGTAGTCCCTGAATGGTAAACTCAATCTGTTCTTGAGACAATGCTCAAAACCTCTCCAACATGGCAGAAATTGTTTGAATTTATGTTCTACTGACATAGCCTTTGAGGCTATCTCCATGCCATGATGAGATGTTGGAATGGGACAATTTTCCAAATATTATGAGACATTTAGTCCCTAGACTCACTCTCTCTCTCTCTCTCTCTCTCTTTCTCTCTCTCTCTCTTTTTCTCTCTTTCAACAAGGGGCATAGATTGCTTCTGCATCAAATTATACCTGCGTAAAGTTTAATCTAATACCATCTTTTTATTTTTATATACCTGTGATTAGAATATACTCTCATATTCAAAATAGCTTTCTTTCCCCCAGGACTTCAATGTTTGTACAATGCTAATTATTAATAGCAGTAGCATTTGTTATACAGGATCAGTCTCAGGGGGAAGGGAGGAAAGGGGGAGATATTGGGAAATGTAGGTGATATAAAAACGAGATATAGCATTAAAATTTTAAAAGAAAAAAATCATGAGCATCTCAATGTGGAGATAGTAGGGATCATTATTGCTACCCGTTCCTATTCCCAACCCGTGAGAAGCAGAGTAGGTGCTGGAGGTGA
This sequence comes from Pseudocheirus occidentalis, assembly GCA_028646575.1. Taxonomy (NCBI): domain Eukaryota; kingdom Metazoa; phylum Chordata; class Mammalia; order Diprotodontia; family Pseudocheiridae; genus Pseudocheirus; species Pseudocheirus occidentalis. Next base: position 142,307,035 of record CM053599.1, read on the forward strand.
GGGGTGGGGACAAGAAGAGCAGCTTCAAAACCTTCCCCAATATTTCTTGTACATTTACTGCAAGTGAAATCTCAGTAGGTATCCCCACTGGCTAAAAAGCACCATAGCTGTCACTGGAAAGGATACAAGAAGGCACTACCCCTCATACGTTCTTTGTAGAGGTAGGAGACAACATATATGGAATACTGAATAAAATGTCAGAGCTTTTCCATTTGTAGGTTAATTTTGCTGGACTATTTTTCTTTTTATGAAAATTCATTGTTACAAAAGGTAGCAGAGACAAGGAATATATTAGAAAATACAAATTAAAAGCCAAAGTGTAGGCAAAAATTTATTTTAAAAAAATTAGTCATGGGGTGGCTAGGTGGCACAGTGAATAGAGCGCCAGCCCTGGAGTCAGGAGGACCTGAGTTCAAATATGACCTCAGACATTTAACACTTACTAGCCATGTGACCTTGGGCAAGTCACTTAACCCCAATTGCCCTGCCTTTCCCCCTCCAAACAAAACAAAACAAAAGTCAGTCATGATTTGAAGACATGGTAAAGCATTGTTGCTTTCTCATTTTCTCCTAAATTTGCTGCATTGCTTAGAAGGTTCAGAGAACAAGTAGGAGCTCTAGGAGCTCAAAAGTAGACAGGAGGATCCAGGAATGTAACAGATTTCAGGATCTAGACTGGCAGAAATGCAACTGTCCTACCTTCTTGGGGATGGTAAGTATTTTATTTTATTTTGCAGAAAGCAGCGAAAAACAGGAGAAAATTAATTAAGGTGGTAGAAAGAAGAAGGAGATATTGGAACGTGGGAGCTGGTATCCTCACTAGAGCTATTTTCCTAATTCTGTGCTTTCTTCAGCTATCTTCTACCTTCTCTTATCTGATAATGAGATAAAAAGAGGACATTATACTTATATCAATACTTTAAGGATCCATTATTTTACCAGTATATGGGTATCCATTCCACTACAGGTTGCAACCCTTCCATGATTTGGGAGATAGTTTTGGAGATCTATTAGATGAAGAAATTAATCATTTTATAGCCAACCCAGGAAGGAGACTATCCAAACTTAGCTAGGCTAATAATGCCCATGTGACATACATGTAAAGTATGATCCGGCACATGTATGAAGCCTGTCCAGCTTGACAGGACTCATCAGAGCCTGCACTTTACTGAAGTCAAAGACTTCCAGAGCCCAGGTACCCCTTCATGCCACTATTTTAATGGAAGTGAGATATGACAATGCCTGACCCCTACTCTCTTATGTTAGCTGAATAGTGCATGTAGTGCTACGGTTAGCAGAATGCTCATACAAAAGCTGCAATTTAGATTTTAAGATTGTATGTAATATGGTAATTTGTTAAGTACTTGCCAGTGGTTTTTTGTTTATTGGGGAGGAGTGATTAAAATCTTTTAAGAAATGATGGATAGCTAGGTGTGGTGGCACAAGTCTGTAATCACTGCTATTGGGGGAAGCTGAAGCTGGTATTTTGCTTGAGCTCAGGAGTTCTATGCTACAATTTTGCATTAAGAAGATTGGGTGTCTACACTATCCAACACCAAAATGGTGAGGGAATAGGAGTTGGGGGCCACCAGACTTCCTAAAGAAGGGAGAACCAATTCAAATCAGAAACAACACAGGTGAAGCTCTTGCGCCAATCAGTAGTGGGGCCATGTGTGGACACTGTATTTCTAGCCTGGGTGAGAAAGGAAGACCGTGTTTCAAAATTAAAAAAAAAACCCAACAACATATTGATGTGTTTTCTTTATACACAGAATTTATTTCCAAATATATATCTAGTGAGCATTCCCCTTATAACAAAGATTACAATTTTTAAAAAGTTCAGCAAAACCAACCAACACACTTATGGTAAATGCATGTCCACAGTTTCCCATTTTTGAAATGATGGGAGGGAGGTACCTTTTCTCAGTTTTTCTCTGGTGAGTAAGAATGGTCAGCATAATTAACTACCCCATTTTCAGATTGTTTGGGGAGTTGGGGGGGGATGTTATTTTTGTTACTCTTTCTTTTTACATTGTAGTAGTTGTATATATTATTGTCCTGCTTTTGTTTACTTTACTCAGCAATAATTCATATGTCTTCTCATACCACTATGAATACTTCAAATCTTTCATTTCTTATGGTAAAGTGACATTTTATTACATTCATATAAGCCACAATTTATTTGTGCCTACTCCATGGGTATGGTTCCAGTTCTTTGCTATCTCACTGTCTGACAAGCAGTAGGATAGTGGGATCTCTGAGTCAAATTGCTACAAAAATTTGAGTCACTTTTTTTTGGACAGAGTTCAGAATAATTTTTTTTAATGGTAGGACCAATCCATAGCTTCATCAACAGCATATTAGTGTTGCTACCCTCCCATTGCCTTTCTAATACTGGGTATTTGCCACTTTACTGTGTATAAGCTGAAGCCTCTGAGTTTTCTTTTTAAATAAATTTTATTGATATCTTTTGGTTTTCATTTCACCTACATTTATTTCAAAATAAACTTCCTTCCCAGGACCATCCCTTATGACAAAGAATAAAAAAGAGGGGAAAAAACAATTTAGCAAAACTGAATCAACATGTCTTTAAAAAGTTTGACCTTATATGGAATGTTCTATACCTAAGAAAGAAGGGGAGAAAAGGTCCTTTCTCATACCCCCTTTTTGGGGCCAAGCTTGGGTATTCTAATTTCATAGCATCATTTTGTAACTGTTGTTCTTTCTATTTACATTATTGTGGGTTTTGTTTTCATCATCTTCTGGCTTCTGCTTATTGTACTTTGACTTACTTTATATAAGTCTTTCAATTTTTCTGTAAATTCATTATATTCCTTGGGGCAGCTAGGTAGTGCAGCAGGTAGAACACTGGGCCCAGAGTCAGGAAGACCTGAGTTTAAATTCGACCTAAAAAACTTACAAGTTTTATGAACCTGAGCAAGCCCCTGTCGCCTCAGTTTCCTCAACTGTAAAATGGAGGTAATAATAGCATCTACTTCCCAGGATTGTTGTGATGTTAAAATGAGATAATAACAGCACAGTGCCTGGAAAACAGTCAGCACTGTATAAATGTAAGCTATTACTATTATTATAGGACAGTATTATTCCATTCCATTTATGCACCACAATGTGTTTAGCTATTTCTTAATCAGTGAGGACTTTCTTGTTTCTAATTCTTTTTTACTACAAAATGGACTGTTGTGAATATCTTGGTGTATACAGTGTCTTTCTTTCAATCAGGACTTCTTTACAGCATGTGCCTAGCAGTGGAATCTCTGGGTCAAAGAATATTGACATTTTAGTCATTTTCTTAAGATAATTGTAAATTGCTTTCTAGAATGGTTGGACCAATCCATAGCTCTATCAACATGTGTCTCATCTTTTCCCAACCATCATCTTTGCCAATTTGCTGGATATGAGGTAAAACTTTGGAGTTAGATTGACATGTAGTTCTCTTGTTATAAGTGAGTGAGACCACTCTGTAATATGGCTCTTGAAATACTTTCTTGAAGTAAAATCTTCTTGAAAAAAAAATCTTTTCACATCTTTTGGTCATATCCCCTGGAAAGGGGCTCTTCCTCTTATATATTTATGTAAATTCTCTCTCTATATGTTGAATATCATATTCTTATCAAAGACATTCAATGCAAAGTTTTCTCTCATTCAGCCATTCTTAACCTAGAAGAGTAGATTTTGTTAATGATATTTACTAATTCTTTGGGATAGATGGACATCTCCAGAGAAAACAGTATATAGTTTCATTATTAGTGGGTATGAAAGTTCTATTCTTAGAGATCACGTTATGATGTGGAGATGACTCTACTAGTGTCCAGCTCTAAAATCTGACAAGTCTTAATCAAAGCTGGAAAGACTTTGAGAAGAGGCCTAGTGACTGACTGAATATAGGTCATCTGAGAACTAGCCTAGCTAAACTTCAGAGACTCAACAAGCTGGCAACAAAGTGAGAAATTTTTGCCTCATGGAATTCTCTACCAAGATGTAAAGGAGTTGCAATCAGCATGCCAATGAAATAAAGAATCCTCGAAGTATTGGAAATAAAAACATGCATAGAACAACCAATGCTAGCCTGAACAGGAATTAGTAATGATGGATTCTCTTCTAGGGGATAATAACTGACTGGATTTGTGACTTCATTGGTTTAGGGAACTCTCAAGTGAGGAAACTCCTGCTAATATAAGTGATCACTTCTGCAAGAGAAGGTCTTAGAGAGGTGCCTAGAGCACAGAGAGGCTGTGACTTGCCCAGGGCCATACAGTTAATATGTGACAGAGGTAGAATTTGAACCTTCTATGAGATCTTCCCAATTCTCCTTAATGCTACAGCTTTCCCTCTCTGATTATCTCCTGTTTGTCTTGTATTTGCACATAGTTTGCATTTTATCCCTCCTGTTAGACTGGAAGCATTTTGAGAACAAGGACAGGTCACCATCATTGTTGACACTGTTGTTTCTCCAGCACTCAGTACAGAGCCAAGGACATAGTAAGCTCTTAATAAATTCTTGTTGACCAAATGGCTTCAGGCCCAGTTTTCTATCTTACCACACCATGCTATTTCTGCCTAATTATCTACCAGGACTAAAGGATTAGGATTGTAAAGACTTGTTTGACCAGTTTTATGGTCTTTATCTTTTCCACTTATTTGACTGCTTCAGAAATGCTAATAATTTACCAGGTATTTCTTTGGAAAGGAGTGATTCAGCAAATTATGTGAAGACCAGTAAAGCAGCAACAGAACTTTTATCACAGCAAACAAAGACCTCTTTAAAGAAAAGGGAGGAATATGTGAAACAGGCCCACACCCTGGCTATTTCTGATCATATGGGTAATAAACCTGGTGCATTTCTCATGTTCCCATGTGTTGTACCCCCTACACTACCCCAAAGAACTACATCCAAAATAGGATTGATACTGAGCAGCTATTCACTCAGTAGACTACAAATGGAAGGAAAATTTTGCCCATTCTAATTTTTGCTCTTCTAAAAGTATGGCTTAAGACTTGTACTTTCTTGGAAAGGGAGAGAACTTTTCTCTATACTGTCACTCCCACACCACCCTTCACCAGCTATGATGACTGCCTACTTATGGCCTGTTATTGCCTGCTTCTCTAGGTGAACCTAAGATAACAAAATCTTAGCAATCTCTTCTGCTTTGTATTATTTTTCCTGAACAAAGGTTACCAGAGAGTGGTTAGAAGGAATAGACTTTTTAAGACTGGTGGTCATCTTCATAATTACCTGGAGCTTATACAAATTGATGCTAAGTGAGAAGAACAGAATCAGGAAAAATTTGTACACAGTCAAAGACACATCACATGTGTGACAACCAACCTTGATGAACTGGACTCTTAGCAAAGCACAGTTAAAAGACAACTCTATAAGTCTCAGAATGGAAGGAAATATCTACATTCAGAGAAAGATCTAGAAATACCAGAGTTTAAATGGAGACTGAAGCAATACATGCTATCGTTCTTTTCCATGTTTGGTTTTGTTTCTTTTTTTCCCATTGTTCACTCCATTAGTTACAACCCTTCTATACAACCTAACTATTGTACAATGTGAAAGTATTTGCAGATCCTGTACATGATTATACACCTCCATGGGGGAGAGGAGGGGAGAAAATTTGAAACTCAAGTAATTGTGGAACTGAATCTTGTAAACTAAAAGTAAATAAACAAGTTAATTAAAAAAAAGACTGGTGTTCATCTTGGGAGTTGTTATGGTAATCTGAAGATCTTCCCTGTGCCTAGGCCCTTTGCTTAAGTGGCTTAAGGGGCTCTGAGAACCTTCCCTGATTTGAAAGTATACTCTGCCCCCTAATAGGCTGAATGTGGTCACATGGAGCCTGTGGCGGGAGGCTTGTTTTTCAGGAATGCCCACACCTTATTACTTTGTGATTGGGCAGTGGGTCAAGAGGGCTGTGACATACTCCTATTCAGGAGAAGGCTATATATATATATATATATATATATATATATATATATATTGATGATGTGAGGTTTTGCTTTGGGGCTGTAGAGGAGTTGACTTTGACAAGAGTAGGTCAACCTCTGTCAAAGAGTACAGTCAGACAGCAGTTAGTGGAGGAAGATGTCTGAATGATGTGACATGAGAAGAGGGAGCACTAAGCTAATGGCCTCAATGTTTTCATTGAGGTATAAGACAAAGTCCTTAGCTAAAGGGGGGAGGGCTCAACTCCTTTTGAGAAGAGTTCCATGATTTGGCCAGATGAGATTCTGGGAAGCTGTTGAGCCCCCCTGGCTTTGAAAAACCCAGATGTTGGTGCTTCCCTCTCTGGTAACTGACTAGGTATGGATGTAATGGTCAGACTGTTGGAAGCCAGTCTGCTGATATATTTCTCTGTCTGCTTGTAACTTCTGTTTGTATTCTGTTTGCATTTTCTGAAGTTCAGGGTGCTGACTTTTTCCCCTGAAGGTAAATGATAAATGATTGATTAAAGTAAGATTGTTAACCTTCTTTGAGTTGCTTTCCTTTAGAAAAGCAGATCTAAGAACCTGTGCTGGCAGCCATCCTGGGTAGGCTAGGGTGCTTCCTGATACAGGAGTTCCTAAGTTCTTCAGTTGGTAGCAGCTGCCCTGAGAAAGAGGCATTCTTCTACAGCTACTGTAATACTTCCCAGAGATGACCACCTGAGAAAATGAGCTATGTATGCCAAGATAGCCAGAAGGTATGGACTTTGAGTTGCATGGATAGCATTCTTTCAGTATTCATTTCATGCTTTAAATTTTTGTTATGCATACTTAAACCCTTTTGTGATTTAAGCATTTCTTTTGTGGTAGAAATAAATAGCTATTTTATATATGATATACTCTAAAAACTGAGCATCTTTAGAGAACAGATTGGGGGACCCTGTTTATCCCTTTTAGGGAGACCTAAACATGAGTGAAGCCTAAACAGATTAAGAGAAAAATGTCACCAGAGTTCTATCCTGGCAGTGAGGCCACAATGAGCCAGAGAATATGAGAAGAAGCTCACTCTTCTCTTTGGGACCAAAATCCCCTAGGACTGCATTTAGTCCATGTTAGACAAGAGTTGGACTCCTTAGTGGAATGGGGTCTCCCAGGCCCCATGGGCCCAATGGTTCTGTTACAATTGTTTCAGAATTATTTAGATATCAGTGAATGGCACCACAATATATATCTATATGATTTAGAAAGCCTGTTTTCTAGTTCCTGGATTCATTCAGGGTATGCTGATGGGTAGTTAGCTACTTTTAAGCCATGTTAGGCTATAAAGAACTATTTTTAAACAGGCATCCAAAATGCTATCATTTCTCTAGCTTTGTACTGCAAAGCTAGTAGCCTTGATATGAATGCCTTTGGGAACTACAAGCAAGGAAAGATATCATAGCAACGCCAATAAGATTAAACCTTCAAGATCCATCAACCTACCCAATCCTGTAGATACACAGGTTACAATCCTTAGGTGACCAAATTTTGGGGAGACTCTTAGGCAGGACGGTACAATATATAGCGTGCGGGCTGCTTGCAGCTCACCAAAAGAATTTCTGATAGCCAGGAAAAAATGTAAGGGAGCTACTGCACAGATGTTTGGCTCCTGTTTGTCATGTGACCTGCAGTAACCAACCATCTTCAGTTTGTCCCTAGTCTATCCTATCTGCTACAGAAGTTTAGCCTATTTTAATTTTGGCCCTTACCTATTGCCAAGTTATTCAGATCTGCTCTTAGGGAAAGAGAAAGCACATCAATACCTTATAATGCACTTTTCCATGGTATAAAAGTCTATTGTATAACATCATTGAAATGTATATACTTGACACATGCATATTAGTATTTCTGTAATATGATTCAGGGGAAAGACCTCTGGAGTCAGGAAAACTGGATTCTAGTTCAGTTCTGTAGTTGACTACTTACTTGACTTTGGGCAAGTCACTTCATAAAATCAACTTGGAAGAGACGCCAGAGGTCATCTAGTCCAACCTGCATCTGAACAAAAATCCTCTCTGCAACATCCCTGAGCGGCCATACACTTTCCATTTGAAGCAGTTCACTACTATGAAGGTGTGCTTTTTTTTTAAACTTTAAAAAACCTTTTTATCAAGTCAAAAATCCACCTCTCTGTAGCCTGTACCCATTATGTCTAGTCTAGGTCTGTCCTCTGAGGTCAAGTAGAATATGTCTAATTCCCAATCCAATGACAAATTTTCAAGTAATAATATTAATAATATTATTATTAATTTAGCAACTTTATTAAATTTCATCTTGTTATATTAGACTTTGGTTTAATATACATAGTAGTTAATGGTTACATTGGGAGTAAGTGGCTAAATCTCCAGATTTGGAGTCAGGAAGACCTAGACTTGCATCTTCATCTCAAATATTTATTTACTACCTGTGTGACTAAGTTTTCCTGTGACTCTGATGAAGTCATTTAACCTTTCTAGGATTCAGTTGTCTCATCTGTAAAATGGGCATCATCCTAGCATCTTCCTTGTTGTGAGGGTCACATGTAAAATGCTTTGCAAATATTTTTTTTTACTTTGAAAATCTTAAAACACACTAATAGGTGTGACAGGTGTAATAGGTGTAACAATTACTATTGTTATTGGCAAACATTTATTGAGGGCTTACTCTGCTGAGTCTCAGAATCACAGAATGCTATAGCTGGAAGAAAACTTAGAGATAATCTGGACTAATTTCATTTTACAAATGAAGAAAATGAGGCCTAATGAGAAGACTTTATTTCACCACCTAGACACAGCTACTGAGGAGCTGTTAGAAGAACTAGAACTCAAGACTAGGTCTTTCATTTTAAATCCAACACTTTTCCCTTTACATATGGCTTCTATTCATGGCATGGCATTTTGTAACAGTGTTATAAAAATTAAATTGCAATGGAGTCCATTAAATCATACATAAGGATACATGTGGGCCACATATTGATGGTTTTTAGATGTAACATATTTTATTTTATTTTTATTTTGTTAAATATTTCCCAATCACATTTTAGTGTGGTTCAAACTTCACTTTTGGGTCACATGTTTCATATCTCTGCTGTGGAAGACAAAGATCTGGTCCTTATCCCAAATAATATAGCTTAAATACACACATATCAGCATTTTAAAATTCCTAGGGAAGAGTTAAAAACAAAATGTTATGGGAACTATAGTTAGGGAAAAGGTCACTTCTAGCTTGGGGAACAGAAAAAGAAGAAAGGCTTTCTAGAGGAGATGACATTTGAATTATGGCTAGGATTTTGACAGAGTCTAAAAGGAGAAGAATTCCATGCAAATAAACTTTGCTTTAGAAGAAGCCAGGAAAGCACGCTGTTCTGAGATTGAGGAATAATACAGTTTCTTCAAAACAAGAATGTCTGTGATAGAGGGGTAGTGGGAGATGAAGCTAGAGAGGTTGAAACTAAGATATGGGAGATCCTGAATACCTTACTAAGTAATCTGGACTTTTATTTTGCCTTAATAAGGACCCATAGAAGATACATGAGGATAACTGTGACACTGCTCTGAGAAATGCTGTATTTTGTTCCTAAAACATTTCTTTTGACCGTCCTATTAAGAGTCTTCTCACGTCAGCTTAAGACTCGGATTTTAGTTTTTATGACTCTTTCACCTTCTCTAGGCATTTTGTTCATAGATAAATACGACTGCTTCCAGGATCCCTGAGCAGCACCGGGGTGTAGATCCTGCCCTTCCCAGCAACACATTCTGCCTCCCTGAATGGTGTCACCGTGGGCAGCTCAGGGAGATGGCCCTCACTTCAAGACCTGGGAGAACTCGGTAATCTTATCATTTACTAATACCGCTTGTGGTTTGCAGGGGGATGCTGACTGACCTGCTCAGGAGGCCAGCTGGGGCTAGCTACACAAATCAAAGCCTAGTACCATCATGGAAACGCGAAGAGGAGGCCCGAGGAACAAACAATGGAATTGGCACCTTCGGAAAATTCTTAGAAAAGGGGCTCTCAAGGATCTCAATTCGGAGCATGGCCGCCTCGGAGTTCCCATCTAGGCCACAGGAGCCGGCCCTTAGCCTTCCTTGAACTTTGCTGCTCCCCGGGACAACCGCTAGGGCTAATCTGCTGTGTCACCAGCAGTGATTTAAAGGAAAATGAGAAGAAGAACAGGAGGGAAAGAAAAGGAGAAAAATAAGGCAAGTTCCGGGAGGGAGCAGGAGCGGCAGCAACAGCGGGATGGGGGCGGGGCCCACCACTGATACTTCCTGATCATCATTACACAGCATTTTGTGCTCGCTTTCCCGGGCTCTGGTGACCAGAGACCACAAGGACAATGAAGTAAGAGTGACTCCCTCCCACCCGCCCCCGCAGGGGCGGAGGCCCAGGCTCCAGTCTGGTGCAAAGATGCCCATCCCCCTCAGCCACTAGATGAAATGCTTGGGAGTCTCCTCCCTCTCTGGAGTTTTCCCTAAGTGGCTTCAAGGCAGGGGCTCAGTCCATCCGTGAGGCCCGCCTCCCTTTCCACGTCCTCGCGGGCAGCCCAGCCCACGATCTAGAGCGTTAGATTGTCCTCGCAGCCACCCAGCAGACGCCGGCCTTAATTCTAACCGCGCCTCTCATCACTTCCCTCGCAGCTGGTCCGGGGGGGAGGGGTGGGGGATGGGAGTGGGGTGCGCCTGCGTACGTGCGCTCATTTGGGGTCGGAAGCTGGGCCAGAGGAGGGGTATTATTCCAGCCGTAAGTCCCACGACCTCGCTCACAATCCTAGGGCATCGAGGCTTTTTCGAGGCCCCCGCCGCCCTCCGCCTCCTCTTCCCTCTCTCCCCCTTCAGGGCTGGCCAAGGGGTCACGTGAGCTGACTGGAGAAGAGGGTATTTTCTACGAAATGGCTTTTGCACATAGTAAAATTAAATTTCTGACGGCTTGATCGGTTCGTTTTGCAAGGACCAGTCAACTTTTCCCAAATGATCTTCGAGACAGTAGGACGATTAGGGAATCAAAAACCCATATTAGGAGCAGGGAGGGGTTACATAGAGGATTCTCTACTACGCAGAAGAAAGGTGAAGGGCGGCGGCCTGGGCCTCGGACCGTTTCCATGGCGAGGGGGCGGGGAAAAATAGGTGGTAGGGGCGGGGTTCTGCGGTGCCAGCCCTGGGAGATATGACGCGAGAGACGTGGCGCGAGCCCAGGGCAGCGAAGGAGGGGAGGGCGTTCCAGGAAGAGGAGCGCCGAGGCGCGCAGGGCCTCCTTCCTCCCTCCCTCCCTTCCTTCCCCTCCCGGGACTGCCTTGGCTCTTCTCCGCCCACGTTATAAAAAGCGCTTGAGGGGGAGCCGCCGCTACTTTCTTGCATCTTACGCAGAAAGAAGCGCCTACAGGAAAGGCTTCGGCTTCTAAGTCACCCGGACCCAAGTTACTGGGACTCTTCCGGAAGAAACCAACCAAAGCCCCATCTCCCCACCCATCCGACCAAACAAGCTCCCCTCCTCGGCCTCGGCCTCGGCCTCCGCCTCCGGCGCCGCCCTCGCTGCCGGTTCCTCTCGCTCCTCCCAACAATCTCCCTTCCCCTGAGCCGCCCTCGCCTCCCGAGCCGCCAGCTCTTCTCAAGCCTCCGAAGCCGCCAGCTCCTCTCAAGTCTCCCAAGTCGCCAGCTCCTCTCAAGCCTCCCAAGCCGCCACCTCCTCTCAAGCCTCCAAAGCCGCCTGCTCCTCCCGAGCCGCCAGCTCCTCTCAAGCCTCCCGAGCCGCCAGCTCCTCTCAAGCCTCCCGAGCCGCCAGCTCCCCTCAAGCCTCCCGAGCCTCCAGCTCCTCCCGAGCCGCCCGCGCCTCCCGAGCAGCCCGCGCCTCCCGAGCCGCCCGAGCAGTCGGAAAAGATGGTGAAACAGATCGAGAGCAAGGTAAGAAGTCGGGGTGCCCCTGCGCTACAAGCGTGGCCTCCGAACTGGGAAGGCGGGAACAGAGAACCTGGCTTAGGGCCGTGGGTCCTCTGGGTCTGGCTCCCCACCACCTGGCGCGCTGGAGAGCTGTAGTTTCCTAGGCTGGGGGTGCACGGTGCCCAGTGCTTAGCCCAGAGACAGGCACTTAGTAGGGGTTTGTTGATTTGCATTGGTCTTCCCCTCTCCCCTCTCGCCTTCTGAACTCTCAGCCTGCTTGGGTGTTGGTCACTTCCATGTGGCCCAGGTTGTCTCCTGCCGCGAGGGAATGTCTGGGAGGCCCCTGGCGCCACCGAGGGCGGATCTTGGTGCAGGAGGCCTCTGTTCCTGCCTTTGAACACTTTGTCCACCTCTTCTCACCCCCTCAGTGTATGATCTTTTCCGCAGGTGTGGTTATATCTGGCCCAGGGTCTGTGATTAAGAATTTTCCTTCTTCCCCTGGTTTGGGCGACCGGGTGACCCGAGTTTGGACCCAGTGGTGCTAAGGGCGTGGGAGCAGGTCACCAGTAAGGCAAGCTACCCCTGAAGTTGCTGCCAGGGCCTTGCTGGCACCCGGAGTAATGTGGACATTAGGCTTTCTCCTGCTCTCTGAAGCTAGTCTGCAGAAAGGAAGGGAGGCTGAAGATTAACACCTGACTGGTTTGCTACTTCCTCTGCCTCCCTCATTTCTCCCTGTAAGGTTTTAGGATACTCAGGACAGTCATTCTCTTGCCATCTGTTGGCAATATTCGTTTCCTGACGCCCATCACAGTGTGATATGTTTCCTTTTATTAGTTCAATTCTAAAGCCGTGTTAATTAAAGATATTTTTGGATGTTTTGGGAGACTATGCAGACAATACTTAAAAGATCATTAATGACACTGGGTCAAACAAAATGGAGCCTCTTGCTTGAATTGGGGGGACTAGTTAGGGTAGTCACCAATGAAAGGCAGGAGAAAATTTACTTCAATTCCACAAGTATTTGTTTAAGGGTTTCTTAAGAACCAAGTGGTGTATAATGCTTTTGCCTAAAAAGCTTCCAGTTGAATAGGGAAAATAAAACACGATAAGCATGGTACTCTAGGTACAAAGAGTGAAATAGAACACTAGGAAAAAATGCCATCTAAGATCTGAAGGAGAGATCACTTTCAGCTAGGGAAGTGAGGGGATTCCAAGAGGGTTTTATAGAAGAGATGGGCCTTGGAGGACCAGCCCAAAATAAGTAGACACGTGGAGGGAGCGCATTCCAGGCCTGGAGGTTGGAGGAGAAAATAGAAGTAGTAATGTTCTCTCATAAATATAATGATTGAAGGAGAATACAGTGAAATAAGGCTAGAAATATGGGGTAGAACGAAATTAGAAGAGCTTTGATTGAATAAACTTGATGAGTTTCTGTTGTATCCTTTAGGTAGTGGAGAGCTCCTAAGTCAATTTTTGTATTGGTACATCTTCCACCTTTATAAAAGGTAACCTAATCTTGTCATCATCCAGAATATCTGAAACCTCTTTAAAATATCCTCCTAATTAATGTACTTTATCTTTTTTTAATATTTTGTGCATTACTCCGGAAATCTTTACATTTTTGCTTCATATCCAATGGTGTATAGATAGATGTTTAACTACAACACGCTTTTAAGTATAATCGGCTTCTTAAAAAAAAATAATATTTTATTTTTCTTCCAGTTACATGTAAAGATAATGCAGTTAAAAATTACTAACATCTTCAAATCAGCCCTGTTGTAGTATATGATTGCCTAGGTGAAAATACACTGAAAAATTAAAAAAAAAAATCAGCTTTCTTGAGCCTGTATGAACTGGTTCCAAGCAGCCCAACAGTAGACCTATACCTGCTCGTGATGATCTTTTGTATGTCACTTCATGGTAAAATGTCAGTTATAATAATGTCCCATGGCCTAACTGCACTTGGATCACCTGTAATTTTTATTCTGCTGAGATTGTGTTTTCCCCTTAGTCATAGCCACATATACCAAGAGAATGATGTTTTTTTTTTTTAAAAAGCCTCTTGAGACCTTTGAAAGGCTTTTGCAGTTGTTCAGGTGTGATCCAGCCTGTAATACTCATTCATCTTCCAGAGTTCAAATTTGGTCTCACTTAGCTTTGTGACCCCTTAGCAATCACTTAATCCTGTTTGCCTCAGTTCCCTCATCTGTAAAATAAATGAGCTGGAGAAGGAAATAGCGAACTACTCCAGCATCTTTTAAAAAAAATTAAATACTCTATTTCCTGCCTAATTATATTCAGACATTTTTAACATTGATATTTTTTAAATGAGTTCCAGATTTTCTCCCTTGCCTCCCCCCTGCCTGAGAAAAGCAATTTGATATAGGTTATACATGTTCAATCATCACACAAAACATTATCAAATTAGTCGTGCTGTCAAAGAAGAGATCGACCGACGCAAAGGAAAAAAAATTCAGAGTGTGAAAAATAATATGTTTCCTTTCACCTGCATTCAGAATCCATCAGTTCTTTCTCTGGAGATGGTATAGCATTTTTCATGAGTCCGTTGAAATTGTCTTGGATGATTATATTCCTGAGAATAGCTACTAAGTCATTCACAGTTGATCATTGTACACTATTACTGTTCAATTAACTTTGCATCAGGTCATATGAATCTTTCTAGTTTTTTTCTGAAATCAGGCTGCAAATCAGTGGTAATTCCATCGAAATCATACGCCACAACTTGTTTGACTGTTCCCCAGTTGATGGGCAGCCAGCTCCTTAATTTCCAGTTCTTTGCCACTACAAAAAGAGCCTGCTATAAGTATTTTTGTACAAATAGGTCCTTTCCTGGCTCTTTTTAAAAAAATCTCTTTGGGGTACAGATTTAGTAGTGGTGTTGTTTAATCAAAAGGTGTGTAGTTTTATATCCCTGTGGGGATAGTCCCTAAGTACTCTTCAGAATGGTTGAATCAGTTTACAAGTCCACCAACAGTGGAATAGTGTCCAATTCTCCCACATTCCGTCCAATATTTATTATTTTCCTTTGGTCCTATTAGCCAATCTGATTGGTGTGAGGTAGTACCTCAGAGTTGTTTTAATTTGTATTTCTCTGATCAGTAGCAATTTAGAGCAATTTTTTCATATGGCTATAGACAACTTTGATTATTTTTCATCTGAAAACTACCTGGTTCATATCCTTTCACCATTCTGGTATCTTTGCCAAGAAAAACCCAAATGGGGTCACAGAGACTTGGGCACAACTGAAAACTATTGAGCAACAATAATTAACATAACTGTACTAAACTCTTCACAGATAATATCCCATTTGAGATATATAAAATACAAATATTTGATAATATCCCATATCCTTAAAACACTCCTGTGATATGCAGGTGCTGATCCCCATTTTAGAGTTGAGCAAACTGGGGCAGACAGGTTAAGTGAGTTGCCCAAGGTCACACAGCTAACATGTATCTAAGGCAGGATTTGAACTTGGGTCTTGATTCTAGGCCCAGTGCTCTATCTACTGGGCCACCTAGTTATCTCTTTTTTTTTTTTTTTGCTTTTTGGAGGGCAGTTGGGGTTAAGTGACTTGCCCAAGGTCACACAGCTAGTTTTTTGTGTTAAGTGTCTGAGGCCGGATTTGAACTCAGGTACTCCTGACTCCAGGGCCGGTGCTCTATTCACTGCGCCACCTAGCCGCCCCCACCTAGTTATCTCTTAATTGGAGCTTCATGCGGTCAGTACACAATTGGTAAACAAAAAGTTATTTGGACTAGGTCATTGTTTATAGAGAATCCTTTCTTCAGGATTTTGTTTAGGAAATTATGACAGTGGTAAACTTTGGATCATTTATCTCTTAGTATGATGCTTTGTTTTATGTCGATGGCTCAGTATATTAGTGAACCAAGTTGTGTCTGATTAGATGGATCATGGAATCTTGTATGAAATAAACATGTCCCTCAGAGACAACTTTATTTAAACAACTTTTCTTTAAGGATGCAATTTGTTCAAATTTGTTGTTAGTGCTATTTAGTAAAGGATGTATGCCTCTTGGTCTTGTGTGTCTTAGTATGTGGTCTGGTGTAGAAAACTGAAAGCCCTACTTTGTTCCTTTCTGATTTTCATGAAAGATACCTTAAATAAATGCTTAAACTAGTCTCATAAGTTTCATTGAGAGAAGAAAAGAAGCAATATGGGTTACTTCTGCCTTCTTGGTCACCTTTACTGACATATAATAAGCAACGACTTTTCCTGATACTGTCAATGATCTTTCCTATTGTTTGGTATTTTGGGGTCTCAGGCAGCCCTAACCCTCTTTGGGCTCCTCTTCATTTTTATGGTTTTAAGGATCTCTTTGAGATCCTTAAAAATCAGCTTATAAATGCCACTAAAATTATGTTTCTAGTAACTTCCTTTGGGTATTGATAATCTGGGAGTTCTGGATTAACTGGGTGTTTGCAGGCTTACTCCTCAGATCTTCCTCTAGCTGTTTTGTCAGGCAAATCCCCCTCCTCAGTAATGTTTGGCAAATTGGATTATAATCTAAGTAGATGTTACTCATTACTGATCATAGGATTTATAGCTATTTCTAAAAGGATTTTCAATAGGATCTGTTCCAACTATAGGCATACCTCAAAACATTATTGCAGGTTCAGTTCTAGACCACTGCAGTAAAGCAAATGTTTCAATTTATTGCAAATCACACTAATTTTTTTGTTTGCCACTTCATATAAAAGTTATGCTTATATTATACTATAGTCTATTAAGTGTGCATTAGCATTATGCCTAAAAAAACAATGTAACTACCTTAATTAAAAAACAAAAGCATTGTTAAAAAATGTTTACCATCATCAGAGCCCTTCAGTGTAATCTTTTGGCTGATGGAGGGTCTTGCCTTGGTGTTGATTTCTGCTGATTGATCCTCTGGGGTGGTTGTGGAAGGTTGGGTTAGCTGTGGCAATTTCTTAAAACAAGACAACAATGAAGTCCCATTGAGTGACTTGAATACTTAACAACCTTTGTAGGATTATTGATTGCCTGATTTCAATATTGCCTGCAGCTCTGGGAATAGGGTGGCCCAAGGAGGAAGAGAACCCGAATCAGCCTGTTGGTTGGTTGGTACATGGAATGGTCAGAACACACATGACATTTATCAATTAAGTTCGCTGTCTTTATGGGAGTGGTTTGTGGCAGTTTGACAATTAAAATAATTATATCAGTCATAGATCACCATAACATATATAACAATAATAAAAAAGTTTGAAATACTATGAAAATTACCAAAATATGAGACACTGACCTTGATAGGAGCACCAGCTGTTGCAAAAATGGTACCAGACTTGCTCAAGGCATAGTTGCCACAAATCTTCAATTTGTAAAAAAACCAAACCAAAAAAACATAATTATTTGCCAAGTGCAGTAAAGCTAAGTGTAATAAAAATGAGGTATGTCTATACATTAGATAAAACTGAGGCCCAGAGAAGGCCCTGTTGCAGTCATACAGATGTTACATAGGTGAATCTGGACATAAACATAGCTCTTTATCCAAATCCAATGAGGTTTTTCCCCCCAGTCTGTAAGGAGACAAAATTTTGGTAGTGAGGGAGTTTCTGAGAATATTACTGCTCCATCGTTTTAGTAACAGTTTCACATCATTTACACTCCCAAGAAATGGTAAGATTCAATGACCTTTTGTCCCATTCCCATGTTTTAGCGCGGACAGCTTCTTTGAGGATGTTGGGTTGGACCTTGTATAATAGCATCTCCTATCTTATCTTACTTATCTTTCTTATTTGGTCTTGGCTTTAATTTGATGACCTGACCACATGCAGATAATAGATCCTGAAAGATTTTCATGTCAGTAACCAGCTATTTCATTTTCACTTGGGGGATTTTGTATTCTCCACACCTACCATTTTCTGTCTCCTGTTCATTACATACAGATCTGAGATTTGTATAAACCTTTGGCCTTACCAATTTGATGATCAAGAATCATATTTTCCAATGAATTTTTTTGATTATCTTTCCTAAGCCAATGTTAAATTGAAGGCACTAAATATCAAGGTATATGATATATGGTATGTGGTTGAAGAGCTTGTCGAGTTGTTCATAAACTTCAGCAGATATTGGTGCAAAAGTACCACTTATCTTCACAGTGCAATGTTTACTTTCACATCCATAAGTATAGAAGGGCAGAAAGTGGAAGATGGTTTCTTGTGTTTGGATGTACATATCAGACTCTACCAATAGATTTTTCTTTGCCTCTTCAAGGATAACTTCAAAGTTGTTTTTTCCATTTAGCCAAAACTTAAAAAAACAACTTCTGGTTTCGTTTATAGCCAGAATATTAATATTAATATAGTTTATTCTGGTCAGTTGTGTATCAGTTAATTTACTAGACAAAGAAAACATCAGGAGTACCCATTGCTAATGTTTGTCAACCTAAGAATCAGATTCTTTTGCTTTCCACTACTGCCATTTATTGTGGGAAGCCACAGCACTGCAGCCTCTCTTATCTGTTATGGATAGCTGTGGACAAAAAAAAAATGTCATCAGAATGACCAGTTCACTGGTGGTGACTTTTGGGGGGGGGGTGTCTTTTTTTTTAAGAGGGGGGAAGGCAGGGTAGTTTGGAGTTAAGTGACTTGCCCAAGGTCACACAAGTAGTGTTAAATGTCTGAGGCAGAATTTGAACTGAGGTCCTCCTCACGACAGGCAGGGCTGGTGCTCTATTCACAGCACCACTTAGCTGCCCCTGGTGGTAACTTTTTATACCCTAACCTTGATGTTTTTTTTGGCAAACAGTTGACTGAAAGACTTTCCAACTTGGTAGAATCTTCCAGAACTTGTGTTATATTGGCATGACTTTTCAGACCCCAGGGTTACCTACACACTAATAATGGTGACTGGAGGGAGCTAGATCATAGATTTAAAATTTAGAGGGACCTTGTCCAAACACCCTCATTTTACAGATAAGGTAACTGAGGCCTAGGTAATAGGTTGTAGCAGAGGCAAGATTTGAATTCACTCTCCTGAGTAAATATCATGCCTTTCTCTACTGTACCACCTGCCTCATCACTTTCATGGGGAAATGGGAATCTACTTTTTTTTTCTTGCAAGACTGATTTAGTTATTAGAAAAAATAGTTTTAACAAAGCAGTGTGAAAGATGGTTTGAATTGTAAAGAGAATGGAGGCCCAGTTAGGAAGTTAATATACAGTTTATTCTAAAGGTAATGAGGGACCAGAAAAACTTGTACAGCGGTGTGAGTAGGGAGGTGGGCCAAGTAGGGGAGAAAGTGCCAAAATAAAACAATTATTTAGGAAGCGTAATTACTCTGAGATATCATGGCCTGAGAAAGAAGCCTGATATATTGGAAAGAGTAGTGTACTGGTTTTGAGTCCAGGCCTTGCCCCTTATTAGTTATGTGATACATCATTTCACCAATGAGCCTCTGCTTCCTCATCTATATAGTGAGGCTCTACCTCCACCTCACTGACTTCTGAATAACAGATACCTTTGTATATGTAAAAAGTTTAAAGTCTTAAAATTGTGGGTTGTTTTTTGTTTTTTGTTTTTTTACTATTATAAGCTTCATTTCCTTCCTGACAGGATTATGTGTTAGCTTTAGACATGGGTAGCAAGATGTTGACTGAGTTCTGAAATGTTGGCTAGAATGATACATGGATTCCTCTAGTTGAGTTACCAGACACCCCCACCCCCACCCCCACCCCCGGCAAATATTGCTTGGTACTTCATGTTGTTGGATGGTGTCAGAAATACCACGAAGCCAAAATTTCAGATTACTAGTTAACTTGGAAGAATAAATAACAAGTTAGCTAATAGAATAGTGATTCAAAAAGATCTGACAGGCTAGGATGGTGAGCCAAGACAATAAGTGAAGTTTAGTGGGGATAAATATAGGTTTAAAATATCAGTTGTGGGGCGGCTAGGTGGCGCAGTGAAGAGAGCACCGGCCCTGGAGTCAGGAGGACCTGAGTTCAAATCCGGCCTCAGACACTTAACACAAAAACTAGCCGTGTGACCTTGGGCAAGTCACTTAACCCCAACTGCCCTCCAAAAAGCAAAAAATAAAAAAATAAAATATCAGTTGTATAAGTACAAGACAGGAAGAAAGTCAGTATGACTAAAAATAATTAAGAAAGACTACCTGACTTTTTTGATAGATTATGGATTAAAACGTTCAGTATGACTCGGCACATGGAAGCCAAAAAAGCTAATATGCTCTTAAGTTGTGTTAGAGTATTCAAAATGAAGGAAGAAATAATTCCTGGAATAATCTTTACTATGTATAATTTTGATCAAGGACCTCCCTATCAAAATGCTTAGAAATTCAAATTCTTATGGTATTCAAGGCTTTCAGTCTTCTTTTTTCCACTTAGCTCACATTGTTGTTCATTTGTGTCTGACTCTTTGTTGTGCTATTTGGGGTTTTCAAGTGGCTTGCCCAGGGACACACAGTAAGTATCTGAGGCCAGATTTGAACTCTGGAAAATGAGTTTTCCTGACACCAGGCCTGGCAGTTATATTAACTATGCCACCTAGATGCCCTTTCAAATTACTGAACACTTAATGAAATTTGTACTATTCTCCTTGAGCATGGACTTTGCATTTTCCCTTCTGTGTTTTATGTCCTTGGAATTTTCTTATTCCTTTTGACCCTCTGAAGTTCTTTCTATCCTTTAGAGCCAAACTCGAATGTCACCCCTTCACAGAAGTCTTCCATGATCACTTCCACTCCAGTTGCTATAAAGACATTTCCCCTTAGACCACATGTAACAGTTTTGTTTGGTATCCTTGTGTACTTGGATGATACTGAGTATCATGCCAAACTGTGTGGGACTATGTGGGGATTGTGTCATATTTAAACTTTACACTTCTCCACTTCATAGAGTACAATTCTCTGTAAACAGTGGGTGCCTAATAAACATTGTTATATTCTATCTAGGTCACTCCACCATATAGTAAGTAGAGTGCTCAGTTTGGGGTGTAACATTTTACAAATACATAAGACAGGCTTGAAATTTAACAAAGGAAAGGACCAGGACAATGATGTGGATATAAATTCTGCTATATTGAGATTAGACTTCCACTTCTTGGCTCCAGAGAATAAAATGAGGAACAGTGGTGGGAAGTTGTGGACAGGTGTTTTTACTAGGAAAGTTTAAATAAAAATTCAGAAAGTTCAGGGTCTTTTAATGTAGGGGCAAAATAGCCCACTGCAATGAAGAAGGTTCACAGTATTCCAGCATGAAACCTTTGTCTTCCGATGTGCAAGGATAATCAACTCTTCTTTCTTCTACTTTCTCAAGCCTATGCAATTCTTTTTTCTTTTTTCTTTTTTCTTTTTCTAAGTGTTCCCAGTAGGTGCTCAAAATTGAGAGAGGTGATCTTATTGCATGCTAGGTAGTTAGGTATTGGTTTTCCCACCATGAGTGTTTTTATTTCCTTGGTAATTGCATTCAAAGCCTTTAACTTTGAGTCAACAACATTTATTAAGCATCTGTTATGTACTAGGCACTGGGCTAAGTGCTAGGGAGGAAAAAGGGGCAAAAACAGCCTGCCCCCTTCTTTCTTTAAGAAGCTTTTAATCTAACCGAGAGAGAGAATTAATATATTTTCCACAAATCTTACTAGATTTTAGAATCAGTCAGTACTATGGATCATAAACCTAGAGCTGGACAGGATCTCAGAGGCCCTCTCGTTCAGTTCCCCATAAAGTTGTGTAAAGTTTTTTATTTTCTTTCCATGGCTATAGTGTCAGTGACCATTAGTAAATAATTAACAGGATTAGTTATTGGGAGAGTTTCTTGGTAAAGTGTTACCTTTAAAAAAAACAACAAAAAAACAGTAGTATACAGTTTAGTCAAGTCTGAAACTTGGGATAAAGTAAGAATGCATCTATGTCATTAAAATTTAGTCTAGAACAATAGAATTGGGTCAGAAGTTAAACGAAACAGTGGGTCTTATTTGCAGCATTTATTCTACTCCAAGATATGAAATGTTGCCTTTTAAGACATCTACAGTTTAAACTTTTTGTGGGTGGTCTAATAGCAGTGCTGGAAAACTTTTTTCCTTTTGGAAGGTTTGTTCATACTGTGTCGTAAGTGATACTGTAATGATACTAGTCAGTAATCACAATTTCAGAAAACTGAAGTGACTTCAGTCAATGTTTAAATTTATTAAGCCTCTACTATGTGTAAAACACTTGGGTAAAATGAAGAAAGGCAACTAGATAAACAACATTTGGAGTACAGTGTAAAAGATGAATTGTTTTTAGAAGCACTTTTGTTGGCTAAGACTCCTAAAATGATTAGTCTGGGCATTCATTTTTAAAGCTGATGATCCTGCCAGACTTTCACATGAAGTATAAAATAATGTACTGGTTTTATCTCCAGAAAGCATAAAGGGGGCCCAAATGCTGCAGAAGGTCTGATCTATTTCTCCTTAGGAAAGTTGGGGAAGAAGAGGGCCTACTGAAACTGAACTAAGTAGAAATGATATGATTTATGAGCAAGGTTAATGAAAATATTCCTGTATTTGTGAAGAGTTCTGTATACCCATGGAATCACAGTCCAGACCTTCCCCCACACACGTACACCCCAAATTCTGTTTGCACAACTATCAGTGGTAGTGATAGCCTTGCTAAGGTCTAACTTTCAAGTTGATCTTTATCTGGATTTTCAACCTTCATAAATTCCTAAATAGAATATGTAAGGAAACTGCCTATTTACATAGAATGGTAAGCTTTTTTTCCTTCTTCTATAGGAAAACTTTGCCTCAGAATTGAAAGGTGCTGGATCAAAATTAGTAGTGGTTGACTTCTCGGCCACATGGTGTGGACCATGCAAAATGATCAAGCCTTTCTTTCATGTGAGTATTAAGCACTTTCTGTTTAATAAAGAGAAATATTAACTGTTCATGTTTGTGCTGCAATTGTACCTCATGTTAATTGAATAAGTCTTTTTTTTCCTAAAATTTCTTTTTTTTTTTAATTTTTTTTTTTTTTTTTTTTTGCTTTTTGGAGGGCAGTTGGGGTTAAGTGACTTGCCCAATGTCACACGGCTAGTTTTTTGTGTTAAGTGTCTGAGGCCGGATTTGAACTCAGGTACTCCTGACTCCAGGGCCGGTGCTCTATTCACTGTGCCACCTAGCCGCCCCCTAAAATTTCTTAATGGGACTTTTGAAATGGCTGATGTAGATCAGCATAGGAAAGAAGTAGCAGCTAGGAAAAAGACAAGTTGGGAAGGAAAGATTTTGATGTCTACATATGAAAAATGTCAAAATATAATTGTCTCCTATTGCAGGCTCTTCTAAAGGCCTAAAAAACAGCTCTTGATATTATACTGCTTGTCTAAGTTAAGGCTACTTGTTAATTGGGATTTTTCTTAGTTTGCTTTTGAAACTGGAAACTTTGACTGATTTAGAATTCAGCCCATTTTGCTCCTTTGGTTAGAAACTGATCTGAAGGAAATTTTTAGTTACTTGGGCCAAGTATGAATCCTAACTGGGTTACTAGAGAATGTTTGACTTATTCTCTACTTTATTGAGACTTTAGTTGTTTCTTAACTATTATCTAAAGTTAGCTAGCTAATTCTAAGAATACTTCTTTATTCCTGCTGTTAATATTTTCATTGTTACTATTTTCATTTAACAGTCACTTGGTGAAAAGTACCCGGATGTGATCTTCATAGAAGTGGATGTAGATGACTGTCAGGTAAGTAGCTAAAGGATGTGGTATGGTAACTGAGCATAATAACCACTACCCATAGACTTGCTTTTTCTCCAAATTCATGGTAATAGGAGAATAATTGTGTGAACTGTAATATTAAAACTAAGTTATAGTCTCTTAGTTAAAAATACCTAAAATAATTAGTAAGATCAGATATTTATATCTGTTACTTTTTTCAGGAACATTGCCAGGCATATCCTAAAATTGGTACAGATTTTTGTCCTGAGAAATATATTTTCTAAAACTTGAGAAGATTTCTAAAACATTTGAAGGATATTTGGGATAAAGGGAAAAGACTAGGAATCACCGGCTTGCAAAAGTTGATAGAGATCAAGAGCCTCAATATTATTTCTCTCCCTCCTTCCCCACCACTTCCCCCAAACCTAAGAAGTATTAAATACAGGCATTTAATAAAATGTAAATTGAATTAGGAGCCTTAAGTTTCATTTCTTGCTTTGTTCTTGGGGGCCTGCTCCGTAACAGCTTTAACTTGGAGAGTATTTAAAATAGAGACCACAGTGGCAAGTTTTTTGAAAGAATGAAAGTTATTAAAATTCTTGTGGAAAAGTATGAGGAAGTTCGAAGTTCTGTCTGTGATGTCATAGTCTGAAGAATCAAATGTTTGGAAGAATAAAGACATAGATAGGTAAGCTACGAGCCAGGTAGGCCAGCTGGAGAAAACAGAACACTGGATCCTGAATCATTGTCAGCAGTCACCACTAGGCAAATATTCGCTAGTCCTGTCTTGTGTGTGCCAAATAGTCGGAGCCATATCCAGTCCCCTCGGGTGTGACAGTCAGGGCTCAGAGGGGTTAAGTGATTTGCCCAAGATCACAAAGTGACAGCAGAGATTTGAACTCTTAGGTTCTTGAACTTCAGATTTAATGTTCTTTTCAGTGTGCTAGTCTGTCTCTCCTCGAAGGCAGTAACGGGTCACTGTTTTATCAGACCTTTGTCAGTATACACATGAGTAGACTGCTCTTTGAGAAACTCAACAAATCAAGCCAATAATTATTTATTAAACCCTCAATTATGTGTCATGTTCTCCTATGGAATTTTAAAAATTAAGAATTCATTGTCTTGACACCAAAAAAAGCAATAGGGATGATGAACATTTTTGATTATGGTACTTTGGGGAACACTCATACGTCTGATTTATAGGTTATATGCTTTCTGGTTTTCTACTTGACTGTTAGAAATCAAAAACTGTCAAAAGTACTCAGTGGAAAATTATAATACAAATTTATGGGAAGTTCATTTGATCTTAGGTAAGACAAACACACGAATATGAGCATTTAAGTTAATGCCTTTTGCAAATAAAACACTTAAACATACATGGAAAATGCCTCAATAAATAATATTTCCACATGATAAGAAAGTATTAACTAAACCTATTTTGAAAGAAACACCTAGACATACCACTGAGTCGTTTTTTTAAGTTGAAGGAAGATTCAGCATGTGAATTTTAAGCTAAATTTTGTGACAGGGGAAGCATTAAATTCTGAATTCTGTACCTAAATAATAGATGGACAAATGAGAAAGCATAGACATAAGTGAAATTTTCTTATTCTAAGATCACATTCTTAGGGTGTAGCACCCAAGTTGAAATAGAATTAATTACTAGTACTTTGAAGTGGAGAAGTGCTCCCACCTTCCCCACTCTACTAGGGAAAGATTGGGCCTTGAGCATGCTTGCAATACACTCATGCTGCCTCATGGTAGGTGGCTGAGATGACTTGATGTGTAGAAGGTTAAGGAAAGCTTGCCTATCTTAGCAATGAGCTTAAACTCTTTAATTTTGTAGAGGAAGAAAATAAGAGTTAAAGTAAAAGACTTTACCCAAGTTCATACAAGTAGTTACTAGCAGAGCCAGATGTAAAAAACACTTGGAACTCTTTTATGGCCCATAATTGGTATTTTTTCAGTTTACTTCCACTATAACAAAGTCTGTATAGCTTCCTTCTACTGATGCTTCTTTCCACACAACTGGTAATACTTGTACTCCTCTGTGTGCTCCAAATGTGTCTTAAAGTCACAACAGTGAGAAGAATTAATCTGAGAATGAAGTCATATGGGAAAACTATCTCAGCAAATCAAAGAATTTAAATTTTAGTAGCTGTGAAGTATAATCTATACCTGACAGGTAGTTATGAAACCTTTTGTGGAAGACCTTTACAAAGAGGGAAAACACACTGGTCTAGTCTGTAGTAATTTAGGTTTTTTTTCTAGTTCTGCCCTCTGAATCAGTCAGAACGAATCTTACTTTGAGTCCTTCTAGTTAAGATATTCATAGTTCCTCCACCCTGTCCTGGGTGAGCTTGAGACCTTCCAACCATTCTAGTTGTCCTGAATTCTTTCTAGTTTCTCAGCATCTTTCCTAATGTAGAGTGTAAGCTCCTTGATGATTAGGTCTCTTTTTTTGTCTTTCTATTACCATTGCCTTGTATAATGCCTGGCATTAATAAATGAATGCTTATCTATTGGTTCATGTTAATGTGATCTGAGAATGTATTACTGCCCTGTTAACATACAGAGCTTGTAGTTTACTAAAAACTGATATTTTTTTCATATAAATTATTGTCATCAGATGGTTCCCCTAATTTAATTTTTTTTTTAGTTAATTTCATCTTATGACAATTACATTTTATCTTGCTCTTTGACTTGGTCATTGCAAAATGATTCAACTTTAAAAGTATCATGAATGATATTATGCAAGGTACCCTAGCAGTCACAAAAGCCTGAATTATCTTTAAATTTAACACATGCAGCTAAGTCTTTTGGAAAAACAAAGCTTCACATAGGTGTAACATTGTCAGACAATGCCAACGTATGTGTTATTTTAGTTGTATTACATGGGAAAAATTCATTGCAGGGAGAAGGGAGAGTTGGGAAGTAAAAAAGAATAAGCGTAGCTATTCATAAGAGTTAATCTGTCAGTTAACTCACTCCTGGTTAGGTTATGCTGAACTGGTTCTCATTAAAAAACCAAGACCTTTTGGGGTAAGAAGGGACATTTGGCAAAGCAATTCTGCTCTAGTTTCTTTCATGTGCTAGACAGTTAGATTATGGATATTTTTAGTAGGAGGGTCCCCAGGCCATAGTAATAAAAAAAACTGGCCTATAAGGAACATCAGTGTAACAAGAACTCAGAACTCGGTGTGGATTTTAACTTTCTCATCTTGAATTGCACACAAAGTGAATAGTTAGCTATTAAAGTGTCTCTAAGAACCATAAAAGGTGATTTGTAAGCCTTTATAAAAAACAGTGACTCTTCTGTTTATAAGTTAACATTCTGTTTGTCATTACTTTGATTTCACAACATTGACCCCATCCCAGAGTACTGTGACCAATTTTTTTCTATTTGAAGTAAATTAATATTTTGTTTGGAGAATTTTTGTGACATGCTTTGACATAACATGTTTATCAGGTATACAAATGACACAAAGATAGGAGGGATCATAACTTGATGGATGACAGAATAAAAAAGATCAGTATCAGAAAAATGCCAGAATGTTGGCTCATCCAGAAACTGACTAGAAGAAATTTGACAACACAGGCAGTTGCTTAAGTATGGGATGCAGACTAGGCTAAGAAGCCAGTTGAGAAAGAGATGATGGTGTTTGACTCCTAATGCTTTTCTCTAAAATCACAGCTGCTTCACCTTCACATTCTCCTAGCCAAAGATGTAGGTGTAGCTTAAAAAAAAATTTCTTAGTTAATATAAGATTTGGACTTTACAAAAAGCACCTTATTGAAAACTAGAATAAAATAATAAGCTAATATTTATACATCATTTTACATACACAACTAGTAAGCATCTATGATAAAATTGGAACTTCATCCTGATTTCAAGTCTAGTACTCTTATCTGTTTAAATACCTAGCCGCCTAGCCTAATAAAACTATAAAATGCAAAGCTGTGAAGAGAACATGGGGATTTTATCCCAAGTTATTTCTAATCTAGTTATAAATGACCAGGGCACCTTCTTGAGCTTGCTATGTGCCAAAATGCTGACCAGAATAAACTAAAAACAGCCCAACATTCCATTTTCTTCCTTGCTCTCTTTCCAATCTCTATTCTCTTAACTTTGGAGTCTGCCCTATTCAGAATATCTCCTTTTTTTTTTTTTGCTTTTTGGTGGGCAGTTGGGGGTTGAGTGACTTGCCCAAGGTCACACGGCTAGGTTTTTGTGTTAAGTGTCTGAGGCCGGATTTGAACTCAGGTACTCCTGACTCCAGGGCCGTTGCTCTATTCACTGCGCCACCTAGCCACCCTATCTCCATCTCTCTTAACATCCTTTCTGGGGTGGCTAGGTGGCG
>CM053599.1:142335448-142365670 GCA_028646575.1 Pseudocheirus occidentalis
TCCCATTTTATGAGTTTTTTAGTGTGTTTGTGTGGGAGCTGTGGTCCTTTGCTGCTTCTATACCGCCATCTTGGCTCCGCCCCTCCAGTCTTGACACTCCTATCACTAAAAACTAGAAATGCTTGGATTTAGTACATAATAATTTAAAAATATTTCTGGGATACCTGTACCTAAAACTCAAGAGTATGATATTGAGGTTTTTTTTCTTCAACATGATTCTATTCTAGCTCTCCTACCTAACACTCAGTCTCTGTGGCTGGCTCTTTATTCATGCCACACACACATTAACTGGGTGTTCTCTACGCTTTTCTCCTGGATACCCTTCTCCCCACTATACTCTCTCATTTGGTGATCACATCAGCTCCTATAGGTTTAATTACAATCTCCATGCAGAGGAAGCATACACACACACACACACACACACACACACACACACACACACACACACACCATACCACACCACACATCTCTTTTCTCTCTTCTTCCCCTTTCCCCCATCTTTTTCCCAAGCTATGGTTTTACATAAATTACCTTTTTGAATATATTTGTGAGAGATAATTTATAGCGAAGTTTCTCCATTCTGAAAAATCAAATCTAGAATGGCTTCAGTATTCACTAGGCCCAGGTTTGGGTCACCTGACCTTCAAGTGGTCTGGGGCTTAGAGCAATGGAAACCCTCCCCCAGAGCCAACTGAGCAGAAGATATGCCAAATAAGGTTAAGACTGCTTTCACTGGACACCCACATGCTTCCGGGTCCTTTGTCTCAGAGAGATTCCCACGCTTAGGTTGTGGGTCAGCGCCCCTACCAGTAAGAGTGAAGGCCAGTTGGGGGGGTCATGGGCTGGCTTCTAGCTGTTGCTCTCTCCCTGCAGCCATGTGGGCGACAGGGGCAGAGTCCTTTCTCATGAGAAAGAATAAAGACCTTTTACTTCCATGTCCCATCTGTATCAACAACTTAATAACTAGTGGTGGGATTGGATTTACTTTAATTGCACAGGCTTTTTCTTATCATCATCATTCTCCTAAATTTTTGGTGCCAATTTTTTTTTTGAGGGGAGAAGGTTGGGCACTTGGGGCTAAGTGACTTGCCCAAGGTCCCATGGCTAGTTTTTGTGTTAAGTTTTTGTGTCTAAGCCCGGATTTGAACTCAGGTCCTCCTGACTCCAGGGCCAGCACTCTATTCATTGCCCATCTAGCCTCCCCCAAATCCAATCATTTTCCAATCTTGTTTCTATCTTTACCACATCTCCTAGTCTCTTCTCCATTCAGGCTTGGCGCCATCTCACACCTGGACTACAATAATAGCCTGTTCTTTAGTCTCCTTGCCTCAAGTCTCTCCCCATTCCAAGCCATTCTCCACATAGCTGTCCCAGGCTTCCTTTAAGACTCAGTTCAGGAGGCCTTTCCTATTTTCTTCCCTATTTCATCTCCCCTAGTATCTTTCCTCTGCAGAAGACCTTCCATTTTCACCATATATATCTTGTTTATAAATAGTTACTTGTATGTTGTCTTCCCCATTATGTGAGTCCGAGAGTAAGAATTATGTTTTTTGCCTTTCTCTGTATCCTGTTTTAGTATAATGTCTGGCACTTGGTAGTGCTAAGTGCTTGTTGACTGATTGATAAAGAGCTTGACTCCAATCTTTAGAAGCTAGGTTCTCTCTTCTTTTTTTTCCCCATTAATTTATTTTTAGTTTTCAATATTCATTTCCACAAGATTTTGAGTTAGAGATTTTCTTCCTATCTCTCTCCTATCTCTCATCCCCAAAAGGCATACATACTGAATATCCCTTCCCCCAGTCTACCCTCTCTTATATGCCCTGAACCCCTCCCTTTCTTGTAGGGCAAGATGGATTTCTATACTCCCTTGTCTATATATCTTATTTCCCAGTTGCATGTAAAAGAATACAATATTTTTAAACATTTGTTTTTAAAACTTTGAGTTCTAGATTCTCTCCCTTCTCCCCACCTCACCCACCCCCAATGGGAAGACAATTCAATGTAGGTTATACACTGGTAGTTATGTCAAACATTTCCATAGCACTCATACTGTGAAAGACTAACTATATTTCCTCCATCCTATCCCATCCCCCATTTATTCTATTTTCTCCTTTGACCCTGTCCCTCTTCAAAAGTGTTTAAAACCAGGTTCTCTTAAGAGAGGGATGGGAAACCTAAGGCCTGGAAGCTACATGTGGCCCTCTAGGTCCTCAAGTGCAGCCCTTTGACTAAATCCAAACTTTATAGAATGAATCCCCTAAATAAAAGAATTTGTTCTGTAAAACTTGGAACTCAAGTCAAAAGGCTGAAACTAAGGACCTAGAAAGGCCACATGTGGCCTTGAGGCCACAGGTTCTCCACTCCTGTATTAGGCCTTAATTCTATCTCAGAAGCCAAAGGGCTTCTTAGCGAGAGAGAGTACTCAGCAGTCTCTTTAGACCAGCAGCATATTTTGTTGCATATACAAAATGAACACAAAGTTCACTGGGAGAAAGGGCTCTAGTAACTAGGGAGAAAAATCAATAAATATTTCACATAGAAAGTGGAACTTGAGCACCAGAGATTCCAAAAGGCAGAGGTATAAAGCCAAGCTCAAGCAGCTTTCCAGAGTACTACTAATGTGAACACCTTCAAGGTTCCGTTTACACAGTATAGTGAACTCTCTATTTATTCAGTAACAAATTAAGGCAAAATATTCACAGAAATCAAAGTACAGCATTCTCAATGTTATAACTTAACAACTTGTCACTGAAATGGTCACATAGTTTTCACCAAAGAGGTCACACAGTTTTAAGCAAAAGATAACATTCATTTAATAAGTCCTTAATTCAATCATCCTTAAGGAGGCAAGCCTCCTTCACTGACACAAAGTACAAAGGTCCTTAAAAGTCCTCCTCCCCTAGGTCACGTTGTTTTAATCTCTTCAATCAAAAAGTCTTCTTTCTTCTTAATTAAAGATTAGTTTCCAGTCATCCTTAATAAGTCTTTAACTCAAGCATCTAAATGTAAAGGCCAAAGTTCTCCATCCCTAGTAAATCATGATCTTCTCAGTCAGCATTAGGTACCCAAGAAAAGGTCTTTTTATCTTGACTTGAGGCTGGCTCTTTGCTTCCATGGTTCCCCTTCCATGGTCCCAGCTCCTGCCAGCTCTTGTCCAGCTCCTTGTCCAATTCCTGCTCCACACTAGTCCACCTCAAGTCCTTCACAATTTCTGTTCCTAGGAAGACAAAGCTTAACAAAGCCAGAATAATATTCATCCAAAGCCACAATAATATTCATACACATTGCTGGCATCCTCATCAATTCACTTTCTTCCTGAGAAATCAACACACACCCAACAAGGTCTGAGGAATCAACACAAACATTAGTATAGTCCCAGGGCCTCTGAAATTGTCAGCAAGACCTTCTTCCAGGATTTCTGTAAACATAAAACAAGAAAATCCTCTTTCAGGGCTTCTGAACCAGCAGCAAGGTCCCAGGGCTTCTGTAACAACAGCACCATCCTCTATCAGCAGACAAATCTGACAAAATAACATCACACCTGACAGACAGACAAAGTATGACATCATAGTCACGCCTCCTCCCAGTTCTCCTCTCTTCTCATTTCTCTATTAAGTCCTCACTTCTCATTTCTCTTCTTAGTTCTTCTCAGTTCTCTTCTTTTCTCTCCAGCAGTAGCATCCCAGCCTCCAGATGCTCGCTCCCAGAAGTTCTGGCCTCTTTCAGCTTAGGCTTTTCCTTATATACGGTATTAGTTCTTCCCTTTTCTGCCCCTTCCTCATTATATCAACAAGTCCATACCACTGTGGGGTTCCCAGGTTCTGGGTCTTAATACGTGACACAATCATTAACTTGGAATAAGGTGCTAAGTTCCTGTTTGACTGCAAATACAAGGGGCAGGGAAGATCTTCAAACTCCCATTACCATTACAAGAAGTGAGAAGGAAGTATGTTCCAGGCATGAAAGACAGTCAATATAAAGACATGAAGGTAGGAGATGGAGAGTGTGAAGAACAACAAACAGGCCAAAATGGCTGGAACATAAAATACATGGAGGCTAGTAATATGTAATTAGACTAGAAAAGTAAGAAGGCACTAGTTTGTGAAGAATTTTAAATGCCAGAGAATTTATATTTGATTCTAAAGGCAACAGAGAGCCTCCCTGTCTCCTATGACCCGTGCACCCACACATACTATAGTCCATAGCTGGAATGACTTTTCTATACTATCTTTAGGACTTCCTTCCCCTCTCCACTTTAAAAAAAATTTTTTTTTTTTAGTTAATGAAAATCTACCTTTTTTTCCCTCTGTTCTCCTTCCCCCCAGAAAGAAAAATAACCTTTGTACCAAATATGCATAGTAAAGCAAAACAAATTTCCTACGCTGGCCACGTCCAAAAAACCATTTCTC
The DNA here is from genome assembly GCA_028646575.1 of Pseudocheirus occidentalis. Lineage (NCBI taxonomy): Eukaryota > Metazoa > Chordata > Mammalia > Diprotodontia > Pseudocheiridae > Pseudocheirus > Pseudocheirus occidentalis. Next base: position 142,339,858 of record CM053599.1, read on the forward strand.
AATCTGTATCTTGTGTACATCACCTCTCTGTCAAAAGGTGGGCAGCATGTTTCATCAGGAGTCCTCTGAAATTGTAGTTGGTCATAGAATGATCAGAGTTCACAAGTCTTTCAAAGTCATTTGTCTTAGCAATATTGTTGTTATTATATATATTATCTTGGTTCTGCTTGCTTCATTCTTCATCAATTCAGTCTTCCTAGGTTTCTCAGAAACTGCTGTTTTGCTTCATTTCTTAGAGAATAAAAACATTTCATCACATTCCTATACCGTCATTTGTTCAGCCATTCCTCAACTGATGAATGCCCCTTTATCTTCCATTTCTTTGCCACTACAGAAATAGAGCACTCTAATATTTTTATATATATGGGTTCTTTCCCTCCTTTTTTCATTCTCTCAGGATATAAATCTTCCAGGGGTATTGCTCAGTCAATTTCCAATTATGTCCTGTTTCACCTGGATACTGCTATGATTAGTAAATATCTCTCCTGTAAAGTTCTCAGCCAGGTCTTCTACCCAATAGCTATGAAGTTCTTCCCTTTACCCAAGCTGCTCACAGAAAGCAGCAAATGCCTAGGCTAGATTACAATTGCTTTTTGAACTCTTTTCTCTTCTGCTGTTTCCTCTCAGTTCAGCTCTTATTTCGGTTCTGATCAGACCCTACAGATGAAGCAAATATTCCCAGGACTCTACTTCCCCCAATACAAAAGGAACTGTGGTAAGGAAACTTGCTTTCATCATTCTGTTTCTTTTTCCTACCATCATTCTCAGTTCCATGCACATCACAAGAACTTGGTTAGCTAAAGATGAACAGAGGCCTATGTCCTTCACCTTAGCTTCCCTAGCAATAAATTACAGCCTGTCTTTTTCCCCCCCAAACCACATCAATATCTTTTTCTCCCCCTATAAAAAGGTTTTTAAAAATCAGGTCAACAACTCAAGAACTTTTTGAGCCATCATTACTTTGATCTATTTTATTAAATGGTCTGCTTTATTTGACCTATCATAAATTAAACCAGTAATTAAGCCAGTAGTTATGCTCTTATGGAATTAATGGAGCAGGTGTGGCCCAGGCAAAAAATGTGAAATGGGCAAAATGTATCTATGGCATCACCTCTTTTTTTTTTTTGGTCACTTTCAGTTTTATTGATATTTTATTTTTATATTACATACGTTTACAGATTTCTCCCACTGCATGGGAGACCACTACTCTAACAAAGTAAAACAGGAAGGTAAAACTAATAATACAGTGACCTCATCTGAAAGTGCAATAACATTTTATGTCTGTAGTACTCCCCAATCTATTTTTTTAAAAAATGAACATAAATCAATTGCTCTGCTTCCACTCCATATCCCATAAGGGAAATCAAAGAAAAAGAAAACAGCAAATATCTAAACAAAACTAATTCCTCAGTGGCTTAAGACAAAAATAAATGTCTTATCTTGCATGTTTTCTATAATGGATAGCATCATATCATGGGAACTATATATCATAGTTCTTACAGTTTTCAAAGTTTTTTTTAATAGTGTTGTTTTTGTATAAATTATATTCCTAGTTCTGCTCATTTAATTTTTCATTTATAAAAAGTCCTAAAAATTGTTCATTTTTATATTGATGTTACAGTACAAATTGTTTCCACTCACTTAATCAGTTCATATTATGTTTTTCCATGTCTTTTTGAAATCATATATTTCCTCATTTCTTACAGTACAATAGTACTCCATCACATTCAGATACCACAGTTTATTTAGCCATTCCTTGACTTTTGGACATCCTCTTGCTTCCAGTTTCTTAGCACCACAAAAAGAGCTGCTATAAATATTTCTGTACATAAAGGATCTTCTCATTTTATCTTTTTTAGGTATCGGCCTACCAGTGGCATAGCTGGGTCAAAGCATATATTGTTGAGTAATTTTTTGTAGATAATTTCAAACTGCTTTCCAGAATGGTCATACCATTCAAAAGACCACCAACTACAGCCTGGCCTTTTTAAACAAAGAAAATCAGTTGTTCAATCAAAATAAACCATCACAACAACTGCAACTGATAATGTATACAACTCACACCTGCAGTCTACCTCACTTTTGCTGAAAGGAGGAAAGGTTTCATCATCAGTCCTGTACAACAAAGATCAATCACTGAATTTAATGGCAATTCCAATTTTTTTTCCCTATTTACATTGTGGCCATTATGCAAATTGTCTTGGTTCTGTTTTCTTCTAATGTTTCTCTAAATTCTTCATAGTGATGATTTTTCAAAAAACCATACCAACTCATTACATTTACTTACCAAAATTTGTTCAAGCAAGCCCCCACTGATGGGTACCCATTCTGTTTTTGAGGGGTTGGTTTTTGTTGTTCTGGTTTGTTTTTTTTTGCTACTATAAAAAATTGCTATAAATATTTTGGTATACATGGGACCTTTCTGTCTTTGATCTTCTCAGGATATATTACCTAAAGACCAAGTAGTATGAACAATTCAGTAACTTTTCTTGCATAATTTTATATTATTTTTCTACAGACCAGCTGAACTAACTCCTAGCTCCCAGCTGGGCTATGATAATGGGGCTATAAAAATATGACTATTTTTTATCTTTGCTAATTTAGTGTGTATGAAATAAAACTCAGATTTAAGTTAATGCTCCTAGTGATCCTGAGCATTTTTTAACATGGTTTGAGATAATTTTCTCCTAAGTCCTGAGATTTACCTTAGTTCTTTTTCTTGTCTACCTCATGGCTGGAAAATCAGGCTGGACTAAAATGAGAAAATTCAGAGGGTTGTTTCAGTCATGTCTGACTCTCCATGACCCCATATGGGATCTTCTTGGAAAAGATAGAATGGTTTGCCAATTCCTTCGCCACCTAATTTTACAGATGAGGAAACTGAGGCAAACAGAGTTGAGTGACTTGCCCAGATTCACAATGTCTAAGGTTAGACCTGAACTCAGGCCTTTCTGACTTTTCAGACCTTTCAATGCTCTATCCACTGAGCCACCTAGTTGCCTTAATTCAGAGGGAGGGCATATGAAATCATTACCTGGTTGAACAAGAGGAGTGTGTGATTCTGTTGGGTTGTCTTCCCTTCAACTGCTGCCTTCTCTCTTATGAGTTGTTTATTAGCTTAGCTCTGCTGGGGTTTGTGAGTAGAATCAGGTTGCTGGTCCTATGTATCAACACGTAGCTCCTTACCTCAAACCTGACTAAGCCTGATGTCCTGATTATCTGGTTACTTAGATGCTTAGTCTTAATGTCCTGATATCTGGTTTCTTACCCATGTGGTTCTGTCTGCTCATCTAGAGCTACCTATAGATATATGTGTGTGTGTTTGTGTGTGTGTATGTATATGTGTATGTATGTGTATACACACACACACATACACACACATATATAGGTGGTACTGTTCTGTGTAGAATGCCTTTGAGAACTTAGGTAAAAACCAGAGTTTGGGGGGGAAGGAAGGAAGGGCAAGAAGCAGATGTCTAGGAAGAGAGGAAGGAAGGTTCGTTAGAAAGGTGCAGGGCTGGGAATTAAAACTGGATTTCTTGGCTGGGCAGAGAAAAAGGGCTAGGATATTAAAGCTGAATGGGACCTTGGAAGCCATCTAGTTCAACTCTCACCTATCTGATAGGTGAAGAAGCTGAGATTCAAGAAGATGAAGTGGCCAAAGTCAGAATACAGTGAATGTCAGAGGTTAGATCTAAACTCAGGTATTTTGAGGATAGAAGAGATATAAAGGAGGAAGGGATAATGGGAAATGAGAGGAGAGAGCAAATGTAGTCAAGAGATCCATAAGCATTCCTCCTTGTCCACCTCTATACACTAGAGACAATTTTGTGGGTATCTGATCCTGGCCTATAGCCTACCTACTCTCTTCATATCTTTCCTTGTCACACAGGGACCAAGAATTTCCTCAACACCTGCAATACTGGCTTGGGCCACTGGATGGTAGCAACCCCAATGTTGCTCCAATCACTACTGGAACTATGGAAGGTTAGGGTAACAGCACTGTTGAGAGAGAATAACTTCAGTGTTCTCTATTGACATTATATGGGAAACAATGCAGGATACAGGAGGTTCATCTGCTACCCCTAGCTCTTGCTACCAAGATGAATCATGATCAATTCCTTTTCCAGTAATGCACCTCTTAAATGATATCTTTTATGCTGCCTTTTGTGCGTAATCCCTCATTGGCGATATACTACAGCTTATTTACATTCACTGTGTCTCTTTTGGGCAATTCAAAATTGCTTTTGATATTTTTATTCATTTTTATTGTTTAGCAGTTGTGATATTTTGGTATTTATTAATCATAAATCCTGAACAGAAAGATAATATTAATAAAATGGGTATTTGTTTGAGGAAGAAGTTTGAGGTTGGACTAAATGACCTCTAAAGTGTCTTTCAGCTCTGTATCTGTGATTTTATGAAAAGCACTCCACATTATCCAAAATGCAATACAGCCTGTTCTCTTTCATTCAATTTTGGATCCAGTTTACTATTTGTCATATAAATAATAAGGGTCTCGGTAGGGAAAATCAGGTTGTATCCCCCTTTGTCTTTCCCTAAATCCTTAAAATTACTAGTGCTTTCCTGACTCTTTGCTAACACTTAGGAAAATTTACATATACCCATACACTAGTTCATAGGGAAGGAATGACTGAAATGGAAAGGAGCAAACCAAGAGGGGTAAGTGGGTTTGCCCCTAGCCTCAGAAGAAAGCAGCAAGAGGTAAATAAGTTGAAAGGGATTGTTCTTCCTGAAATCTGGGTTAGAGAAAAGCCAAAATGCACCTGTCTGACCCTAGCTGAATTGGATCACTATAGGCCTCCACCCAGAGCCACCACACCCTGAGGATGATGCAGAAGAGAGTTTACACACTGCCTGAGCAGGTACTTTTGGTACCATTCTGAGAAAACATGCAAAAGAAAATCCTAACTACAGCTACATGGCACGTGGTCTAGGCAAAATCTTTGAAAGAATTATAAAAGAGCATTCATACAGTCCTCGTAACACATACCTACGGCTCAAAATGTTGTTGTATACTTACCTGAAAGAGACACAGAGGAAAGCTCCCTTATACAGCAATAGAGCTGACTAAGGTGGCGGAGGGATGGCTGAAGAGGGAGATGCAGTGAGTGATGACAGAAAGGTGATTTGAGGATGTAGTGATCACTGTGGAGGTAGAACTATTTGTGACTGACAGAAGAAAAGATATGAATAGCTGGCAAGTGGCGCTAGTTGTAGGAGAGAGAGAGAGAGAGAGAGAGAGAGAGAGAGAGGGAGGGAGGGAGGGAGAGAGGGAGAGAGAGGCAGGGGAGAGGCTTATATAAGATCAGGGTCCCTTAAAATCTAAACTATATTTTGAGAGCCAGTTTTTAGTTGTGATTTTTCTACATTTTAAGTCTTATTAGTGGCAGCTAAGTGGTGCAGTAAGTAGAATAGTAAGGTGGACCAGGAGTCAGGAGGACCCAAGTTCAAATAGTCTTAGACACTAGCTATGTGACCCTAGGCAAGTCACTTGATTTGCTGCCTCAGTTTCCTCATCTGTACACAACTGAACAACAACTAAATCACTGGGGCAGCTGGGTGGTACAAAGGATAAAGTGTCAGTCTTGGAGTCAGGATGACTCATCTTCCTGAGTTCAAATGAGACCTCAGACCCTTACTAGCTATATGACTCTGGGCAAGCTACTTAACCCTGTCTGCCTCAGTTTCCTCATCTGTAAAATGAGTTGTAGGAAGAAATGGTAAACCACTCTAGTATCTTTGCCAAGAAAACCCCAAACAGGGTCATAAAGAGTTGAACAAGACTGAAAACAACTCAACAAAAATAAGTCTTATTAGCAAATCTAAACAAATTGATTTGAAGAACAAGTGCATACTAGCATTAAAGGGTTACAATTTATTTTATTAAACTATACATTTGTAAATGGCCACTATGGTTACACCCAATTTTTAGCTGTTACTTATATACTGATAGATCAGATCTTTGGGTTGTTCATCCAACTGTGTATCATAGCTTGGACAATAGACACTCTTTATCTATTTGGTTTTTCCTATGTGGACTGTTAGGCTGAAAACTTAATTTATTATGGATCTTACTTAGGAATTTCTACAACGTTCAGGCATGACAAAATGGGCATAGTATTACTAGCAAATAGGGGCATCTATAGGACTTCGCCATCTACTAGGAATTCTTTGATTTGGACTCTGCATTTGGGCACCTTCTATGACAACAGCAAACATTTTTTACTGAGCATACATCGCTTTGATTTCGCGCTTCAGTTGATATGAATAATCAGATCATCAATTATTTGTTAATCTTCCAAGGAATCTAAAAACTTATTTTTAACATGTACAAGAGATGCAATGTCAGAGGAGAGCCTTTCAAGTGACTTTTTGCTCTACTGAATCAAATACTTTTAAAAATACTTAAACAGAGGTGCGGAGAGATCTTGTATTCTCTGTACCTTTCAACATGGAAATAAAGACAGGACTATAAAACGCCAATTCCAAAAGCCTGTCTGTTTCCTTTTTACAAATTTATCAATGATGCATTTAATAAAAATGTATATTTTTCTAAAAAAAGATGGGAAAGTAGGCATATGGGTTAGTAGTTACTAGTTTTTCTCTTTCTTTTCTGTAGTAATGTCTATAATCTTCCCCGCAGGACTTTGCCAGTTTCTCTCTTTCATGTACCCTGAATTAAAATTTTTAAAAAGTTCACCAAAAAGAAACAATACTTGTTTCCAACAAACTTACGTTCTAATTCTAAGATATACAGAGAATAGAAAGAATGTATACTAAAGACTGACGTGACCTACCTAGGGTCCACATACCCTATCAGGGTCCTGTGAGAAAGAGGGAGAGAGAGAGAAAAGGGAAGAGTAAAAAAAAATTCATGCTGAGTATTCTTTACATCAGGCAAATCACTATGGAGAAAAAAAAAACCTTAGCAATTTCATTTTGTAAGGCATGACTGAATTTTGTTTCCACAGAAATCATATGAAATGTGATGTGAAGCCTTTCTGATGGCTAATGTCAGGGATTAAACTGCTTGCAAAGGGTAGTGGGGGATGCTGGTGCCTGAAAATCACCATATCTACTAGGAAAAGACATGGAGCTAGTAGAATTTCACCTGTGCTTTGAAGAAAGTCATGAATTCTAGGAAGTGGAGATGAAATGACAAATATGTGGAATACCTGACATCACTTTGACTTAACAGGGAATATGTAAAGGGTATTAAAAAATATGAAATATGACCGGGAAGGCAGGAATCATAGCTTAAAATGACAGGTTGGGAAATCTTTGCCTTGCCTCCTATTTTCCAAGCAAAAGAAGTCTAATTTTTCTTCTACATGGCAATCTTCAAATGTTTTAAGTAAAGTGTCACATCTCTCCTGCCTAGGCCTCCTAATAGAAATTATATTTGTGTTGAACTTGGAAGAGGTCTACTGGCAAAGAAAACGTTAGAAGGCATTACAGGGAGAGTCCCTAAGTTTAGCAAAGATAAAGGGTGGTAAAGACTACTATTGTCCTGAGGGTTAAGGTAGAGGATGAGCAGTCTAATTTGGGGTGTGCTGGAACCAGCTCCAAAGGACGCAGAACTGACAGTTAAATTTGTGTCAACGTTGACATCTCAGAAACTGGCCACGCTACAAATGGGCTTGATTTACTGTTTTGTTGACTGTCTAGTAGACTTAAGAACACTATGGAGATGTTAATAATGCAGATGAACAGAATAACAAACTTTCCTCGGTCCCCCGTCCCCAGTTTCCCCCCAAGCCTGTTGTTACACATTTACCAGCACACTCCCTGGAAATCCATGGAGGAGGAATGTTGCTGATGTTGAGTTGTCAGGATTGGAGAGCCTTGAATACCAGAAAAAGGAGTCTGTATTTAATTCGACAGGCATTTGGGGGCCATTTAAGATATTTGAACACAGAAATGATGCAATCAGGGTAAAAAAAAACACCCCACGAACATTTATTTATAAATAATAATTCAACACTTAACTATACCATAAACCACCTCACATATCTCCATTCTGTCCAGAAGAACAGGAGAGCTTTGGCCTCACACTAACTTACGTTCCTCCTTAGCTCAGAAACTCTTCCAAGACTCCACCAACCCTGCTTTCTAGTCTCCGTGTTCTTGGCTTACGCTCTATAAGGATTTCCCTTCTCTATGACCCGGCTTCAAATTCAGCGATTTTGGGGTTGGAAGCAGAGATTCCTTCCCCTCCCGGGAACCCACCTACCCCGCTAACTTTTCTGTGGTCCCCAAACGAGAATTACTTCGGACGCCTGGGAGAACTACTCTGGAAACTCTTCAATACCATCACGGCGAGGCGGAAGGACTGCCTACATGAGTTGGGGGCCTCTCTACACTCGCGGAGCTATTTATTCTCTATGATCTCACTACCGCCGATATCCTCTATGATTCCCATCCGCAAAAGGAAGGACGCGCGTCTTCTCTATGATCTGTTTACCTTCTATACGTGGGCGGACCCATTCTCTGTAGTCTCGACAAATTAGAGGGTCGCGGCTTTCTAAAAACTACGTTTTTAGAGTCTATTTGTTCTTACCTATGTTCAACGATAATGGTGAGCGGTTTTTTCTCGGCTCTGCGATCTGGTGAAACTGGTCTACTTTCGGGGTGGGGGTTGGGAGAGTGGCTACATACTCCACATTAACGGAACGGGACTTCACTTCCTGGTCCCTCTATCCTCCGACAGATTACATCTCTATGTCGGGGGAGAAGGTGCAGGAAGGGGGGAAGGGAAGAGGAGGGGCATCTGTTATGGCGGGGGCGGAAGTGAAAACTCTTTCCTCTCGGTCTTTTCTATCTTCTGGAGGACCTATTCTTTGTATTCTGTTTGGGAATCGGAAGTAGTTTGTGGAACCTCTCGGCCAATGCCAAGGTTCATTCCGTGATGACGGGCGATCTCTGCCCACCTTTCTTCCTCCACGCGACCTGAGACCTTAAAAGTACCCCAGGCCACGCAGGTAGTAAGTGGCTCCGAGTTCACTGCTCTGGATCTCCGAGCGCTTTACCTGCTTGTTGCCTCTCCCTCAAAACTCATCGCCTCTGGGAATCTGAGCCTCATCGCTCCCCGTAGTTGGAATGTCCGAAGGCCACACGCTAGCTCCGCCCCCTTCACCACTCTTCCCCCTCACCATCAGGGTTAATGAAATAGGGCGTGCGCAATAAGACTCCTGAGTAAAGCGCGTGCGCTCACATATCTTTGCGGTAATAGAGCATCTTCTGATGCTAACTGTGCGCATTTATCCGACGCTTCCAGAGTTAAATGACCCCCTTCCACGTACAGCTGCAAAAGTAATCTTTTTTCCCAAAGCACAGTTTTGACTATGTTAGTCCCTCAGAAATTCTCAGGATGCGTAAGGCAAACAATATCTGTTTGAAGATTTTGTTGATGGTGGGACTTACACATCTAGAAAATAGATGAGGGGAAGGAGGGGAAACTTCTTTCACAGACCCCCCAACCCCCACCTGTACAAGTGCTACCTTGCCGACACTTTTCTTTGCACATTAAAACTTAAGGCTAGGACTTATTAATGGGGGGGGGGGTTCCCAGAGCCTACACCTCATAAGTGCCTCTGTCTTGCTCCCCAGCCTGCCTGCTATTTTTAAGCCATCCATAATCTGATTTCTACTTATCCAGTCATTTCACCTTACTCCCCTTCCCCCATTATTATTTCCCAGCCACCCTTCTTTAATAAGATGTCAGGATCAGATGATATTTATAGTCTCTGGCACACAGTAGGCGCTTAATAAATGCTTGTTCCCTTACCCTCCCTGAACTCAATATTTTTACATTTCTTGGCCCAGATTCTTTTTACACCCTCACTGCACTTTGAATTTACTCCTTCCTTATCTCTGATCAGAATCCTTATATTCTCTCAACCATGACTTCTTTGCTGTAGCCGCACTAGTTACCGGTTCTTTGTGTTTTTACCTATACACATTATTATTATTAGTAGAGAACAAGGCCTGTTTCTTTTTGTTTTGTCCCCAGCACCTAAAACAAAGGCTTACAAATGGTAAACACTTAAATTTTTACTGAATTTTATTTAGCAACCCTAGGACCTTAGGAAATAAATGCAAATATTATTCCCATTTCACAGAGGAGCTCCAAGAATAATAGTAATAATAATACATAGTGTTTTAAGGTTTGTAAAGTCAATTCAATTTGATTTCTCACAACAACTCTGGTTGAAGTGAGTGTGATAAATACCCCAAAGACCCTCACCCAAATAAATTCAGGGGTTTCTCCAGGTAGAAACAGAAGCTCTTTATTCTAAAGACAAGTCTCACGAGAATTGGGCGTCACCATCCCAGCTAGGCCTGGTATAGGGAGGCACCCAACAAGTGGCAAGCAAACAGTTATATACACTTGTACAAACAATTCTATGAAAACCCCCACAATTTCCAGATAAACCCCCAACTCCCTCTCACCAAAAATCCCCTAATGCTGGATCACTACCCCATTGGTGGGGTGACATGACCTCATAGTCTACGCAGGACCCTGGAAAGCCCCTCTTGCCCAATACAAAGACATACAGCTATGATTATCCATATGTAGCAAAAGGGGGCTGTCACAAAAAGCCCCTTACAGGAAAAAGGGAGGGGGAGTAGGGGTACATCATCTGATTTCCCCAAAATCAAGTGATTTATAGGAACATGAAACTTAAGCCTAAAGAGATCTAGGACCTAGCTCAAGTTTGGTGACTGTGTCTTTTATTTTATGAGAATGATTTCACTTATTCAGAAGTGATTTGCACAAACATAACTGGCATATATGAAATTATAAATGAAATTGGAAAACCTAGAATGAAGACTCAGCTTTGCCACATTCTAGCTTTCGAAAAATTAATCTCCCTGGTAAGTAGTAAATAATAATGATGATGGTGGTGGTGGTGATGGTGATGATGATGATGTAGTAACTCCCTGTCCCAAAGCCCATTCTTATGAACTCTTCTCATTGGTCAAGATTCATTCCCTGCCACATATGTGTGACTGGGTGGAGTTAATGAGAGTTTTAGCCTTTGCCAGTCAGTCCCCTTTGGAATTCTTCAAAAGCAATTCCATTTGGGATTTGTGAAGCATCAATCTTCTAGTTGCTTCTGATACTTCTGGCTTCCATAATAAATATAATAATAATAACAAATATAGCATAGCTAGCAATTATATATCAAGTTAAGATAAGCAGAACACTTGGCATGTATTTCCTTATTTGATCTTAAAACAACTCTTTCAAGTAGGGGCTATTATTCCCATCTTACAGATAAAGAAATGGAGGCTGAGAGAGTTAGTTAAGTGATTTGCCCAGGGTCACACAGCAGCTAGTGAGTGTCTGAGGCAAGTTTTGAATTAAGGTCATCCAGATTCCAAGCCTAAAACTATCCACCTAGGTCTCTAAGTAAGAAGTTAGGGGAAAAAAACAACCCTCCAAAAATAATAATATACAATGCTAGAAGAGATGTGCAAAACAAGTACTGTTTCTTCCTACTTTCTGTGCAGAATGGGAAAAAAATTGTAAACACAACCAGACAACAGAGGAAATTAGTTGTTCTTGGCCCTGCATATATAGTTAGATTCAAGGCTTGCTACACTGTTCTCCTTTTTTTCCCTTGTCATTTGTTTAGTAACTTTAAACTTACATAGCTTTAAATAGAATTTGGACATGTCTGTAAAAACAACAAGAAGGAATTTGTTTTTCTATTTTTATTGAATGGAATGGAGGGAAGTGAGAGAGAAAATATATTTCTTAATTGATTAAAAATTAATTTAATTAAAAATAAAATTTAATTTTCAGAAAAGAAACAAAATAAGTGCTATTTGAGACAGGATAAGTAGCTTTTCAGGGAAAAACAGGGGATTGCATGGAAGAGGTAGCATTTGTGCTGAGTGTCAAAGATGAGGATGGGTATAGTTTCAAGAGGAACACATGGTGAAGGGATGACATTCCAGTAGTAGAGATTCACTTGACTCGAGGCAGAGGGTCCCCACCTCAGTGTGTGACTACAGTTTTCTCCCTCTTTTCCTCTGCCTCCCCTCTGTGATCCCTCAAGACTAATAGCTCTAGTTCCCTGAGGAAGTATTACTGCCTTAAGGATTTGGATACAACTAGTCCTTTGTACACAAGTGAGACTAGCTGACTTGGAGAGTTCTTTCAGGGAGAGAAGCATAGTTGTTCAGCACAATCCTGTCTGATTGGGATTCTTACATTTGTCAGGACTTGACATACACACTACTAATTGACACAGTCACTATTTCTCTAATAGTCCTTGCCACGAATAGTCGCCTAATTTGGTGTGACCATGGGGTCACAGGACTTAGAGCAGAAAGGGATGGTGGAAAGCATTTAGAACAGAGCTGTCAAGCATACTGTGATCTACAGTGCCTCCTACTGTGGCCTCCAGATTAAAATGTAATTGCAGAGTGCTTAAAAATTTTTTTAAAGAATAAAATATAGATAATGTTAATAATATGTGGTTTTCTTAGTCAGTATGTGACCTGCAGGCATCCTTACATATGGTTTATTGGCTCTCCATTTCTATTTGGGTTTTCTAACATTGATGTGTGTGTGTGTGTGTGTGTGTGTGTGTGTGTGTGTGTGTGTGTGTGTGTATGATGGACCCTTTTGGAAGTTTAATGAAGGCAATGGACTGCTCAGAATGATGTTTGTTGTCCATATTCATAATTGAAGGAAAAGTTCAATTTCAATTAGAGGTGATGATAGTTATTTTTTTCCCTATCCAGGGCCACATATTCTCTGAAATCTATACATGGATTCTTGCTCTAGAATAACATCCTTATTTTATATATATGGAAACTGATGTACAGGTTAATGAAGTCACTTGTCCAAGGTCAAAGAGATAACAAGTAGCAAAATGGGGATTTAAACTCAAATTCCTTGACAAAACCTGTGGTTTCCCACCATCTGATATTCTGTCCTTAATAACTTGACTGGAAGCACAGTCAGGATTGATATTGAAGGTGGGAGAAAGGTTTGTCCACTTTATCTACTGAAGTTCATGAAGAGATGGGTAGTGGTGGTTCTTGTGGGTCTTCTATGCCAGGTATTGTTGCAGTTTGGGGTGTTGGGAACCCTGGAATGCAAGGGTTCAAGATTGGGGTCTGCCTTGAAAGAATTCGACCACTCAAGCCTTCTTTCAGTCAAAATATCAAGATTTATTTGTGATGCCAATAGAAGTAGATTAGATTCTAAGGGAATTTTCAAAATTTAATGGGGGTAAGATTGGTACTTATATGCAAGAAAAGGCAGTGAAAAGATCTGGATTGGATTAAGGAGTGGTAAATGGGTTGAGATGGGTCAAATGTAGACAATGAAAGGAGTTAAGTGGTCAGAGAGACACAGTGAAAGGGCAGTTAAAAGGATTATTGAGTATGGAAGTAGGCTGGGATTGACCAGATACCTCATGCAAAATCCGTGGACTAGGTTGTATGGGAAAGTTCAGGGGTTGGGTTTCCAAGACATGGGCTTTTCATTTTAGGGATCCAGGCCCCATCACACCATCAGTATGATCTCTATGTTATGGTTGTACCGTGGTACTCTGTACCATCAGAATAGGGTTCTTTGGGTGATCTATGCCCATATCCTGGTAGTCTTCATTTCCTTTTTATTTGATCTTGTCCTTAAATTTTTAATTGGTCAGGATGGGTGGGGATGCATTTATGTCAAGAGGCGGTTCCAGCTCCTCTGTTATTGACCACTTTCACTAGGATGTCTGATCACTCTGTTTTATTATTAGTGGTAAACAATAGGATCATAGATTTAAGGATGAAAAGGGCTTTAGAAATCATTGAGTCCAACACTCTCATCTTTCAGATGAAAAAACTGTGACCCAAGTGATTTGTACAAAGTCACTTAGATAATAAATAGGCAGTCAGAATTTGAACACGAATTCTTGTGGTTTTCACTTTGCATTATCCTGCCTCCCACAAATGGAATTTCTTGCACAAGAGGGACCAAAAAAGTTCTCCTAGAATTCTAACGTGATTAGTTTGGTACAATGAACATAAAAAATAAATTGAGACTTCTCTGTCACGTTCACAGACTTCACAATAGCATGGTTTCTTCCTTTGTTGAACTCTTACAAAAAGATTATCTTAATTTAACACCTTGCTAATTAAGCACTAGATACTTGTGTTCAGAATGTAGAGAAGGGAAGCTAAGCATGAGGATCCTGCTATTGATGAAGTCCAAAGAATTTAAAACCCTGCTTTTGGGCCATCCCCTCCCAAAAAAACCCATAAAACTAGGAGATTGTGTAATTGACCCAATTCTTAGGAGTCTGTATCCCACAAGGATGTCTATTCTTTAAGTAATCCTAATAACTTCCCTCCCCCCAAGGATTTCCACAGAAAAGCACTACAAATGTCCCTTGGTTGTAAGAATCTGTTGTTATTCAGTTGTGTCCAGTTCAGGATTTTTTGTTTTGTTTTTGGCAAAAGTACTCAAGTGGTTTGCCATTTCCTTCTCCAGTACATTTGAAAGATGAGGAAACTGAGGTAAGCAGGGTTCAGTGCCTTTCTCAGAGTCATATAGCTAGTTAAGAGTTTGAGTTCAAATTTGAACTCAGGTCTTTCTGACTCCAGGCCCCGAAATCTATCCACTGAGCCACCTAGCTGCCCCTTCTAAGAGTCTAAGGAGCTATAAGTAGAACTTAGGACCTAGTAGTGGTCAATGTGGTATGCCAGAAATATTTTTAGAGTCTACTCTCTGTGGTAGATATTGCTCTAATATTTAGTAGGCCATCTTCTAAGGAACCTTGTAATTATGACTTTTACATTCTTAGTTACTTTTAATTATACTGTTCTGTGCTGTTTTTATGAGCATCAAGATCCAGGAGTTTTGGGCTGTGAAATGTGTACTTTTCTATATACTTTGCAAGTCAATAAATAGTCAATAACATTCATTAAGTGCCTATCATGTGCCAGGTACTGTGCTAAGCACTGGGGATACAAGTATGAAAAGGAAAGACAGGTTCCACCCTCCTCTCCCCCAGAAGGCAAAGTCACAGAACTAAGACTTGAAAAAAATTGAAAACTGGAAAATCTAATCCAATTTTAAACTACTTAGAAGATGAAAATGACTTCCATGTTGAAGGTAGCCTTAACTTGAAGAAATATCCTTTAACTTTATTAATACTCGTCTCCCATTCAGAGGGATCACTTACTTTCCTTCTTCTTTGCCTCTTGCCTCCCCCCTTCCATTCCACACATCCTAACCCACTAACACCACCACAACCACTATACATCTTTGATTGGATTCCAGTCATCTCTAATGTTCCCATTCTTCCCTGTTTTCTGCATGTGAATTGTTCAGTCTTGTCCAACTCTTCATGACCCTATTTGAGGTTTTCCTGGCAAAAATATTAGAGTGGTTTACCATTTCCTTCTCCTGCTTATTTTCCAGATGAGGAAAGTGAGGCAAACAAGGTTAAGTGACTTGCCCTGAGTCACACGACTAGTAAGTTTCTGAGATCAAATTTAAACTCAAATCTTCCTGTCTCCCAGGCTAGTGCTCTATCCACTGTGCTGCCTAACGGCTCTTATATGATTCCTTCATATAATTCTCATTCACCAACCTTTATATCCAATACCTATCACAAGGCCTTACAGATAGTAATTACTTAATAAATATTTGTTAATTGAATTAGATTGGACTTTATTGAGGCTCCTTTCTATGGCTCAGCCCTAGGTTCCTTGGACCTATGGGTAAGTTAGAAAGAGGAGATGTCTGCTTGGGAATTCACCCATTAGCTAGGAAGCAGAAACATGCATGTTAAATGTTTAGGGCATGGTACTAGATAGTAAAGAATAATTTAATAATAAATAATAAAATAATTTAATCTAAAATTAATTCCCAGCCCATTGTGTTTTACTCAAGCTTAGTTGGGGGTATGGGGGTAAGATTCTTTATCTAGATTTCCAGAGGGTGGGGGTGGTCTGGGACAAGAGCGATCAGAGTTACATACCCCAGTTCCTCATTAGAACAGGTCCACCTCTCATTATAATATTCATTCTTCTCATTAATTGTTAATGATCAGAGTTAATTGCCACCCTCAGGAACACATACTCTTCCAAGGGCATATAAGCACTAGGTGGGTTCCATGAGGGGTCCTTGGGATTTGAGAGTGCCATTGACCTGTTTTTATTAATTATTCACTAGCAAAATTAATAAAATGATTAATTATGCAGAAACTGTGTCTCTCAAACTTTTTATGTCATAGTATCCAAGCATTTTTCTATACTGAGTATACAAGCACAAAAATGAAACAATGCCTATCCTCAGGGAACTGACATTCTATCCGGAAGACAGCATGTACTTAGATAAGTGTACACAAAATGTATACAAAGTAAATAAAGGTGATTTTTTTTTTTCTGAGGGTAAAGGATGATATCAGGGAAGACAATGCAGGAGGTGGTACTTGAGTTGAGCTTTGAAGGAAATCATGGATTCCTTCAGAATGATTCCTTCCTAACAGATGTGGAGGTTGTGTGGGGTAGGGGGACCCCAAAAATCCCTTCCCAAGAAAAATAAAAAACCAGAGGCATCTTGAGGAAGGAACAGGAAGTTTTATTCTCTTCTCCCCACAGGAAGATGTTGGTCCTCTCCATTGCGGGGACAAGGAGAGGAGGTGTGTTACAAAAGACAGAACAAGAATTTATACCCTAAGGCAGTCAGGCCCCCTCCCCCTGGCTGTCCCTTCTCCCATTGGCTAGGAGGCAGGCTCTCAGTCTTGGCTCAAAGTTTAACCCAATGGTTGATAACAAAAAAGCCCATCGCTATCTTTGTTGGCTGGGAGGTGGGCTCTCAGTCTTGGCATGAAATCTAACCCAATGGTAGATAGCAAAGAAGCCCCCCGCAGGGAGGTGGGACAGGAAGGTATCATCCATGGCCTTATTTGGTAACCGACAAAGCAAGGGAGGGGAAAAGGTTAGAAGGCAAGGGTGGAGGTAAAAAACTAATGACAACAAGGGAGGGGGGGAAGGGTCTTAGGTTGTGTAAAGCCAGGACTCGGGTCTGTCCAGTCTTACAAAAGTCTGTCTCTGGTTTCCAGATAGTTTCTCTCCCTTCTCATTCTGAGAAGTCTTCATAGAGGGTGCAGAGAGTGTACTTACCAAGGTGAAGAGACATTCCAGGCATAGGAGCACAGACATAAGAGAGAAGGGAAGGGACCAAGCACTTATTAGGTACCTACATTGTGCTTAGTGTTTACAAATTTGATCCTTATTAGAACTCTGGGAGAAAGATGTTATTATGATCCCTATTTTAAAGATAAGGAAATTGAGGCAGACAGCAATTCAGCATTTTGTCTACTAGGAAGCCTCTGAGGCTAAATCTGAATTCAGGTCTTCCAGACTTGAGGCTCAGCACTCCATCCACTGTGCCACCTAGCTGCCTACATGGAGTACTGTGTATGAGGAACAGTTTAATGTAAGGTTGATTGAATCAGAGTATATAGAGGGAAGTAATTTATATTAAAGCTGGAACAGTTGCTTGAAGCCAGGTTGTGAAGAGGTTAAAATGTCAAGACAAGTTTTTTTTTTCCCCAAAGAATTTTTGAAATTTTATTTTTAAAAATTTATTTATTTTTAGTTTTCAGCATTCATTTCCACAAGATTTTGAGTTACAATTTTTCTCTGCCCATTTTTCCCCTGCCTCCCACCCCAAAATAGCAAGCCTACTGAATACCCCTTCCTCCAGTCTGTTCTCTCTTATATCCTCCCCCTTTACCCCCCTAACTTTCTAGTAGGGCAAGATGAGTTTTTATACCCCAGTACCTGTATATCTTATTTCTCAGTTGTGTGTAAAAAACCAATTTTTTAAGCATTTGTTTTTAAAACTTTGAGTTCCAGATTTTTTTCCCTTCTTCCCTCATCACCCACCCCACACTGGGAAGATAAGCAATTCAATATAGATTGTACATGTGTAGTTACCCAAATCATTTCCGTAGTAGTTATATTGTTGAAGACTAACTATATTTCCTTCCATAAGAGGAGTTTGTTTTTGATCTTAGAGTTGATAGGGAGCCACTGGAGTTTAGAGGCTAGGAGAATGACATGATCATATTTGTTCTTTAGGAAAATCACTTTGTCAAATAAGTAGAGAATGGATTAGGGTAGGGAGAGACTTGAGGTAGGGGGCCCAATGAGAAGGCTATTACAGGACCTATAGGTGGATAGAGCACCAACTCTGGAGTCCAGAAGACCTGAGTCCATCTTCAGATTGTTACTAGAGTGTGACCCCAGGCAAGTCTCTTAGCCCCAATTGCCTTAAAAAAAAAGGAAGAAAGAGAAAAGAAAAAGAAAGAAGACTATTACAATAGTCCAGGTAAGAAATGATAGAGACTTGAACCAAGATGGTTTCTGTGTGGGTAGAAAGAAGATATAATAGAGAAAGGACAGTCATAAGCAGGTTGGCAAATGGAGTGGATCTTCAGGGGAAAAAAAAATAGTTCTGTTTTAGGCACTTTGAGATGCCTACAGTGCACTTAGTTCAAAATATTTAATAGGCAATTGGTGATATATAACTGGAGTTCAGGAAATATTGGATATATGGACGTGAGAATAATTTGCATAGATGATGATTTAACAGGGAGATTACCAAGCAAGAGAGTATGAGGAAAAGAGGATGTAGGACAGAGTCTTAGGAGACACATCCAGTTAACAGGCAGATCATGGATGAAGATCTAGCAAAGATCTAGTCTGCTCAGTCAGACAGGTAGGAAAGGATCCAAGAGAGAAATGTTATTAAAACCCAGAGACGGGAATATATAGCAAGTGGTCAACATTGTTAAGTACTGCTGAGAGGTCTCAATTCTAGACAGTGGTTCTCAACCTGTGGCATATATTCAATTTGTAACAATGAAAATACATCCTGCATATCAGATGGATTCATAAAAGTAGCAAAATTACAGTTATGAAGAAGCAACAAAAATAATTTTATGGTTGGGGATCACCACAACATGAGAAACTGTATTAAAGGGTTGCAGCATTAGGAAGGTTGAGAACCACTGCTCTAGAAAGATGTGGACTGAGAAAAGGTGATCAGATTTGGCAATTAAGAGGTCATTGGTAACTTTATTTTTTATTTTTTTATTCAATTATTTATTTTTAGTTTTCAACATTCACTTCTATAAGTTTTAAATTTTCTCCCCCTCCCTTCCTGCTCCCTCTCCAATACAGCTTGCAATCTGATGTGGGCTCTACACACACACACACACACACACACACACACACACACACACACACACTTCAATTGAATGATGAGGACAGATGCCAAATTAACTCTTTAAGACCTGGGAATAAAAAGTGAATATCATGCATTCATAGGTTAATGGAGGGAGGAGTCCATGGTTATACGCTATATCCTATACACAGAGATGACAAACTGCTTGGGTGCTCCATGGAATCTTCAAGATGTCAGAAGAAAGTGAAGAAGGCCTTCTGCATGTTGTGTAAAGCACCTATGGAGGATATAGACAAGAGTCCCATAGATGGGATGGGCAGCCATAGATGAGGCACAGTTGACATCACTGGAGGGAAGGTCAAAATCAAGGATATCGTGGTTCCATTCAAATATTTTTCACATGGAGCTCCTTTTAGGGCCTTCTTAGTGGAGTGGTATTCTATATGAGTGTGCCAATGACTTCAGTAGTGAGTTGAGGTGGTGATGAGGGGGCTTCCTGTTTTTATCCTCATCACTTCCCTAGCCCTTTCCTCCTCTCCTATTGTTCCTGAGTCATTATCCCTGGTCGTTATGCCCTCCAGCTTATTTTCCAATTCTCTAACCCTCCCCTAACTCAATATGAAATCCATACTACCTTTCTCAGTCCCCTTTCCCACTTATTTTTCTCCTGACATTTCCCCTAACCTCTTTTCTAGGGCAGCTAGGTAGAGCAGGAGATAGAACATCAGGTCTGGAGTTGGGAAATCCTGAGTTAAAATCCATCCTCAGACACTTACTAGCTGTGTGGCCCTGTGCAAGTCGCTTAACCCTGTTTGCCTCAGTTTCCTCATCTGTAAAATGAGCTGAAGAAGAAAATGGTAAACCACTCTAGTGTCTTTGCCAAGAAAACCCCAAATGGGGTCATAAAGAGTTGGACACCACTGAATAACAACAGCAACCCCTTTCCTAGACTTTATCCTGTCCCTTATCCAAAGCCAGCTGGACTCCTATCGTGTTCTCTTACAATACATATATTCTAGCTCAGAGATTCTTAAACTTTTTATATGTGTCATTGAACTCTTTGGTAGTCTGTTGAAGTATGTGGACGCCTCAGCATGTTTCTAACTTTGTAAAAAAAAATGCAAATGATCCCAAAGGAAGCCAATTATATTGAAATGCTATTATCAAAATATTTTTTAAAAGTTCATGCATCCCACATTAAGAACCTTTGCCTAGAGCCTGTGCTCCCTCTGCAGGTGCCCTTTACACAGGGTATAGAAGCTACGACAAGTGACTTGGGGCTAATAGAATTCCTAATCCCACTGTTGAGTTACAGCAAGAGGGGATGTCTTCCTGAATTATCTATTCCAAATGTATTTCCCCCATAAAAACCTTTTTTTTGCCAGTGGCAATTAGGTTTTACAGCAGAATTAGTATTTGATACATCAGGTACTTTAGTGTACTGGTCCAGGACTACTGCATTATTTCTGTGGGCAAATGTGTTTTTCATTCTAAACAATTTATTTACAAACTGTTACATTATCATGTGTTAGTAAATCAAAGATTATTTAGAATTGCTTTGTAATTATTCATGTCTGGTTCATGTTTCATGTCTGTATATATTCTCTCTGCAGTTATAGAGAAGAATGTCTTCAAAGGTATGGTCTTAATTTGTATCCTATTCATTCCTTATTGTGTACCCTTCCATAGACCCTACTATTAGTGAGATAAGCCTAGTACCTGCCTTTGACCTAATAACTGAAGTGTGACAAAAGAAAAGAAATAGAAAGAACAAGGTTTTTCATTGTTCATTAAACTGTAGTCCTTTGTTAAATGTTGTTAGAGTAATACCTAATTTATCTAACATCTTCAGGGAATGGATTGTTCCAGATAAATGCCTCTTCTTTATAACCATTTATGTGTGTGTGAAATTGTTCCAAAATGTATTGTATACTTCCCTGTCTTTTTCAAGAGAGTAAACTAATCATCATTTAGCCCTTCCTTGATGACCCAGGATCATTTTACTGTGTTTCTAATGGTGTCCTTAAAAACTACTGGGGTATGTTAAGATTCTTTGTGCCCACATCATGTGGGTTCAGACTGTGTACTAATAGAGATCTCACATCAAATTTTTATAGGTTTTCTAACTAGACTGCTATCTGATGACTTGCTATTCTCAATATGCCTGCCTCTGGGATCTCTCCCCTGATCCATCCAATAATTTTTGTGGGCTAGGAAACCAGGTAACCAAGTCTCTTAGAATTATGTCCAAAATAAGAACAAAGAATCTTTGAAGAATTTTCCTATAATAATAATTGATATTTGCATAGCACTTTATAAGATAACCTTTTAAAGCTTTAAGTTATATTTGAACTTTTGGGATTCCATGTATATCACCTAATTTGAGCCTCCAAACAATGCTGTGAGTAGGTTTTACAGCTTTCATTAGTGCTATGGCAAGAATGCTAAAGACCTGGAGTCAGATCTTGCTCTGGTACTTTTGTAATCTGTGTAACCAGAGGCAAGTTACTTTTCCTCTTTGGGCATCCATCAATTTGCTCATGTGTAACATGAGAAGATTGTACAAAGTGCTTTGGGAGGTCCCTCCTGACTTGCCTTTTCACTGTCTGGACTTGACCTCCCTGCTAGCATTTTCCACACCCTAAAGATGCCTCTTCCGAGTATCTCTCTCTTTTGATTGGTGAATCTCTGGCCTAGACCACTACACTGTGCTCACTTCATTCCCAGATCCACTGTTCACTCTTGAGACTTCTTCACATCCTTGTCTTCCCATCTTCTTGGCTATTTTCCAGTTCCTCTTCATACATTGTCTCCCCCAATTAGGAAATCATCTTTTTAAAATTAATTTTTTGTTTTTAATTTTCAACATTCCCTTCTCTAAGTTTTAAGTTTTCTCCCTCTCCCTTCCCCCTTCTTCCCCAAGATGGCTTGCAATCCAAAATGGACTCTACGCATACTTTCCTATTAAACACATTTTCAATTAGTCATGTCGCATAGAAGAATTATAACAAATGGGGAAAATTATGGGAAAGAAAAAACCAAACAAAAAAGAAAATAGTCTACTTCGTTCTGCATTCCAACTCCATAGTTCTTTTTCTGGATGTGGCTGGCATTTTCCATTATGTGTCCTTTGGAATTGTTTTAGGTCCTTGCATTGCTGAGAAGAGTTAAGTCTATCAAAATCAGTCCTTGCACACTGTGGCTGTTACTGTGTACAGTGTTCTCCTGGTTCTGCTCCCCTCACTCAGCATCAGTTCATATAAGTCTTTCCAGGTTTCTCTGAGGTCCACCTGTTTATCATTTCTTATTGCACAATAGTATTCCATTACATTAATATACCACATCTTGTTCAATCATGCCCCAATTGATGGGCATCCCCTCGATTTCCAGTTCTTGGCCACCACAAAATGTGCTGCTACAAATATTTTTGTACATGTGGGTCCTTTTCCCATTTTTATGATTTCTTTGGGATACAGCCCTAGAAGCAAATTGTTGGGTTAAAGGATATGCACATTTTAATAGCCCTTTGGGCATAGTTGTTTTGATTTGTATCTTTCTAATCAATAGTGATTTAGAGCATTTTTTTCATGACTATAGATAGCTGTGATTTCTTCCTCTGAAAACTGCCTATTCATAACCTTTGACCATTAATTAATTGGGAAATGACTTGTATTCTTGTAAATTTGACTTATTTCACTATCAGTTTTTAAAATGAGGCTTTTATCAGAGACACTGGTTGTAAAAATTCTTTCCCAGTTTTCTGCTTCCATCCTGTAGTAGCAATAGAATTTAAAGATCCCCCTGTATTGGCTTGGTTTTAGGGTTGAGTGTTGAAACCCAGAGCTTGTGAATCCCACTTGTGGGATGGACTTATTGACATAAAGAGAGAGGGCTGAACTGGGAGGAGGTGGTACCATGGATTTAGAGAGAGGCAGGAGCAGAGAGAAGGCCCAAGCAGAGGAGGCCAGAAGAATTTTTGTGGAGCAGTATTGTGGAGGCAGAGAGAGAGGAGAATTGCCAAGGACCAGAGTGGCTGAGAGAGAGAGACTGCTGAGGGCCAGTTGGAGCTGCCCAGGACTTTTGAGAACTGCCACCTGGAGCTGCTGAGGACTGAGGGGGCATGGCTATGATGCCGGTATTTTGTCTGTCTGTTTTGATGTTGTTTTGCCAGATTCATCTGCTGGTGAAGGACAGTGCTAATGTTGCAGAGGTCCTGGAAACTTGATGTTGGTTCAGAAGCCCTGAAGAAGGATTTTCTTGCTGTACATGTACAGAAATCCTGGAAGAGGGTTTTGTTGATATTTTCAGGGGTTCTGGGACTGTTCTGCAGGCAGAGAGTGGATTGATGAGGACACTGGCAATGTATATTGTGGCTATGTTAAGCTTTGTCTCCCCAGGAATAGAGATTGCTGAGAATTTGCCTCCTGTCAAGATGAAGATAAGACCTCTCCTTGGGTATTAAATTCTGTGATGATATCTTAACCTTTTTTTGTAGCTTAATGGTGGCTGGCTTTTTGTGCCCTCCACTGCCCCTTTTGAGAAAAGTACTTCACATTAATGGGTGGTATTGTAATTCAGTTGTGATCCAGGAGTGGGAAACTTTTGACTTTTTGTGCTCTGTGACTGATCAAATGAATGTACGTTATGATTGGAAACTAATCTCTATTTGAAAAGAGAGACTTTGTTGATTGACTAAATGAATGTACTGCCAAAGGGTGGAGTACTTGGACCTTGGTACTTTGCAATTGAATTGAAGACTTACTGAATTATTGAGTTATACTTTATTTTGATTTTCTGTGAATGTTTTGCCTTAATTTGTCACTGAATAAAAAAGAGTTACCATGCTGGTATTCTGGAAGTTGCCTTTGCTTGGCGTTACACCTCCTAATCTTGGTTGCATTGATTTTGTTTGTTTAAAACCTTTTCCATTTAATATAATCAAAGTTATCCATTTTGCATTTCATAATGTTCCTTATCTCTTGTTTGGCCATAAATAACTCCATTCTCTATAAATCTGACAGATAAACTCTTCCTTACTCCCCTAATTTGTTTATAGTGTCAACCTTTATACCTAGATCATGTATACATTTGTACCTTATTCTGGTATATGTTGTCAGACGTTTTGTCTATGTCTTCTTTCTGTCCTCTTCTTTTCCAGTTTTCCCAGCAGTTTTTGTCAAACAGTGAGTTATTATCCTAGAAGCTGGGGGGATATCATCTTTTTTATGATAGTTTTTGCTAGTATTACCAGATCCAGTATTTCCAGTACTTAGCACAGTGCCTGGCATATAGTAAATACATAATAAATGCTGTATGTATCTGTCTATCATCTCTCTATCATCTTTTCTTATAGTTCTACATCTGTGATCCTATCATTATCTCTGTTGTTATAGCAACATGCAATATTTACAGCGCTAATGATGATTATGAATATGTTGGCACAGTTCAGAATCACAAAATATAACAGATTCTCCATATAGAAGACTGAAGCAAAACATTCAGATACCAGAAAGCCAAATTCCAATTAACACACCAGGAAACTGGTGTGTTAATAAACTGTAATAAACTATAACACTGCAGGGAACCACACCATCCTTTAGCCTTCCCACAGACAAATGCTCACAAGCTTAACAGTCTCCTTTGCTGTGTCTTCTCCCTCCAGCTCTAACTGCTTTGACTCTCAGCTTCCTGTGGGCTCTGTTCCACCCTTTAGCAAGCTCCTCCCACCACAGGCTCTGTGTGATTACATTTGACACATTAGGGGACAGGGAAGATCTTCAAATTCCCACTACCATTTCAATTGTACAGATGAGGAGATGAAGCTGCACAGAGGTTAAATGATTTGCCTATTATCAGACATATAGTAAATATTGGAAGTAGAGTTTTTTTTCTAATTTAATGAGGATTTTTTTTTTGCTAGAAATTTTGCAAATACTTATATATTAATCATTTCTTTGAGAATGCAATAGATGACATATTCACACAACTATCAAGGCCAAAATAACTTTTAAGGACCAAAGTATGTTCAAGAATCCAATTCTAATTCAGCATGTTGAGGTGAGAGGGATAATTCTTGGACTAATAACCATCAATTTAGGAAAGCTGTATTACTTTTGAGAGTGGAAAAATACCAAGCATGTGTATTTCTTTCTCATCAGTCACTGATTTGTCCAACACTATTTCTTTTCAGCTGATCTTTTTCCTACTCCTTTCTTTGGTTTGCCTTTTCCACAAAACTTCTTTAGTTGCATTTACTCTTCCTTAAAATCTTGATGTTCATCTCTGTTAAGACCAAAGAAACAGAGTTTCCTCATGAAAGCAAAATACGTGTTGTGAGGGAGACACCAGTCATAAATATCCTTCCTTTTGACTAAAGGCTGTTCACTAAACAACTTCACTACTTTCATGGACTTGGAATGGGTGGGACTAGCAATTTCTCCAAATATTCAAGCACTCAGGTGAGCCATTTGCATGGTATATTCTGAAAGGGATGAGAGAGAGAGAAAGAGAGAGAGAGAGAAAGAGAGAGAGAGAGAGAGAGAGAGAGAGAGAGACAGAGAGAGACAGAGA
>CM053599.1:142375211-142402288 GCA_028646575.1 Pseudocheirus occidentalis
CCAATTTTGAAAAACTGGACGCTTCTCAGCATCGCATAGTTAAAAGACAGCTCTACAAGTCTCAGGATGGAAGGAGATGTCTACATTCAGAGAAAGATCCAGAAAGGCCTGAGTTTAAAAGGAGACTGAAGCAATGCATGCTATCATTCTTTTTGATGTTTGGCTTTTGTTTCTCTTTTCTCATTGTTCACTCCATTGGTTATAACACCTATACAACCAGACTATTGTACAATGTGAAGGAGTTTTCAGATCCTATACATGATTGTATGCCACCTTGGCGGGGGTGGAGGGTAGGCAGGAAGGGGAGAAAAATCTGAAACTCAAGTGACTCTGGAACTGAATCTTGTAACCTAAAAGTAAACAAACAAATCAATAAAATTAAAAAAAAAAGAACTTATGGTGCTAAAAAAATTTAAATCTGAAAACCAAGTAGTTATAATTTATTTTTCCTAATGCAGAATTAAGTATTTTGGAGGAGAGTCATTTTATTGGTTTTCTAAAATATCAAATGTGCATTATGTACAAATTGTCATTAAAATAATATCACCCCCCCCCCCAAATAACTAACTGTGTGACCTTGAGCAGGTCACTTAACCCTAATTGCCTTGCCTTTCCCCCTCCCCCCAAATTAATATCACCAAGCAACTACTGGAGGTATTCCATTTCAAGGGAGTATAATAATAATGGCATGTGTTTATTTACATAGTAATTTAAGGTTGTCAAGGCATTTACATATATTATCTAACTTGAGCCTCATAATTCTATGAGATAGTTACTTATAGGTATTATTCATCAATATATAATATATTAATTGTATATTAATATATTATGTACTATAATATTATATATTGATGAATACCTGTATCCTCATGTTATATATCTATCTGTTTTCAATATGAGGAAATAAATAGAGAAGCTGTGATGTGTCTGAAGTAAAAAACTTTTAAGTATCAAAGTTGGGATTTGAACTCAACTCTTACTGACTCCAAATTCAGAATGCTTATTACTATACAATATTACTTTTTATAATACAAAGAGTATGTGAAAATAATTTCTAGAATAAATGAAAAATTCTGGTGCTGCCTTTATATTTCTGGAGGGTGTTATAATATATGCCATGAAAGTGGAAATAGAGAATTGGAGTGATCAATTTGTGAAGTATGATTAAATCATTGTTGATTTCTCCAACCTCAACTTCAGATTCAGAAATATTTGCATATGGGAATATGCAAAGAATATATGCCCAGGACCTTTTATCAGTCCTCATCTTTCTTGACCTTTGTAGCTTTTGACCTTATTGACCAGTTCCTTCTCCTGGCTACTTTATTCTCTCCTTTGGCTTTTGTTGACACTGCTTTCTCCTAGTTCTCCTCTCTGACTTCTTTTCAATCACCTTTGTTAGGGGGCCATTCCTGGTCCTACACCTATCCATGATGACCCTAAAACCTTAGGGACTCTTCTCTCTACATATCCTGAGTTTATTCCTAAAGGAACCTGGCCACCTAGAAATGACATACTCATTTTGATGCATTCTTTGGCTTGTTATATTCCCCACTTGGCAGAAATTGTAAACTGTGTCTATATGGTAACTGGAGCAGTAGATTGGTTAGACAACTGAGCTTGTGCCTTGGGGGCTCCTGGTTGCCTTTTGCACTTTGTGATAACTTTCCTCAGTGTAGGTATCTGTACAACAATCCTAATATGGACCTATCCAGGTTTGGATGCAACATTTTGAGTCAAAGGAGACCCTTTGTTTGAGCTAAGTAGTGGGAAGAAAATTTTTGCTTTTGGAGAAAATAATCACCAGACAGAGAATGACCCTAATTTCTGCCTGGCTTACCTTCAGGGGGAACAGTATGAATCAAGATTAAATACAAAAATTCTTTTTCAGCAGTCTTATTAGATTTTGTCCAGCCTTTTAGCCTGTTGAATTCTTTTGGGATCTTGAAACTGTCATCTAACATGTAAGATTTCCTTCCAAGATAAATATATAATCTATCCTTTTATCTAGTGTTACTGTTGTTCATTTTTCAGTTGTGTCAGATTCTTTGTGAACCCATTTGGAGTTTTCTTGGCAAAGTACTGGAGAAGTTTACCATTTCCTTCTCTAGCTCATTTTACAGATGAAGAAACTGAGGCAAACTGAGTGAAGTGACTTCCCTAGGGTTACATAATTAGTAAGTGTCTGAGGTCAGATTTGAACTCACCAAGATGAGTTTTCCTTACTCCAGGCCTGTAAAGCAAAGCAACAGTAGATTCCCAAAAGAATGCTACTATGAACAGCTTTTAAGATTTGGATTACACAGTAGTAGCGAACACTCTGTTTATTCCATTACAAATCAAGATTCAGTACAATATTCACAGTATCAACAATTCACAATATTATATACAATATTTAGAATAAGGAACAAAAGAAGAATCATCTGGTTTCCCTAAGGGGGAAACCACCTTAACACTTAAAGATTCAATCAATCCAGTTATAAAAGAATCACCTGGTTTCCCTAAGAGGGAAACCAGCTTAACACTTAAAAATTCAATCAATCAATTAACAATATACTGATCTTCCACTCATGGGGCAATCATTAACTTTAGTCTCCTAACACAATCCTTAGAAAACTACATAAACCTTCCACCCCTTGATTTCTAACAAACCTCAGTTTAGTCTAAGGGGGGGCCTTTTCTTCATTTTGACTCTGGGTGGTCTCTCTCTGATTCCCTGGATCCTCTTCCCTGGTCCCAGCTCCCTCCTGAATCTGCCAAACAATCACCTAGATTAAGAAGCAGACCGCTGCCAGTCTCTTGTCCAGTCTTCTGAGATAAACAGCTCCCAGGTCCTTGTCCAGTCCTCAGGGCAATCCCCAGCACACACTGAAGTTCACAGGGTTCGGCACACCTCAAACCCTTCACCACTTCTCTTGCCTGGAACTCAAGGATCAGCTAGGCCACAATCAAACAAAGTCCCATCCTGTTCATGTCTCAGTCAGCTTCTAATACTGGGAGAGGAACTCTCTCTCTCTCCCTCTCTTTCTCAGCTGACTTCAGTCTTTTCAATCAGCTTCTAATACTGGGAGAGGAACTCTCTCTGTCTCTCTCTCTCTTTCTTTCTCTCTCTCTCTGTCTCTCTCTCTCTCTGTCTCTCTCTGTCTCTCTTTCTCTTTCTGTCTCTGTCTCTCTTTCTCTCTGTCTCTGTCTCTCTCTGTCTCTCTGTCTGTCTCTCTCTGTCTGTCTCTGTCTCTCTCTCTCTCTCTCTCTCTCTCTCTCTCTCTCTCTCTCTCTCTCTCTCTCTCTCTCTCTCTCTCTCGCTCCCTCTCTATCTCAGCTGACTTCAATCTCCATGAATCTTCCTTCACTGAGGAGCCAATTCCAAATTCTCTCCTTTGTCTCTAAAATTCTTCTTTATATATAGCTCTGTCCTCCTGTCTCAGCCAATGGCCTTCTTCCAAGTCAACAGGGGAATTCATACCTTCTCAACAATGGACAGAGTTCATACCTTCTATACTTAGCCCTAAGTTACTAGGTGCTACTTAGCCCTAAGTATCTGATCTACTTAGCCCTAAGTATCTGATAAACTGATTACTATTACAAGGCTCAGCTTCAAGTCATTGATATCTAAATTGATTAATATCTAAGTCATTGATAAAAATAGTAACAAAAGGTCAAGCCCTCCTCCTTGGCACACTCCATGAGATACTTCTCCAAATGACACTGAACCATTAATGACTATTCTTTGGGTCCAATCATTCAAGCACTTTCAAATCCACTTAGCAGTGGGATTGCTAACTTGAATTTCTCTATCTTTTATCAAGTAATTTTGATGAGAGAAACAGAGGGCTAGGACTGTTATTCTTTTTTCCTACTTAAAAAAAAAGAAGTTCCTTCAGTGTGCTAGGTTTTTTTGTTCCACCAAGTAAATTTTATCATTATTTTCTATATCTCTGTAAAGTGTCACTTTGGTAGAGTGATCGGTGTAGCCCTAAGTCTGTAGATTAATTTTAGTGGGGTTGTTTTTTTATTATATCATCATGGTCTAGCCACGAGCGCTGAATATCTCTCTACTAATTTGTTATTTTTTATTTCTTTAATATTTAGAGATTGTACCTATACAGGTATTCAGTGTGCTTTAGAAGATTGACTCCCGGATATTTTATTCATTTTTGTAGTTATTTTTGTATGGTACTTCTCTTCCTGTTATTGCCTACTAAATTTTGTTGTTACTTTATAGCAGCATTATTGATTTCAGTGAGCTTTTATTTTGTGTAACCTACAACTTTTTTTAAGCTATCAATTGTCTCTGGTAGGTTTTTTTTGTTTTTGTTTTTGCTTTAGCTGAATTCTTAGGATTTTCTAGGTCCATGCCATCTGTAGATAGGGAGAATGCAATAAGTGGTACAATGGTTAGAGTACGGGGTCTCAATTCTAGAAGACCAGAGCTCAAATCTAGCCTCAACTGGTACTAACTGTGTGACTCTGGGCAAGTCACTTAGCCTCTGTTTGCCTTAGTTTCCTCATCTACATAATGGATCTCCATAGATTATAAAAATAGAACCCACTTTCCAGGGTTATTGTGAGGTACAAATGAGGTCATTGTAAAGTGTTTAGCATAGTGCTTAGTACATAATAAGTACCATAAAAATGTGAACTATTATTATTATTGTTATTATTATCTTTCTTGTCAATCTGTATGCCTTTAATTTCTTTCTCTAGTCTTATTGTTAGAATCTCTAGTTCAAACACTATTCTTATAGGACTGTGCCATGATTTCATATTCATCCTCCATTATTTTCCCTGGTGTCCATCTTTTATGCATTTGTTTAAAAAACCCCAAGTTGGCTTAGGAGTTCCCTATATTTGTATTGTTAAACAGATCCACTTTTTTCTCCTCATCAGAACTGTTCCAATTTGATTATGTCTTCTGAGTCTTATTTTTTGAGTGCTTTCTATCATTCATTCCTAGGGTGACTTCCTCAACAGAATTTTAGTCTGTGGGACTATAATCACCACTTCTCTGAAGGCTTGGAAATCTGACATTACAAATCTAGTAGTAGATTAGACTGTTCCTGTATTTCTTGTCATTCTCTAGCATAGATTTTATGATGAACTTATTATTTCTCTTTAATGTTTCTATCATTTCTACTCCCAGCAATAGTTCCTTCTTATTGAGGAGAATCAGGTCTAGAATGCAATTTTCCCTTGTATCTTCCAGTTTGTGAAAAACAACATTGTCAAGGGGCAAAAGACCTATTTGTACAAAAAATATTTATAGTAGCTATTTTTTGGTGGCAAAGAATTGGAAATTGAGGGGACAACCATCAGTTGGGGAATGACTGAACAAGTATTGTGATAGAATACTATTGTGCTATAAGAAATGACAAGCAGGATGATTTAAAAAAACTTGGAAAGACTTATGTGAACTGAAGCAAAGTGAAGCGAGCAGAATCAAGAGAATGTTGTGCACAGAGCAGCAACATTGTATGATGATCAACTAAGGATGACTTGGCTATTCTCAGCAATATAATGATCCAAGTCAGTTCCAAAGGACTGAAGATGAAAAATGCCCTCCACCTCCAGAGAAAGAACTGATGGAGCTTGAATGCAGATTGAAGCATACTATTTTTCACTTTATTTATGATTTTTTTTCTTGACCTGCACTTTCTTTCACAACATGACTAATATGAAAATATGTTTAGCATGATTGCACATATATAACCTATATCAAATTGTTTACCATTTTGGGAAGGGAGATGGAGAGAATTTGGAACTTAAAGCTTTAAAAAATAAATGCTAATTGTTTTTATATGTCTTTGGGAATAAAAAAGAAAATATTATTTATAATACGAGTCATTATCATTAAAGTAATTCAATACATTATTTCCTTTCTGCTTTTGGCAAACTCATTGTGCCAGCAAATGCTCAGATAATTGAAATCTCCCATCACTATTATATTATGCCTCCATGCCTCCTCTTACAATGTATTTCAACTCACCTGCTGTCATTTCTAACCAACAGGTCTAGAGCATATTTTGATGACAATATGACACATACCATGTTCTCAAAGAACTTATACTCAAAATGTGTTTGGGCATGTATGGAAATAACTGACACGAGTGACATAAATATAAAGAATAAAGTTTAATGGAAATGGGAGAAAACTAAAATTTTGCCATGTTAAAACTTTATAAATTATTAACATAAAACTTTAAGGGCTTCAAGATAAGATAAATGTATTGCAAATACAGAGAGCCAAATAAGCTATTAGAAACAAGGCACAATTGTATTTGGTCATATTCTGAAGATTGTTAGTAGCTTCTGGTACATTGAAGTAAATGCTGCCATGGGTATATAAGTCATTAATTTTGTTATTAACATCAGTTG
Organism: Pseudocheirus occidentalis; assembly: GCA_028646575.1. Lineage (NCBI taxonomy): Eukaryota > Metazoa > Chordata > Mammalia > Diprotodontia > Pseudocheiridae > Pseudocheirus > Pseudocheirus occidentalis. The sequence continues at coordinate 142,381,584 of CM053599.1, forward strand.
GTTCAAGTTAGTAACCTGGTGGCTCTTTCATTTTATTTTATTTTATTTCATTTTATTTTATCATTTTTCCTTCCTGGTGGCTCTTTTGACCAAGATAACTGCCTGAAAGTAGGGAGACAGCTTACTTAGCTCCTACATACTTTTTCTAGCAAACTGCTGAAAATTACATCAAGAAATCTAATGAAAAACTCTAGTGATTTCTTTCACTAAAACTACACAAAACATCAGTCAGAAGCTCACAGTTAATAGGAAAGAGGATGATCAGCTGTGCTAATGCCAGCACAGGCAAACAAGCCATCAGGCTCTCTGCTTGAACAAAAACAAGCCATATACAGGTATAGCCTGCAAGTCTGTGTTTGGAGGTGGATAGAGTGAAAGGCATCTGAGAGAAAGCCCTAAAAGGAGATCTTGAAAACAGGTAGGAGCAGATAGTGATCAATAGGACTCAGAACCACTTAGATCCACCCCAGGGCTCTGAGGTCTCTAGTACTCTGTTCTGCGATGCCAGAGCATTCTGAAGATCCAGAAATCTCAACTTCAAATATCTATAAAGTCTAGCCCCACAAAGAGAATGAGAATTTTGAAGATGGAACAGCACCAATGGTGACTATGAATATGCTGGCATAATTCTAAATTGCAAAATATGACAGACTCTCCATATAGAAGACAGAAGCAAAACATTTATTCAGATACCAGAAAACCAAATCCCAACACCAGAAAACCAAATTCATCACATTTGCAAAGAAATCTACACACAAAAACACTGCAGAGGGCAATGCCATTCCAAAATCTTCCCACACTCACAAGCCTAGCTGTCTCCTTGCCTACATCCTCTTTCTCCCTCTGCACTAACTGCTCTGACTCCCAGCTTCTTCTGGGCACTGCTCCGCCCCTTCCTGCTCCACCCATTCAGCAAACTCCTCCCACCGCAGGCTCCATGTGATTACATTCAGCCTATTAGGGGGAAGAGATGATCTTCAAATTCCCTTAGGTCAACTAAGAGACAGGAAAGATCTTCAAATGTCCATTACCATTACACCTGTGGCAAAACTTTCTAAACTTGAATTGGTTTGATCAGCTATAGTCAGATACAATGTAAGTTGACCCCAACATGGTAATTTCATTTTGGCAAACAACCAGTATTATGGGCTCTTAATTTTAGTTTTTCTTTTCTTTTTTTTTGAGGGGGAAAGGCAAGGTAATTGGGGTTAAGTGACTTGCCCAAGGTCACACAGCTAGTAAGTATGTAAAGTGTCTGAGGTCATATTTGAACTCAGGTCCTCCTGACTCCAGGGCCAGTGCTCTATTCACTGCGCCACCTAGCTGCCCCCAATTTTAGTTTTTCTGTAAGCAAAGTGCTATGAGAATTTTGAGGAGGGAAAGTTAATTTATGGAAAGAGAAGTGACAAAGAGTGTTCAGGGACATACATTCTTGTCTATTTATCAGACTATTTAGTATTGCTCTTTTGCAGATAACTATATCAGTGACTTTTCGGTTGTGATATTCACAATTAAGTTTTCTTCTTTCTCTCTGGGAATTACTTTTAAATCCTCTGTAAACTAAGCTAATTTAGTTATTCCTTTTTGGGGTTCAGTATGTAATGTATCAACTCTTTTATTGGTAGAGCTGATCACAGGTAAGACTCTCAGTATTATGGCTACTTAAATAACATCAAAAGCAGCTATGTCTAAAGTGATTTTGAAACTGCACCTCCATAGGGGAGTTTCTTTGCCCTGATGACATTCATCTCAATTTTAGTCAGAATATAAAAAACCAAGCCTTAGGTTCAATGTATGTGCTAAAACTGAGAAAAGCCAGGAAAGACTAGGAAAAGTAAAAAAAAAATGAGGATCAGTGACGGATCTTGGGATATAAGAAAACACTAATTTGAAAGACCTAGATTTAGTCTCTGGGGTTACTTATTTCAGAGCCAGTTCCTGAGTGGAATTTATTAGTTTAGCTTTAATTATTTTTCTATTGTTTCACTCTTAAAATCAACTAAGAAGGTCTCCCATTTCCCCCATTGTAACTTGAAAGATAAGCATTCATCTGGGGTGAAGTGACCCACAGCACTTAGCATCATAGGTAAGACTGTCTATTCCCCTCTTTTTAGCTAAGCTCCAATAAAACAGGGAATATTCCAGTGCCATATTCTCATGCCCTTTAACTTGTTATTGTAGGAGATGACATCTTGCTCCCTACCAGTCACCATCCTGTGCTTACTAAAAAGGACAAAGAATCTCTAACATTCATCAGAGATGGGACTTTTACTGTACAAAAAGGAAAAGTTGGGGAGGCATTTTTTTTGAACTGCCACGATGTTCCATTCTGGGGAACTGACACATTTTTTCCCCAATCTGTAAATAGATTTGGAGGCCCATAGTATCCTATACTTGTCTTAAGGTAGTTGTAAAGGATATTCTTTAATAAATCTACTAGGGACATCATTCAAGTCTTGTTCATTTGCTTCTTTTTCCTCTTTAGTGTGGACCATGGATTATCACATAATTCCTCATTTGGAAGGGTATTTGCTGCTATAAGAAGGAATTCGAACAGGTAGGCTAAACTGATCAAGTAGCCTCTTCATTTTAAATTCCTTAAATTTAGAAAGGACTCATTTCGCTTGCTACAGTGATTGAACCTAAGGTAGGTAAGGTGTGTTTTCACCATCTTTGTGTACTAAAATGTTTTTGTGGATGCTTGTGCTTATAATGAAACCAGTTCTTTATTCCTTTATTCTCATCTCCAAAGTGAACCTAGGAGCCATACTTAGATTTAGTCATAACTTCTTTATATCTCCTGGTTTCATTTAGAGGGAAAATATCAAACCAGTTTCTGACTATCTACTAAAGGAAATGAACAAAAACAAAGATGTTGACTCTGATTATCACCTGTGTTTAGAGATGTTTAGCTATGATAAAACAGCACAATAAGGAGACCGAAGGAATGCAGTAATTGTCTCATTCCCATACAAAAAGCCACAGCAAAACATTTAACCTCCTTGCCAAGCAGATGTACAAGCAAGAACAGAGCTGTTTTATGGTACAAACATAATTGAAAAACATTGTGGAGGAGGATGGCAGAAGACAAGGAATATTGCCTCAAAAATGCAGAAGGCAGTTGAGGGGAAAAGAGATCTGCATGAAGCTTGGCTTGAAACCCAGTTAAGTCAGGTCATCCAAATAGCATTTACAGATAAAACTGGCAGGACAAACTAGACACAAAAAGGAATGAATTTCCTTGCATTTCTATAGCATATATTTTCATCATTAATCACAATGGAACCACCGAAATCTTGACTCTTCCTTTTCAATAAATTGTATGCTATAGGAGGAAGAAGAATTGTTAACTTGAGAAAATGAAGTCAGGGAGTATACCTGAACTTTACCAAATACATACAGATTTCATTTGTACTGGAGGCAAGACAAATGCATAGATACTTGAGAATCTGTTTTCAAAATGGCTCAAAGAGGGGAAGATTCCAAAAAGAATGGAAAAGATTATGGATAGCTTCATTATCGAAAGTGAAGGAAAAGGTGACTGAGAAGTTGTTGGTGGCTACCAATTGGTTAACTTATTTTCCCATTTCTATAGATCTTTATCATGGTCAATACAAATATTGACAGTATCCTCAGTGAAAACATTAGAAGGCAGGTTTTCACAATTTTCTTTAGAAGACCATATCATACCAGTCAAGAGGTTGATAAACAGGTGTAGAGAATACGAGATCCCACTGTATCTCCAATCTGCTTTTTTTTTTTAAAGCATATCTTGACTTGGTAGAGCAAAATGAAGGCTTAAGTTTTCTTGAATGCATGCAATAAGATAATAGAAGCTTCCCTGGCATTTACAATCACAGTGATAACTTTGTTTAGTGATCCTTTAATTATCAGTATCAAATTAAGCACGAAACAGACATATGCACCCAAAGGTGTTCACTGCTGTCATAGAGGATGTTTTATACAAAGTTCAAGGAGGAGAAGGGGTTCCTAGAACAGAAGTGTTAAACAAGCATGCAGTGGCCACATACAACACTCCAGAGTGGGAGCTAAACCAGATTTAAAATGTAATTGTGTAATATTTAATAATATAAATAAAAACACAATCAAACATAGATAAAATTACATTTAAATCCAAGTCAATATGTGCCTGCATGGATTCTTATTTATGGTTTAGTGGTCCATGTTCTGTTTTCTATAGTTCTATTTTTCTTCTGCCCCTCATACCTAAATTCTTCCTTCCCCCATCTCACATAATGAAGTGGCCTTACTTCTAACCAGGGCTAACCCCAATATTTGTTCAAGTTATCCCATTCCATTCTGTTTCTTCCAAGTGATTGCTTTCTGTTGTCCCCACTCTTATCACTTATTTTTCAATCTCTCCCTTTCTGCTGGCTCATTTCCTACTGCCTACAGACATGCCCAGGTCTTCTCAGTCCTGAAAAAAACCCTCACTTGATCTTTCTTTCTTTTCTTTTTCTTTTTTAGCTAAAACATCCATTTATTTAATAGCAGTAATAATTTAAAATTATAAAAGCCCTTTCCGTTGTTGAGCAGTAGAGGGTGAGGTTATAAAGAAAGACAGGATGATGGGGGAGAGGATAGCTCAAGGGGTAGTGGGTAGTTTGCATGTTGGATGGCAATACAAACAGCCACACTCCACTGGCCTTCCCACCTGGGAGCATTGTCTACATTCCCTCTGAGGGGGTTACAAAGGTTAGGAGGCATGTTGGGGAGAAAGGAAAAAACAAAAAGTATCTCAAATCCACAACCATAGAGATGGCCTAGCCACATCCATCCTTCATTTCAAACAACCTGGTACCTGCTAGGATTCACTTGATTTTTCTGTCTCCATTAACTACTGCCCTACATCTCCTCTGCCCTTTGGAGCTTTACTAAATTTTTTTTAGTAAAAAATGAACAAAATATATGGACTACCATTCACCTTCTTTATTACATGTGAAAGAATCATCTCTGAGTTTTGGGAGGGATTTGTTTTATTGTTCCTTGTGTATATTACATGAGAAATACCTTTCCAATTACTATTTTTAATAATGATATTAATGAATGACATTGTCCTAGTCTATGGTTTGTTTTTCTCTGACTTATCCTTCCCAGATTTGAAGATGAAGACCCCATAGAAAGAATTAAGCAGAATGTGATCTCTTTTTGAAGAAAATGTATCTGACTCAGAGAATGTTAGTCCTTCTAATGTTCGGTAAAATTCACTTTTTAAATAAATGAAAAAAAAGACTATCTACAATAAGTGCCCCCACTTTCTCTCCTATCACCCTCTGCTTAACCCCTTACTGTCTTCTGACCTTATCATTCTATCAAAACTACTATTCCTAAAGTTACTAATGACCTAATAGTTGCCAAATCCAATGGTTTCATCCTCTTTGACCTCTCTGTAGCCTTCGATACTCACTCTCTCTCTTCCCTGATGTTCTCTTCTCTCTAGGTTTCAAGACATCATTCTCTCCTGATTTTCCTTCTACAATTTGGCCTCTTCTTCTCTGTCTCCTTTGCTGGATCCTCTTCCAGATTATGCTCTCTCACCATAGCCATCCTGGATTCCTCACTATCCCTCACCCCACCATATCCAATTTTTTGCCAAGGTCTGTTTATTTCACCTTTGTAACATCTCTTGAATACACCCTATAATGCCATGCAGGAGCAGATTCCCAAAAGAATGCTACTGTGAACAGATTTTAAGGTTTTGATTACACAGTATAGTGAACATTCCATTTATTCCATAACAAATCAAGGCAAACTTTCTCAGAAAATCAAGGTACAGTATAATATTCACAACATTACATCTTATCACAGAAAATCAATATAGTGTTCATAGCAGCTTAACATTAGAATGGTAGTTTTCACCAAAGTGGCCACAGTATTTAGAACAAAGAACAAAAGAATAATCATCTGGTTTCCCTAAGGGGGAAACCCTCCTTACATAATCATTCAATCATTTCACAATACAAGACAATCTTCCACTCATGAGGCAATCATTAGTTAACTTAATCAGTCACTTATTCAGATTCACAATTACTAAGTATCATTAATCACTAAATACAATCATTAGAAAGTTACACAAACCCTCCACCCCTTGGTGTCTAGTAAACTTCAACTTCATCACATGTTTAGTATCCATGGAGAGGCCTTTTCTTCATCTTGACTCTGGATGGTCTCTCAGATTCCCTGGATCCCCTTCCATGGTCTCAGCTCCTACCTGAATCCACCAAACAGTCAATCACCTGTATTCAGAGGCAGACAGCTCCCAGGTTCTCCTCCAGTCCTCCAGGCCGTTCTTGTTACACACTGCAGTTCACAGGGTCCAGCACATCTCAAAATCTTTACAGTTTCTGTTTCCAGGGACTCAAGGATCCAAAAAGCCACAAACAAACAAAGCCTTATCCTGGTCATGCTTTTTCAGTCCTCCAGCAGTTCAGCTGGCCCTAGGACCCAGAAGACATCTCAGCCTTCCAGGAGGTAGCAGCTACTTTGGCCTTCACCAGACTCTGGTCTCATAGAAAACTCCAACTCAGTTCTCAGTCTAGTAGCAGCCCAGCTCCCAGATGCTGGAATAATTCTGCTTCCTCCACCAGGAGTAAAAATTCCTGATTCTGTCTGTGTATACTCTGGAGCTCTTTTTAAACACACACACACACACACACACACACACACACACACACTAGCTTCCTGTCTCAGCCAACCCCTTCCTGTTATGTCAGCAACAGGAGACAGAGTCTACACCTTCTGTTTCTTTCACAGAAGTACTTAGCCCTTATTTACAAAGGGCTAAGTACCTGCTAAATTAATTCGTTATATACCTCCTTCTCTCCTCTGACACTGTCACCCCTCTAGTGCAGGCCCTCATCACCTGGCACCTGGATTATTGTAATAGCCTGCTGGTAGGTCTGCCTGTCTAAAGCCTCTCCCCACTCCAAACCATTTTCCATTCAGCCATTGAAATGATTTCCCCAAAACACACATCTCATCATGTCAACTCCACTTAACAAACTTGAGTGGCTTCCTAACTTCCTATTGCCTCTGGAAACAAATACAAAATGCTGGTTTGGCATAAAAGCCCTTTATCACCTAGCCCCCTTGCATCTTTCCAATTTTCTTAAACCTTACTCTCTGAAACATACTCTTTGATCTGATGATACTGGTTTCCTGGCTGTTCCACAAATAATTCACTCCATCTATTGACTTTGGGCACTCTCCCTGGCTGTCCCTCATTCCTGGAATGTTCTTTCTTCTCTGTTCTGAGTACTGACCTCCCTGGCTTCCTTTAAGTCCCAACTAAAATTCTACCTCCTATATTAAGTCTTCCCCAACCCCTCTTTTTTTTTTTGCTTTTTTTTTTGGAGGGCAGTTGGGGTTAAGTGACTTGCCCAAGGTCACACAGCTAGTTTTTGTGTCTGAGGCTGGATTTGAACTCAGGTCCTCCTGACTCCAGGGCCAGTGCTCTATTCACTGCACCACCTAGCCGCCCCTCCCCAACCCCTCTTAATTCCACTGCATTCCCTCTGTTAATTATGTCCTATTTATCCTGTCTATACCTTGCTTTGTATATATTTGTTTGCTTGTCGTCTCCCCTATTAAATTGTAAGCTCCATGAGGGCAGATACTGCTTCTTTTTGTATCCTCAATAAGTAGCATAGTGCAGGGTATAAAGTAGGTGTTAAATAAATGTTTATTGAATTGAACTTAATTAAATTTCAGTTTGATACCACTGAGGATGTGAATATCTTCATGTGCTCTTGTCTTTGTATGATATGATGCTGATTACTTTGAGCCCTTGAGTACTACAGGTCTTCTTCAAAGCTATTGTGATTCCTCAAAGGAGATTGGCCTAATAATTTATGAAGAAAGAATCCTCAACTATAGAAAGAATACATATTGCTCAGATTACAAAATCCAACTGAATGATCATCCCATTGTCTTAGGCCATCAGTACACAAATATGACTACAGATAAGTACTGTGTTGGGTCTACAACTGAACAGGAAAAAGAGGGTGGTCTAGAGGGCATTTGGAAATTATGCAGCACTTTTATTCATTCCCTAGCTACTCTTTGCTTCCTAAGTACATATTTTAAATAATGACTCATACTTGTAGTGCTTTAAAGTTTGCAAAATTCTTTCCTCATAATAACCTTTAAATAAATAGTACAAATGTTATTATTCTTATTTTCTAGGGGTGACACTAAGGCAGAGCAAGATGGCATGACTTATCCATGATCACAAAGCTGATAAGCATTTCAGGTGGGATTCCAACCAAAGTTTCCTGACTCCGAGTCCAATACTCTATCCTACTATTCAGCATTGCCTTTATTTTTAACATCACTATGTGCTGGCATTGTTGTTTCTGTGAATACTGTAACACTAAGATCTCAGAAGAATCAATCTTGCAGGTGACCCAGAGGGAAATAGAAAGATGCATGATGGATGTAATTAGACTTTAGTATATTGCTAATGATACCTTGAATATGAAAAGTGACATAAAAACATTATCAAAGACATATGAACAGAAAAGGAAATGGGCTTCAATGTGTACTAAAAATAAAGGATAAATAGTTAAGAAGGTTGCCCTGTTGTCCATCCACCCTTTAATTAACTGATCAACATTTATAAGCAACTGTGCTTAATGGTGACTTAGTTCCCTGGAAGAGTTTATTTATTCTCATATAAGAGAGGATTTTATGTTCCCAGAATATTGACTCACACTAGCATAAAACTGTTCTTATTATTCCCAATAGAATTAAAAGGCTTCTAAAGCAGGAATAGATTATTTATTTATTTGTTTGTTTGTATTTCAACTGTATATAACCTGGTTAATGAGATGACATTCAATTGTATTTCATAACCTGGACAATATGCATTCTTTTTAATCAATGATTTTTTTCTTACATGAATTCTAGGCTATTTTAAAAACTCCAAATAACAAATAGAAACTCCACGTGATTAACAAAATAAAACAACTCAAAGGGAGTTCTTTTTATAAGAGGGCTTTTTAAACTTCAGTTTTTAGTTCTAAAAAAATAAACATGGCAGATAAAGATTTAAAGAGAACAAACAATAGGGAGATATGCGGTCAGTGAAAAAGAAGGACTTCAAATGATGAGTCAGTTGCAAATAATAAATTTGAGGAAAAGATAAATTATACTGTCATTGTTACTTAACATTTCTCTAGTAACTTTGCAGAGTGCTTCCTCAGTAATTGCTTTTCCTCTGGCACCTTGAGAAACTGTTAATTGTGCCATTCTTATTGAATATGAATCAGGGACTACAAACTTCCTTCCCTCTTCTCTTTTGGAGATCTTTCTGGAGAAGCTCTGGTCCAGCTGCCCAAGAGAGAAAGTCAGGAGTATGGGAAGAGAATCAGAAACGCATGGATGTCCCTGAATTCAAAGTCTCAGTGGAGGTTGCTAATACAAGGGAGAATATATTGCTCAGCTGGGAGTTTCTTCTGGGTGGGAGAAAAATAAAGGGCCAAAACTGATTTACCATAATCCTCTATGGAGGATTCAAGATAGTGAGTCATTTGAATGGTATAAGAAAGAGCTTATATATCTTCCTGTATCATCCCCATAAATTATGTAAGCCCTTTGGGGCTTTCAGGGACCATGCAGGGGAAAAAGTAGGCATAAGACTAATAGAGATTTATTTTTGTCTGTAAAACTCTCTTAGGAATTCGCTCAATTTGGGCCAGGTTAGTGAGCTGCTCTTTGGGGAAAGAGGGTGAATTGTTGTCTTTAGTTGGAGAAAAGTGCAACTACCATGAAGAATGAATAGATGGATCAGTGGGTAGGAATGATCCTCGTCCTCTGGAGGACAGCCAAACTATAAAGAATGGTAAGCAGAGCAGGTGGATAAAGGTTAGCAACTACAGGATTGTTGGACTATAGAGAAAGGGAGGAAATCTAAGCAAGGTGATGTGGAAGAGTACCATGGAAGTGTTTTACTACAGGAAGCAGTAAAGTAGATCAGGATGATAGGATGCTAAGAGGACATCCACAGTGGTGAGAGGGTTGACAATATTCAAGAGGATCACGTAAGAGTTAGAATAGGTGAATGGTGGAGCGGAGCCCTAATAGGGACCAATCACTGGAAGAGGGTTACGAGACATATGACATGGTAGAGTAATTGTAGAGAGGATCCTCTATTTGTGAAACCAGTTGTAGCTTTCCTAAAATGAAACCCCACACAAGGCAGTATTGTAATAGTCATAGAGATTATATAAGTTTCTAGGAAAGGATTATTCACTCCTGGATAGAGTGACTCTCTAAGAACTCAGCTGCTGATACTCTTTTTCTTTTAATTTATAGACAAAATTCTTGTGAGCTTTTGTGCTTGTGAATAAAGAAAAAGCTGGGAGCCACTTTCAGGGAAGTGAAAGATAATGACATTCTCAAGTTATCTAGATGTTCACAATGAACAACAGAAGTCTCCTACTCACCCTAAAGTGTACTCAGACCACTTATATGAGGAGGGAGCCTTTGACACAAGGTTATATGCATGTGGGATGGGGGGAAGACTAAGGTAAAAGAAAAATTAATTAACCAGTGTGGTACCATGATCCATTAGTTGCAGAGTGGCGGAATGATGCTATTTATTATGTCTCTCATGTTTCTTTTATGGCTATATTAACTATGAACTTGGATCTTGGGAGTAGTAACTGGATCTCTGAGCAAGAAGGCTGACACCTAACGGGGAGAAAGAATGATGGGAATGCACAGCCAACTCATTAACCAATATAGAATTTAAAAAGATGTGTACAAAAGATGAAAATGGGGGTGAATAGAGGGTGAATGCAAAAGTGCAGCATGATGTTTTAAGAATAGTGAGGCATGTTAAAACGGAGAGTGGTCTGAGGCTGGCAATAAAGCAAAGGCAACAAAAAAGGGTTTTTTTGAATTGTAGTTAAAGAACGGAAAAGAAGGATAACACTATTGCTTGGGGCAGATGGGATGATGCCAGGTAGAAGGCAGAACTCTTGAATTATTTGGCTTTGGTTTTCTCAGTTGAGGAAAATTATCTTTGAAAAATATAGAACAAAAATGATTAACTGAGGATTGAAACTCAAGATAAATAGGGGGACAAGAAGAAGACACTAAGCTGTCCTTGATGGGTTTAGCCAGATAAGTACAACTCAGGATACTAAAACAACTGGTAGGTGTAATTGCTGTTCCACTTTGAGTGATTAGAAATGGAAAAGGTACCGCATTGTTGGAGAAGGGCAAAGAGAGAAAGGAAAAGAGGTGCTTGACTTTGATTCTTGGCAATATGTGTTATTTATTTTTGTCAGGAATCAAACAGAAGTTTAATTTCTTTCCCCTCCCCCAATACTATTTTATTTTTTTCCCCAATTACACATATAGTTTTCAACATTCACTTTTATAAGATTTTGAGTTCCAGATTTTTTTCTCTCTCCCTCCCTATCTTCCTCTCTATGACTTCAAGGAATCTGACATAGGCTCTGCATGTATGATCATATTGAGCACAGTTTCACATTAGTCGTGTTGTGAAAGAAGAATCAGAACAAAAGGGAAAAATCATGGGAAAGAACAAAAGAGAGAGAAAATAGTTGACTTTGATTTGCATTCAGACTCCATAATTCTTTCTCTGGATGTGGACAGCATTTTCCATCATGAGTCTTTTGAAATTGTCTTAGATCATTGTATTGCTTGAGAAGAGTTACGTCCAACAAAGGTGATCATCAAATAATGTTGCTGTTACTGTGTACAACGTTCTCCTGGTTAACAGTATGATGACTAGCCAATATCCAGAAAACTAAGTGAAGTATTAAATATAAATATAATCCTTTACTCCTCACTAACTCTTACCTCCCTCCTCCTCCCTATGTCCAATTTTTTGCGAGTCTATTGATTTCACCTTTGCAACATCTCTCAAATACGCCTTAACTCCTGTCACCACTCTGCCACAGACCCTCATCACCTCACACCTGGATTATTGCAGTAGCCTCTGCTGGTGGGTCTGCCATGCAATAAATCCCAGCAGCTCCCTATCATCTCTAGGATCAAATACAAAATCCTTTGTCTGGCAATCAAAGCCTTTCATAACCTAGCTCCCTCACAGACCTTTCCAGTGTTCTTATACCCTTTTCCCCACTGCCTATTCCTCTATACAGCAACACTGGCCTCTTTGCTGTTCCACAAACAAAACACTCCAATTCTAGGCTCCAGACATTATTTCTGTCTGTCCCTCATGCTTAGAATCTTCTCTTCCTATTTCTTCCTCCTGGCTTCCATTAAGTCACAAATAAAATTCCATCCTCTGCAGGAAGTCTTTCCCATCTGCCTCAACCCTTGTGCCTTTTTTGCTTCTAATCATTTCCTATTTGTTCTGTAAATAGCTTTCTATGGTGGTTATTTGTTTGTTGTCTCCTATGTTAGATTGTGAACTCCTTGAGGGTAGGTCTTTTGTTTAACAGTGGTTCTCAACCTGTGGGTTATGTTCAATTTGTAACAATGAAAATATCAGATAGATTCATAACAGTGGCAAAATTACAGTGATGAAGTAGCAACGAAAATAATTTTATGGTTGGGGCGGTCACCACAACACGAGCAACTGTATTAAAGGGTCATGGCATTAGGAAGGTTGAGAATCACCGGCTTAGTACATTGCCTGGCAAGTGGTTATTGTTCAGTTGCTTTAGACTCTCCATGATCCCACGGACGGCATTGGAATGTCCATGGAGTTTTCTCGGGAAAAAATACTGGAGCGGTTTGCCAATTTTGTCTCCGGTAGATGGAGGCAAACAGTATTAAGGGACTTGCCAGAGTCACACAGCTGGACACTTTTGTGTCTGAGGCCAAATCTGAATTCAGGTCTTCCTGACTCCAGGCCCAGCGTTCTATCCCCTGGGCCATCTAGTTACCTGGCAGGTATAAGCATTTATAACTGCTTCTTGACTAATTGGCTGAGCATCGGTCACAAGGATCAGCACAACTTTATGAGAGCAATAGTTAGTATTTGTGAAATGGAATTAGGTCTGTAAACTGCATATGTTATTTCATTTGCTCTTCACAAAAAAACTCCGTGAGGCTACTATTATTATTCCCATTTTACAGAGAAAAAAAAACTGAGGAATTTTATTCTGGCATCTCTTACAGTTTCCTCTATGTCTCCTCTTCTTTGCCTTTTGGAGAAAACACCATCTTTTTAGGTTTGGGAAACCCAACCAAGGATATATAATTTAAAAGATATTGGTTACCACCATTAACTTGCTGCTCCTAGGAAAATTTCTGGAAAGCAATTCTATTTCAAAGGTGACTCTCCACTAAAGTAAGACACTGTCAAAACAATAGATATCAACACACATTTCTTTTAAGAAGAAAAAAAAATTTAAATAGGTTTTTGTTTCAGGAAGAAATTTAGGGCCATTAAAAGAATTTCATGATTTCTCCAAGGCAATGCAAGGGAAAAAAAGCTAAGAAATATTTATTAGCCATCCTTTACCATATCTTTACATTGAACCCCAAAGGACAAAAACCCACTACTGATGGTCAAGCATAACTAGCATGAAACAAATAGCATGTCCACTTATTTTTTTCTCTGGGAAATAATTGAAACACTTGGAGGTGCTGTACCTGACACATACACAAGATGGAGGTAGAGAAGCCATGTGCACTCTCAAGCCCAAGGCAAACGTATACTGTCTTCTGTTATTAGAGTGTAGGTTGTTGTCAGTGTGTTGCATTGATCTGTAACCTTGATGCTGATTTTAATGGAGTTTTCAGAACCTTTTGATTGTTGCCCTAATGTATATACACAATATTATCTTTCCAAAGTTCCTTTTTTGGCCCCAGAATCCACATGTATCTGCTATCCTTTACGCATACCCTATGTGTTGATGCAAGATTTTTGTTTTCATTGAAATACTTTATAGGGTCTCCTGAAATATATCAGTCCTGTCGGTCTTAAGCATAGGCAGTGTGGTATAATGGAAAGAGGGTCGTATTTGTAGGCAGGAGAGAACTGGCCTCAAATCCTACTTCTAACACTTACTGGTAGGACTGTGGGTACATCACTTAACCTCTCCGAATCCCAGTTTCATCATTTGCAGAATGGATGTAATATCTACGATTCTTACCTCACTATGTTGTAAAAAATTAAATGAGCATATATATATATAAAGTTATCTTTAACATAGAGCATATTATATGAGTGTCAGTTATCATTTTAAAATTTAATTTTTTCAATGAACAAAAATTTCTTTTCTATTCTTCCCACTTCTCCTTAAACTGAAAACAAAAGAAAAACAAAGCCCTTGTAATAAATATTTAGCAACTGATAAGGGAAATGAATCAATAACTGCCATGCCACCCATCCCAATAAATATTCCTGGGGACACAGGTTCTTTAAGAGAGCTATCTTGATTTAATACTTCATAATAGGACTAATGTATTGGGAGGGGAAAATAAGGAAAAAGAATTTGGTAGCAAGGACCCTAATTATAATTTGCATAAGGGGAAAAGAATTATGAGCTTGCAATAGATCCATGCAATTTGTTCCTTCCAGAAAAATTATATAAGAATAGTCATTATCTTGCCTTGATTCAAAGAACACTGCTTTAAAAAAAATTCATTTTGTCCATTGCTTTGTTACTAATGCAAATTTATCATTAATGATTTAATTGATTCATTCATTCACAGAAGCACTGTGAGAAAGGGAAAATGGTTGTATTTGAAGTTGGGGGATCTGGGTTTAATCCCACTTTTGACACTAGTTTTTGATAGTAGATAAGTCACAAAGCCTGCTTTGAGCATAAGTTTCCATTGCTGTAAAAATAGGGATAATAATATCTGTTATATCATTACAAGATTGTTGAGAGGATCAAAAGTAAGAATGTATACAACACTTTTTTTTTACATAAACAGCACATTTCTCATTTCTATTTCAACATTTAAGATATTCACAGATGGAGCATTATATTCTCCATGGCAGACAGCACCAGAGCATACCGACATTCCACAGTGGTTGACAAATTCATTTTAGTTACCAGAATTATACGTGTGTAATTTGTGAATTTTTATCCTTTAGAGACAGCATTCTCATCATGATTTATCCAAACAATTTTTCAGTTTGAGTGTTCTTTTCTAATAGGTGGTCTCTTTTCTAATAGGAGAAATACCTGAAAAGGAATATATGGTATAGGCATACTCAAATTATATTTACATTTTCCATTGATGATTTTTAACTCTACTGGCATTTATCAGATATAAATTATACTGTATACATCAATGATAAACTATTAGACTAGTGTCAACCATTAACTATACCATGTAGTGTATTCAACCAATCAATGGACTTAAATATTTTATTCAAAGACTTTATTCTGTATCATCCAACTCCAAATATGGTTTCTGAGTTGTCAGTCTACCACACTGATCTACTCAAGTCTTGATTCTTTTGAACACTGAATTTTATTAATATCGGATAGCTTTAATTTTTATGGATTATATACTACAAGACTTTTAAAACTGCAAAACACCATATAAAATTGGCAACTGTTTATTAAAGCAATATATTTAGTACCAACCATATGCTAGCCATAGTGGGAAAGACAAATGAATAAATTATGGCCCTTTTCATCATGGGAAGGTGAAGAGTATACTGGGTAGAGAGCAAACCTTAAACCACAAAGACCTGGAATCAACACATTCCTCTTATACACTCTGGCTATGTGATTTGGGCAAGTCACTTGATCTGTCACAGTAAAATTTGAAGATGCCAACCCGCATTAGTGGGGGTTTTCTCACCTGGAGATTCTCTATACCAATGAGATCATAGATTCAGGCTCTGTCTCAATTCCTTGTAATCATGTAGAGGAGAGGAGGTAAGATTCACATGTAAATAAGTACATTACAAGGCAAAATATTATTAATTGTCCCTAATGTGCTCTTTATTGTATAGATAATTGGACTTGGTTTATAATACACTTTGATATTTCAAAGTGAGTACTATGTCCAGTGATATAAATTATAACCCATCCATGCCTTACCATCCTGGGTAACTCTTCTTCATGTACTTCTATAAAGGAGGTCAATACAGCATGTTAGAAGCCTTCCTCTGGATGAGGAATTCTTAACCCTTTTTAGATTCACAAACCACTTTGACCATCTGGTAATGTCTGTAAATCCCTTCTCAGAATTTTTTAAATGCAATTCTTTTAAAAATATTTTTAATTTATGGAATAAAATAGCAGTTTCATAACACAGTATAATAGAAAAGATGATTGCATATGAAACTGCAAATCTGTTATATGCAACATGCTATTCCTTTTAAATATATAATGAAGTTATCATGTAAATTTCTTTTTTTCTTCCCCTCTCCCCTTCCCCACCCCCATCCTAGACAATATGATATATTTGGAAAATCCCAAAGACTCAACTAAAGAGTTAGTTGAAACAATTATTTTGGCAAAGTATCAGAATGTTTTTAGATAACTGAAGGAAATGGTAAATTTCAGTTTGAGATCAATGAAAATAAGAAGGTAAATTTTTTTTCTCATTCAAATTCACAGATCTCCTGAAATCTATCTACAGACTCTTTGTGGGTCCTTGGCCTTGGAAGTCCATGGACCTCCCAGTTAATTAATAGTCCCAGTTAGTTAATAGCTATTGAAGTAAATGGTAGTGGTTATAATAGATTTTAAAAGTATTCATGTTTTTTTTTTTTTGCTTTTTGGAAGGGGAAGAGCAGGGCAATTGGGGTTAAGTGAGTTGCCCAAGGTCACATGGCCAGTAAGTGTTTAGTGTTTGTGGTTAGATTTGAACTCAGGTCCTCCTGACTCCAGGGCTGGTGCTGTATTCACTGCATCACCTAGCCGCCCCAAGTCTTCATGTTTTTATCCAGCTGTAATGGTAATGGTAATCTGAAGATCTTCCCTGCCCCTAGGCCCTTTGATTGGCTTAAGTGAATCTGAGAACCTTCCCTGATTTGAAAATATACTCTACCCCCTAAGAGGCTGAATGTGGTTACATGGAGCCTGTGGCACAAGGCTTGTTTTTCAGGAATGCCCACACTTTGTTACTTTGTGATTGGGCAGTGGGTCAAGAGGGCTGTGACATTCTCTGATCCAGGAGAAGTTTATATATATGGCCTGATGTGAGGTTTTGCTTTGGGGCTCACTTTGGGAAGAGTTGTATGATTTGTCCAGATGCGACTCTGGGCAGCCATTGAGGCCCACCCGCCCTTTTGAAAAGCCCAGGTGTTGGTGCTTCCCTCTCTGGTAACTAACTAGGTATAGATGTTGTAAACCCTGTCTGCTGATCTGTTTCTCTGTATTTTTTTGTGTGCTTGTAACTTCTGTTTGTATTCTCTGAAGTTCAGGGTGCTGACTTTTTCCTCTGAATTAGGTAAATGATATATGTTTGATTAAAGTAAGATTGTTAATCCTTTTTGAATTGCTTTCCTTTAGAAAAGCAGATCTAAGAACGTGTGCTAGCAGCCATCCTGGGTATGCGAGGGTGCTTGCTGCTCCACCAACTAACAAACTGTATAAGCAGAACTAAGTTTTTGCCTGTTCCTAACCCTTATAAAAAGTCCTTTAGGCTAGGTCTAAAGGCCCTACTCTCTGTAATCTTCGGATTAGATGTGACCGGTTGCTTAAGATTCTCTCTCTCACATACACACACACACACACACAGACAGCACTGGCCCTGGAGTCAGGAGGACCTGAGTTCAAATCCAGTCTCAGACGCTTAATACAAAAAAAATTACTGTGTGAACTTGGGCATGTCACTTAATCTCAATTGCCCTACCTTCCCCCCTCCAAAAAGCAAAATAATATAAGATACATACACAGACATTGGCAGTATAGGAAGTTGGCACTCCTGTTTCATAACTTTGGTACAAAAAATAACCTGAGGATAGGGGAGGAAGGTTGGGTATAGAAGAGGAAGATGAGGTGTAAGAGGAAGAGGGAGTCAGAAATGGGGCCTTCTAGCTCTAAATCTGTGATCCCAAGGAACAGTTCCAGGCTATACTGAAAGTTGACATCCTTCCTTATCAGTAAAACTCATGGATAAAGCTTACTTGGTGACCCAAGAAATTGCCCTGGTAACTTGTGGAAGCAAGCTTGGTAGTTTGCCCCTTTAATCTAGGTTTGGCCTATATTCCTCCTCTAATACCATAGAGGTATTTTTTCAGCTTCAGGATCTTGGAAACTTGTTTGGGCTAGTCTCAGAAAAAGTGATGGAACAGTTTGAATATGTATAAGTAGTACTGGGCCTTCTGTCCAAATTTTAGTAGAACCCTAGCAAAAGGGATTAAGTGCAGAGGTAATTCTCAAGTTGGCTAAGATAATGGGGATATTGTTCTGTTCTTGAGAATTTTAGCTTTATCATTCTGGATCTCAACATATGCACACATATGTTTTATGCACATATGTAGATATTTTTATGTATGTATACATATGTGTGTATGTATATGATCAGTGTAGAGGCAAGATTTTCACTCATTAAGAACATTTGCTAAAATTAAAAAATTAATATGCATCTTTTAGAAATAATTTAATAAATGAGAATATAATATAAATCAGTGAAGACTGTAAATTTTAGATAATTAATTGATTATTATATTATAAATATAAGGAATTCCCTGTGTGAAAACTCCTACCACTGATAGTAATCAGGAATTCTTAGTTAATTTATAGTCTCAGAGACTTGCCTGGGGCATGAAGAGGTTAAGTTACTTTTATGGTTTCACATAGTAATTATTGTGTGGGAGGGACTTCGGCCAAAACTTCCTGACTTGGAGGCTGGTTTTCTATACATTATTATACTCTGATCCTCTTGAATTTACTAGATCTGTAAATTTACTAAGGATTTTTTAATAGACAAAATAAGTTGTAAAAATAAAGTAAGATTTATGTTGAAAAGGTAGCTAATGTATGCAACGTGGTGTTTGTAAATTTCTGATTGCTGAGAATCAGGGAAAGATTAAATTTATCATTGCCATGTATGCTTGCAGAAAGTCTCAGTTGTTAAACTTTATGCAGAGACAGATACTTATTCTGAACGGATATGTCAACCTTAATGAGTCTAGATTTACTACATATTTTGGAGAAAAGGTGTATATACACAAAAGAAACCTTGAATGGATCATTTGTCTCCTCCTGCCCCCAAACAGATTTATGAGCGATGCGCTATGTGGAATCACTTTGAGGGATGATAGTGGATAAATTGATAGAGCTATAGGTAGAATGTTTACGAAACACTTTATGTGTCAGGCACGGTTCTAGGCACTGAGTTTACAAACATAAGTAACACCAGATACAAACCAAGAAAGTTCCCGACCTCATTGCTCTAACTAGAAGAGGGGTAAGACATCCATGCATGGGGGTATGATGAGGAGAAGGATGGAGAGGTGCAGGGAAGCCTATTTCCAGGCAAAATAAAAGCAAAGCTCATTTGTCAGAGCCAGGGGGTGAATCCCAAGGTTGGAGTGGAAGGAAGGAGGATGATAAGCAGAGCTTAGGTCACAAAAGAGAGGAGATTGCCAGGAAGATAATATTGTTAAACAACATTTTAGTTTCTGAGTGATATTTTAGAAATCATCTTATGGTCAAGGAATTCCTCATTTCAGCACTTTTACATAATGTCTCTTATCTAGCTGATGTAATGAAACAACTTAGCTTAGTTAAATAAATTTAGGTTACTAAAAATCTAGTGATTACTTAATATAGCAAATGACAACTCAAAGACAAAGTTAATCCTTTGCATACATTCTTGCAGTCCTATCATAGGATTATGGACTAGAGGCTTCTTTTAGGAAATTAATTAGTGTGTGTGCCAACATAATAGAAAATGAAACAAAATATCCTACTAAATTGTTTGAGTGTGGGTAGGATTTATAATCTTAGGTTTTATTTAATAATAAGCATAATTTAATGAAAACCAACAATTTTATTGAGGCAATAGGAATCAGTGTTGAAGAACATTATAATGGAAAGTTTTTTTAAAAAAAAAGAAAAAATAGAAATCTGTGAATAATTCAAGATACTGTGAGCTTATTTAAATAATTACATGATTTGCTTATACATAAAATTGAGATGTATAGCAGGATTGTTGACAAATGAACCATAAGAATGGTCAGTATATATGTACATATGTGTATACATACCCAAACACACATATATGCACTGATAGGAGCAACTCTGAAAAGTTGTAAAAATCATAGAATGCTAGACTTGGAAAGGATCTTGGAGATCATTTAGTCCAACCTCCTTATTTACAAATGAGAAAATTAAATAAAGTTTAGAGATGTGAAATGATTTATTCAAGGTCACTTAGTGAGTAGGTGATAGAACTGAGAGTAGAAACTTGTCTCCAATCCCCATCTTCTTTCCCCTACTCTCCTCTGAAGAACGGCATCTTTTTTTTTGAGGCAACTGGGGT
Source organism: Pseudocheirus occidentalis (assembly GCA_028646575.1). Lineage (NCBI taxonomy): Eukaryota > Metazoa > Chordata > Mammalia > Diprotodontia > Pseudocheiridae > Pseudocheirus > Pseudocheirus occidentalis. The sequence goes on from CM053599.1 coordinate 142,402,017, forward strand.
TATGTGACTTGCCTAGAGTCACACAGCTAATAAGTGTCTGAAGCAAGATATACACATTTACATTCCTATCCTCATACTGAGAAAAGTTTAATAAGTTACAATGATCATTTTTCCATGTTGGCATGTAAATAGTTCAACTTTGGTAAGTTTCTTGTGGTTTCTTTTCCATGTTTACCTTCTCATACTTCTTGTATTGGAATGTCAGATTTTCTATTCAGTTCTGGTTTTTTCAGCAAGAATGCTTGTAAGTCCTCCACCTCATTGAATGACCA
>CM053599.1:142402788-142432413 GCA_028646575.1 Pseudocheirus occidentalis
GGACCCGCTCTTCTCCTCCCCAGTTAGCAAAATCCACCGACCTTTCTCTTAGCCTTTTTTTCTTCTGGCCTGATAAATGTGGTAACTGTGGCTCCAGTGCAGCCGATCTGCTCTCCTATAGCCGCGGTTCCCCACCCGATGCCCCAGGGCCTGAGCCGGCCGGGGTTTCAGCCGTGGGTCCCAGACTGCTGCGAAGAGCCCCGCCTGCTGTGCTGCCTGTAGGGCTTTCTGTCTTGTGGAGAGTTTTGGAGCTTGAAAATCTGTTTAGCGTCCCATTTTATGAGTTTTTTAGCGTGTTTGTGTGGGAGCTGTGGTGCTTTGCTGCTTCTATGCCGCCATCTTGGCTCCGCCTCTAGAGCATTTTTTCATATGTTTATCGATATCTTTAATTTCTTCCTCTGAAGACTGCATGTTCATATCCTTTGACCATTTATCAATTGGGGCATGACTTGTATTCTTATAAATTTGACTCAGTTCTCTGTATATTTTAGAAATGAGGCCTTTATCAGAGACACTGCTTGTAAAAAATTCTTTCCCAATTTTCTGCTTCCTTCCTAATCTTGGTTATATTGGCTTTGTTTGTACAAAAACTTTTCAATTTAATATAATCAAAATTATCCATTTTGCATTTTATAATACTCTCTTCTTTCATCATAAATTCTTCCCTTCTCCATAAATCTGACAGGTAAACTATTCCTTGTTCTCCCAGATTGCTTAGAGTATCAGCCTTTATATCTAAACTGTGAACCCATTCAGACTTCATTTTGGTAAACAGTGTAAGATACTGGTCTATGCCCAGTTTCTGCCATACTATTTTCCAGTTTTCCCAGCAGTTTTGTCAAATAGTGAGTTCTTATCCCAGAAGCTGGAGTCTTTGGGTTTATCAAACAGTAGATTACTATAGTCATTGACTGCCGTGTCTCGTGTACCTAATCTATTCCACTGATCCACCGCTCTGTTCTCAGCTGGTACCAAGTAGATTTGATGGCTGCTGCTTTATAATACAGTTTAAAATCTGATATGGCCAGGCCACCTTCTCTAGCATTCCTTTTCATCAATTCCTTTGATATTCTGGACCTTTTGTTCTTCCAGAGGAATTTTGTTATTATTTTTTCTAGCTCTATAAAATAATTTTTTGGTAGTTTGATTGGTATGGTATTAAACAGGTAAATTCATTTAGGTAAAATTATCATTTTTATTATATTAGCTCTGTCTAACCACAAGCAATTGATGTTTTTCCAATTTTTTAGATCTGACTTTAATTGTGTGAAAAGTGTTTTGTAATTGTGTTCATATAGTTCCTGGGTTTGTCTTGGCAGGTAGACTCCCAAATATTTTATAATGTTTACAGTAAATTTAAATGGAATTTCTCTATTTTTTGCTGTTGGGCTTCATTAGAAATATACAGGAATGAGGCAGCCAGGTGGCACAGTGAATAGAGCACTGGCCCCGGAGTCAGGAGGATCTGAGTTCAAATCCAGCCTTACACACTTAATACTTACTAGCTGTATGACCTTGGGCAAGTCACTTAACCCCAATTACCCTGCCCTCCCCCCTCCAAAAAGCAAAAGAAAGAAAGAAAGAAAGAAAGAAATATACAGGAATGCTGAAGATTTAGGTGGGTTTATTTTATAGCCTACAACTTTGTTAAATTTATTTATTATTTCAAGTACTTTTTTTTACTTGATTCTCTAAGATTCTCTAAATATATCATCATATCTGCAAAGAGTGGTAGCTTAGTCTCTTCTTTACCTATTCTAATTCCTTTAATTTCTTTTTCTTCTCTTATTGCTATAGCTAACATTTCTAGTACCAAATTGAATAGCAGGAGTGATAGGGGACATCCTTGTTTCACCCTCAATCTTATTGGAAATGTTTCTAGCTTATCCCCATTACATATAATACTTGCTGATGGTTTTAGGTAGATACAACTTATCATTTTAAGGAAGACTCCATTTTTTCCTATGCTTTCTAGTGTTTTTTAATAGGAATAGGTATTGTATTTTGTCAAAAGCTTTTTCTGCATCTATTGAGATAATCATATGGTTTCTATTAGGTTTGTTGTTGATATAGTCTATTATACTGATAGTTTTCCTAATACTGAGCCAGCCTTGCATTCCTGGAATAAATCCTACCTGATCAAAGTGTATTATTCTTGTGATAAGTTGCTGTAATCTTTTTGCTAATATTTTATTTAAAATTTTTGCATCAATATTCATGAGGGAAATTTGTCTATAATTTTCTTTCTCTGTTTTGGCTCTTCCTGATTTAGGTATCAGAACCATATTTGTATCATAAAACATTCCAGTATCTTTGCCAAGAGAATCCTAAAGTGGGTTACGAAGAACTGGACACGACTAAAAAATGACTGAACAATATCTGTCTTGTTGATAGCCCTTGCCATTCCTTCTCCTTAGAGATGCCTGCCTTTGGGCAGTCCTGGTTCTCATCAGCACATTCATTATACATGTTGGTCAGGGGGAGAAAAATATAGTAGGACTTAGCTTAGTCAATGTTCATAGTTTTTTTTTTTAACAGCTTTTGTGAAGGTTTTGTTGAAACAGAAGGTTGAAAGCAATGACAAAAATAAAAATTTTAAATTGTAAATCTCAGTGCTCCTATTCTATGGATAGTCAAAAGCTGACTGCAGTTCATTTAACCCTAAAAGTGCCTGCACATAGACCCAATGGTTGCCTTGAAGGAACTGAAACAGTAACATAAGAAGGCTTTCCAAACCCTGCCTCATTTTTAGGTTTCCTTTGTGGCTCTTTCCAATTTTCCTCTATTTCTCTTCCATTCTTATCACTGCACACACACACACACACACACACACACATATGGCTATATATATCTATACTATAATATATATACAGAGTATATGTATTTTTTTCTTTCAAGAGCTATAGTATAGATATATAGATATACATATCTATAGTATAGACTATCTGGGTCAACTCTTGAAAGAAAAAAACAAGAAAATTGTGTTTGAAAATTTGCCTGATGACACATGGAAATGACCTGAGAGTGAGATGTACCCTTCTTATTTAACTAGTAGTAATAGCTGGCCTTTACATAGTACTTTAAAGTTTAAGAAATACTTTATGCAATTCTCTGACTTCCTCCCTTCAATGGCTATCTGTGTTAGATTTTACAGCTAGTATTATTTTCATTTCATAGGTAAGGAAAGTAAATCTTGGAGAGGGTGAGTCACATGCCAAGGGTCACTGAAACCCCTGTCAGCCATTTGAGCTCAGGTCTTCTCTGCACTCAAGTTCAGCCATCTTTCTTCTGGGCTACCCTGTACTTCACAATTTGATGTGGCACTTGGAAAACTCAGTGAGAAATATCAGTTGTAAATCAGTTGGGAAGCTGCATAGATATGGATGATATAGAAACAAAAACTGAAATTTGTCAACTAGTGCTAGCTGGCTTTACCTTGCAAGTATTATTTCTCTTTGTTCATAATAACTGGATTGGCAGGAAAAAAATGTCAGCCCAGCTCTGCACATGGCTGGTCATAAAAGACTCCAGCTGCTGAACATTCTCATGGCTGCAATGAAGCACTTATCCTTTGTTTCAGTATATATCAATTTGGATGCCCTTCCCTATATCATTTTCCTAACCTTATCTTTATTCTCTTTGCTACCACTTTCTTTGGGAAAGGATGGTAGGATTTTTACTGGCCTTCCCTTCTTCTGCACCAATTAAATTTTTTTTTCAATTTGTTCTGTGAAATGTTGGCCAAAAAGCAAAAAAAAATTTTTTTTCTTCAGTTCCCGGGGAATAAATGTAAGGCCATTGAACTGACTCATGAATAAAATTATTGTTTCATGAATATAGAATTCAATTCAACAAACATTTCTCAAGTGACTACTATGCACAAAGCACTATGCTGGCACTGAGTGACATTCAAAGATGAATAAGTCCCTACTTATTCATTCACAGTTTCTGTTCTACAAGGACTTAGACTCGTGTGTATGTGTGTGTGTGTGTGTGTGTATGGGGAAGGGGGGCATAAACATGTTCAAAAATAAGGATATACAAAAAAAATGTGAACACAAAAAATGAGTGTGGTAGGGAATGACAAAGAACATATAGGAATCAATTTTGTGACATTTGAGCTGGGCCTTGAAGGATAATTGGCCTTCTACCACTGTAGAGTTTAGAAGAAAGCATTCTAGATATAGGATACAGTATGAGCAAGCACATAGAGGCAAAACAATGGCCAACTATTTGATTTTTTCCCTTCCTGTTCCTTCTCCTTCTTTCCCTTTCCTCCTTCCCTCTTCCCTTCCCACTTCTCCTCTCCTTTTCTTCTTTTCTTCACCATATCCCTATCCCTATTATTATCCCTCCACCATATCCCTATTTCCTTCACCCTATCCCTCCTCCTTTCTTGATGCCTTTTGGTATCTCAAACTTAACATTTCCAAAGGATATCTTTCCTCTTAAACCCAACCCTACTCTCAACTTTTCTCTTTTTGTCAAGGTGTCACCATTCTTCCAGTCACCCAGGTTTACAATGTAGAAAAGATCTTCAATTTTTCTTTCTTCTCTTTGTTTTCCTGTATCCAGTCAGTTACCCAGTCTTGTTGATTCTACCCTTTCAACATCTTTCACATCCATTCCCTTCTTTTTATTCATACTACAACCTACTCCAGGTTCTTATAACTTTTTATCCGGATAGCCTCTCTACCTCTGATTTCTCTTCTCTCCAATTCAGTTTCTAAATAGTTGTCAAATTGATATTCCTTTTTTTTTTTTTTTTTGCTTTTTGGAGGGCAGTTGGGGTTAAGTGACTTGCCCAAGGTCACACGGCTAGTTTTTGTGTTAAGTGTCTGAGGCCGGATTTGAACTCAGGTACTCCTGACTCCAGGGCTGGTGCTCGACTCACTGCGCCACCTAGCCGCCCCCCCAAATTGATATTCCTAAAGTATAAATTGGGTAGGCTAGGTAGAACAGTAGGTAGAGTGCCAGTCCTGGAGTCAAAAAGACCTGAGTTCAAATCCAGACACTCAGACACTTTCTAGCTGTGTGACTCTGGGCAAATTTTACTTAACCCTGTTTATATCAGCTTCTTCATCTGTCAAATGAATTGGAGAAGGAAATGGCAAACCAGTCCAGCATCTTTGCCAAGAAAACCCCAAATGGAGTCATAAAGAGTTGGACATAGCTGAAGCGACTGAACAAAGTGCAGATCTGACTGTCTCCCTCAGGTCAAGAAATGTCAATGGCTTCATATTGCCCAAAGGATTAAACATCATTTCTTCTGTTTGGCATTGAAAGCCTTTAAAAATTTGGCTTCAGTCCATCTTTCCCTACTGATTATATATCACTCTCTACCACACAATTGGTACTCTCACCAAACTACCTTGTTAGTAAGTGCTGCCATGCTCTTGCATACACCGTTCCTTATTTCTAGAATGTTTTTCCACCTCCCTCACACTCCTTGGAATCACTCTTCATCTTTTTTTTTTTTGCTTTTTTTTTTGGAAGGCAATTGGGGTCAAGTGACTTGCCCAAAGTCACACAGCTAGTAAGTGTGTCAAGTGTCTGAGGCTGGTTTTGAACGCAGGTCCTCCCAACTCCAGGGCTGGTGTTCTATTCACTGTGTCGCCTAGCTGCCCCACTTTTCATCTTTTACAAAAGGATTTTCTTGATTCTTCCAGTTGTTACGGCCCCTTCAGAGAACTTCATTATTCCTTAGTAGAATGTAATTTCCTTGAAAAGACTGCCTTGTTTTTGTATTTCTAGTCCTACAGTCTGGTAGTACTTTGTACATAGTAGGCACTTAATATTTGCTGAATGTTTATTCATAGATTGAACAATTGATTAAAAGACAATCTGTTTATTTGCTGATTGAAACAGACTTTCCCTCTACTGAGGCTTACTCAGGTTGGGAATATCATGGAAGATTCCCAGATTTGTTTAAGTATTTTATTGTGTTCACATGGTTCTGGGTAATAGAGTAGAAAAGTTCCTGGGAATGTACAGTTCAAGTTTCCTTCTCCCTAGGAATGCTTGTATTCAGAAAGACATATTGTCCTTTCTCCTGTGCCCTCATTATGAGGCTCACAGGGGTTATTCTTGCCTCTTCTTTCCTCAAATGTTGCTTAAACATAGGTCCCAGCTACATCTTAAGTTGTTTTACTTCATTGTACTATCATTGACATAGTCTACCACATATCTGGCCCAAATTTCCATGGAGGGAGTCTCTTTTGTTGCCCTGGTAACACTTGTACTGCATCTGTATGAGAACTCATTTCATTCTTTTATTATCTTGACTTAGTTTATCCTTCTTGAAGACTATGTATGAATATCTTTCTCCTGTTAATATCATGCAAGCACCAAACACCAAAACATGCCTCCAAACTAAAGTTCTATCCATCCTGCTCTCTATCCTGACTTTCTCATATAACATGCTTATGATAATACATTACAAAAAAAAGACCTAAGAAAGTTCTTTTCCATCCTTGGGTCTGCGCCGTTGCTTGCAATTTTGACCATTTAGCCACCATAAGAATATTAAATTCAATTTGGTTGGAACACAGGGGAGTGACTTGAGATAGGACTGAGAAGACAGCACAGATCCAGACCACAGAGGGCTTTAAGTGTCACACCAGAGAGCCTGGATTTTCTCCAGTAGACAGTAATTTTTAAGGGGTATAACTGACTCATTAGATCTCACTTTTCTCAGATTTTCCTGCAGCATTTTGTCTAGTTCATCTTTTAAATTCTATCATACCTTATCTTCTATGTTTTTTAGAGCTATCACAATTTTATTTTCATACAACCCAATATTAAATATAAAATTAAAATATTGTAACATACATAGGTATCTATGACTTCTAAAATAGTCACTACAATAAAAAATGTGTTGGGTGAGTTTAATTTTCAGTGCAACATTTCTCAAAATGCTTTACCTTGTATTGTTATTATATGTTTATATATTATTTCCCTCATCCTTATTCAATAGAATGGGTTTAATTTTTGGTGCAATATTTCTCAAAATTTCTTACCTTGTATTGTTATTATATGTTTATATTTTATTTCCCTCTTCCTTTTTCAATAGACTATACTATAAACTTCTCGAGGGCAAAGATGGCACCCTTTTTTTAGTCTTATACTGATGGGAGGATGGAATATCAATGTAAATTATCATTGACTACATATTCTTGTTTCAGAAGTACTCTATGATCCTTTCACAATGCCTAGCTCACTCCCTTGCACATAGTAGGCACTTAATAGATTTTATTGAATTTGACTTTGTGATAAGGGAAGAACTTGGTAAGAGTGATGTAGTGGAAGCCAAGGAGTAGAGAAGGCCAGGTTTACCCAAGATTAAAGATAAGTAAATTAAGTATGTCAAAAGATTGCTGGCTGCCAGCAAGAACATTTTTGAAATAACCATCAAGTCCATTGCTATGGAAGGGGGCATTGCTATGTATATATTGATTGAAGCTACCATACAAATACTAATGCAATATTTGTACTACACAAATGTTGATGATTGATTTCTACTACAGATAAATGTTTAATAACAGGCTGACTTGGGGGAAAATATGCAAGTTAAACTTTTAAGCTTAATCTGCATTATTAATATTTTCTCTCTCACTTTTTAAAGTCTTGTAGTGCCAACCCAATATTCAAAATGCTGACAGTGACTGTAAATATGCCAGCATTGTGCTCAATTGCAAAATATAACAGACTCTCCATGTAGAAGACAGAAGCAAAACATTTATTCAAACACTAGAAAACCAAATCCCCAAACCAGAAAGCCAAATCCATCATGGTAGCAAAGAAGTTCATAAGCCATATCGCCACAGAGAGCCACACCATACTTTAGTCTTCTCACAAAGAAACCCATTTATTTACAAGTTTAACTGTCTGCCTGGGTGTGTCCTCTACCTCTGTCTCTAACTGCTCTGACTCCCAGCTTCCTGTGGGCTCTGCACCACCCTCCAGCAAACTCCTCCAACTATAGGCTCTATGTGATTGTATTCAGCCTATTGGGGGTAGGGAAGATCTTCAGAACAGGGAAGGTCTTCAAATTCTCTTAGGCTTATTAAAGAGCAGGAAAGATCTTCAAATTCCCATTCCCATTATAAGTCTACACAAACAACAAAACAGTAAATCAAGCCCTTGATTTGTAGCATTTGACAATTTCTGATAAATCCTCTTCTGAAAATTTAATAATAGATGCTGGTGGTTCAAATGGGCTCTAGCATACCCCTGGATTTAGGTTTGATTGAGTGGTAGGTGAAGCCAAAAGAAGGCACGTGGGTTAGGGAAATCTTGTGTTCATCAGCATTAAGGGATTGAGAATCAAGTTGAGAGCAGAGCATATGCAAGAGTAAGGGCAGTGTAGATGGAAGGATCAAAGGCTGTGGTGAGGGGGAAATTTTGATGTCTTGAAAAGTAATCAAGGCTCTTCACTTCTTTTTCTGAATTGTCCCAAATGTATTCGGTTCGGGACGTTTCATTGATCTTGACCTGGAACAGACATTAATTAATCATCTAATGCCATTGCCTTGTTTTGAAGATGAGGAATATTGAAACCCAGGGATTACAGAATAAAAAGCAGAACTGGGATCTGAATTCAGGTTTCCCTGACTCTATCATTCTTTCCACTACACCCCAAATCAATGCATTAAGCATTTGGCTCAATTCTTTGGTAAATAAGATTTTTTTAAATAAAGATTTATCATATCAATTCACGGTTAGAGTCATTTTATATTTCTGTACATTGATATGCTTATCAGTTTGAGCTGTACAATTGTTTACCTCACATTCCTGCTGATTTCTTGTATTTGGAGTAAACTTCCTTGAATCATCTGCTTTGCTAAATCCTGCCTACTTCAGGAGAAAAGCCCAATAAGTTCTGGGTATCTTCAAATGCAGGAGCTTGTGATATAATTCTGGAATGTTAATTGCTCTTGTGTTTTCCCACCTAACTGCAAGACCTTTTACAGCAAGGAGTGTTTTTAAAAATAGCCAAGCTTAGTGTTGCTAAGCATTCTGTTCAAGGGAACTCAACTTCCTGAAATGTCAGAAGCAAAACTCAGCATGGTCATGTCTCAGAGATGGATACATTGACTGCCAACCAATTTACTTTCTAAAGTAAACCGATCTATAAACCTTACTCATGAGCTTTCCCAAAACACTGGCAGCCCCAACTATACATGTGATAACATTTGACTCAGCAACAATGTCACTCAAAGCCTATGACAGAAAATAAATACACTAACATTAGTCCTTTGCTATGAAGGGGGTGTTGACATATGCATATTGAATAATGTTTTCATACAAATACTGAAGCCTCAGATACTTTTTAGCTATGTGACCCTGGGCAAGTCACTTAACCCTGTTTGCCTCAGTTACGTATTTGTAAAATGAGCTGCAAAAGGAAATGGGAAACCATTCCAGTGTCTCTGCCAAGAAAACCTCAAGTGAGGTCACAAAGAGTCAGATATGACTGAAAAATGACTGAATAACAGTAACTGGAACATTATAGGTTCTTAATAAATGCTTATTCTCTTCCCCTTCCTTAAGAAAGCCCTGTTTTATTCACCCTTTACACATTAGCTATTAAACAAATATTTACTGATTTTGATTTTACATTTGTCTCTGATACGCATGCACATTTTAGGTCTGCTTTATACATGCATATTATTCCATGACTTTTATTTTATATTTTTGTGGATATCTTTTGTTTTTGCATCACCTTTACTTCTAAATAAATCCCTCATCCTTCCTTACTCAGTGGGTCAGCCCTTCAGGAATTGAGAAAAGGTAAATTGAGGAAGCTAATAAAATGTAACTATATTAGCTTTTTTCTTATTATAATTTTATGATTATTTATATTATTATATATTTTATTATTTCTTTTATTTGGGTGGTGGCTTTTTTTAAAGCCACTTCTATTGTTCTCGTGTGTGTGTGCGTGCGTGCATGCATGCGTGCGTGCGTGCTGTGTGTGTTTGTGTGTGCGTGTACAATGCATTCGTGAGGAGCGCAGCATTGGAAATGTCTTTTCTGCTCCACCTTGACTTTATCTGAGAGCTGTGACTCAGCTCTCTCTCCCTCTTGGCTTCCCTGGCTTCCTTTCAAGTGGTACCTAAAATCCCAAGAAGCCTTAACCAGTCGCACTAAGAATTGGTGCCTTCCTGAGATGACTTCCAATTTGTGCTGTATATATAGCTTGTTTGTCCATAGTTGTTAGTATATTGTCTACCCAATTAGAATGTGACCTCCTTGAGGACAGGGACCTTTTTTCCTTTTTTTGCCTTTCTTTGTATCCCCCAGCATTTAGGATAGTGCTTGACACAAAGTAAATATTTAATAAATGCTTTTAAAATTTACTTTGACCTAACATATAGTATAGAACAAATTTACTATATTCAACTTCTCGTACAGGTATGCTCATTTTCCTCATCTTCAATTATGCATACATTTTTTTAAATTTGAGGGAGGCCTTTTCACAAAACAAATTTTTTTTCATACCTTTTGTTTCATCACAGTATGGAGTAGCTGATACCATTTTCAAACATCAGGTAAAGGCAAGTTTAGATATTAAAACAGTAGCAGACAGAAATTCTGTTATAGTTCATGAGTTTTAAGAATAATTACATACTCCTTTTCATTTGAGCACTATACTGACTAGGAATTTTGTATATTTTGAAGTCATAGGTTTTTTTCATCAAGGTAAAGAGCATGCTAGCCAACAATAAATAAATTAAAAATAAGCATATAGGAATACATGTGTGTATATATATCTATATATACACACATACACATGTATGATATATGTGTGTATACATATATATTTATATATAGATCCTTAAGTGCAAAGCCTATAAAGAAATACTATTAAATAATTTAATGCTAGGTTAATGCTTTGAATATCTGTGTGGTCTCTTTTAACACACTGCCCATTTTTTTCAGCTGACAAACCAAAATGTCACATTGCATTGAAAAATTCACATCAGGCGTAAAGGATGGGAACCTCCCTCTGCCCCTCCACACACCAAGAAAATGAAATGCTCATTTAGAAAGCTGTTTACACTTCTTTACTTTATCTCTTACTAGCTATTGCCATAAGAATTTTTCTCTCATGAAAACAAGGGATTTAGAGGGATTAAGACTCAGAAAGGTTACTTAGGAAGAACAGCATGGGCTTTTTTTTTTTTTTAAGAATCTATCCAAGTTGACCCAAGCTTTCTCCCTTTTCTTTTAGCCAATTATAAATGCCAGGGCTTGGATCTCTTTTTTTCTCATGAATTAGTTAAAACGTTATTGGAAAAACCCTCCAATACTCATTGTCAACTACAAAAGGCTCTTCAGGATCTAAAAGTAACCCATAATCAAGGCACTGAACACATACCCTCATCATTAACTAAAACACTTATTGAACACCTGCTACTAGGAAGATGCTATTTTAGGCCTTTGTAGGGTATTAGAAATGGTCCTTTCTCCAGAGAAGCTTATGATTTTATTTAATTGTTCCATCAAAAAATCATATGGCTCAACAAAACATTTAAATAAATGGCAAAAGGGTGAACAAGTGTTTGTGATGGTGACATCAACTCTTCTGGGTTTATCTTGGAGAAATATATATGGAAAAGATTACTTTGGACTTGACTTTTCTTCATGATTGGAGATATTAAACTGACTTTCTCAGTGCAGTTGAATCTCTATTTTTGAGGGTGGATTGAATCTTTCTTGCCACTTTCAAAACCTGAAGACAGAATACAAGGAATTTCAAACAGTACCCATTAAGGTGATCCTAAGGCAGATGTACTTTATTTTAAATATCTTTGCATAAAAAGAGAATCTTAGTTAACCTTAAAAAAGGACAGTATAGAATGCCTATTGCTTTTGTCATTTATTCTTAATCAGCTAGAAAAGGAGGTGATTACTGCAGGGAGGTTGACAATGTCACAGGGCAGCATTAGTCAATGCTCAGTGAAGTCTGACTAACTTTGTTCCCTTTCTCTCTCTCATTTTTCCTCCAATGGCAACAGATTTCATTTGCATGAGCAAATATTCTGACTTTGAGAGCTTTCATCCTCTTATTCTTTGCAACACACAGAGTTCCTTTATATTCCTACATCTCTGGTGGCCAGATTCTAGGGGGAATATTCTCCACTGGTGCTTCATTTAAACACAACTGCAAGTTGACCATATCTGATCAGTGACTTTGGTTTGGTCAGGAACTGCAAGTTGGTTGTTTAGGAATTCTCTTGACATTTTCAAGACAATCTTAGATCCTTTTATTATTATATGGAGAATGGCCCCCAAAGAGTAGGTCTGTAGTTGGTATGATGAAGAAATAATCTGATACTTTATAATTCTCTGTAAAGAGCTGTTCATGCCTACCATATGCCTTTCCTTTGCCCTTTGAGTGATCTTTGATTTCATTATAGTGTTTATATGACAATCGACAGAAGAATATTGGTTTTTAGACGACTGGTCAAACTTAAGAACTCTAATCAGCACAATAACCAACCATAATTCCAAATGATCTAAAACATGCTACTCAACTACCGATAGAAAGATGATGGATTCAGGATACAAATTAAGAAATATTTTTGGGCAAAGAAAATGTGGGAATTATTTTTGCTTGACTATGCATATCTGTTACCAGGATTTTGCTTGGCTCCTCTGCCTCCCCCTCATGGGGATGGGAGACAAAGAAAATAGATTTTAGTTCATTGAAAAAAATTAAATTAAAAAATAATTTGGCACTTATTTTCTTTCATAAACATCCAAAGCATGCTATCTTTTCAAAGCATAAAGATGAATTAATGTTAAGGGTTTTAAAATTACTTTTCATATATGCCTACAGGAGATCATTAGTTCCATGCCTGACATAATAAACAAAGATAAAAAGTCTTATGTTTACTAAGTTCTAGAAATCTTGCACACATTGACGCTTTGGGGAGGGATGAAAGAAATGAGTTTGAATAACTTTGATAAACTTTTTGAATTGAGTTATATAGAATAGTTATTTAGAGCATAGAATAGTCCACTGCTTAGCACAGTATCTCTCACATAGTAGGTATTTAATAAATGTGAGTTGACTGGCTACTTGACTGAGTAGTAGTTATAAAATATTTTTCATTCATTCATTAAATTTTTATTAAGTGCTTACTATGTGCTGGGCACTGTGCTAAGTTATGGGGGATACAAAAAGAGGCAAAAGACAGTCTCATCCCTCAAGGAATTTATAATCTAACATTTTTGATGATGCATCCCTATCAATATAATGTTGTGCTTGCTGCCTAATATATGTAACTTATTGTTACATAGATGTTCTACTGTACTAATTAGTATGAACATTATAAAAACTCAAAATATAAATTAAATAATGTTGAGATGAAAATAAAATAGATATTTTATTCTACAGTGAATAGAGACCCACTGATACTTACTGAGTAGGGAAAAGACATGATCAGATCTTTGCTTAGGGCAATCATTTTGGCAGCTGTGTGAAGGATGGATTGAAGGGGGTAGGGCAGACACAAGTGGGGGCAGGTGTCTGCTAGGAGGCTTATTGTAATAGGTGAGGTGAAAGGTGATGAGTTCCTGAATTAGGGTGGTATCTGTGCAAGTATAGACAAAAGAGGTAGATACAAGAGATGTTGTGGTGGTAGAAATGACAAGTTCTGGCAACCAAGTGGGTATGTGGAATGCAGAAAAGTGAGGAGTCAAGGACAATGCCAAGGGTGAGAACCTGGGTACTTAGAATGGTGTTGCTATACTCAGCAGAAATATGGAAGTGTTCTATTTGGCCTCATGGCTTGGGTTAGAGTAAGGATCCAGATCTGAGTAGTAACAGAAAATTGGTACTCAGGAAGTTAGCACAGATATGAGTTTTGTTACTATGTAGAACAGTATGTAGGCCCAAAAAAGGCAATCCTTCCATCCCTGCCCCTTTCTCTCCCCATCCCCCACTAATTGTAAGATAGAGATTTGGTCATGAAGGACAAGGGTCACTCACATGAGAGAGATGTATATAGTAGGAGTATATCAACTGAAATGGGATCTGAGCAAGGAATTGTTATACCTTCACAACAGGCTTATTTGAGAAAAGGTGATCAGTGCCAGATATGGGAGGAATATTCCTAATCAGATCTAGATGAGGAAGGGAAATTTGCCAGGTCATTTATTTATACCAGACTTGTAAGTGAAAATTTCCTAATTGCGACCAAAAATTGAGTGAGGATCTAAATGTATAATTGGGGAATCTCAGAAATGGTGTCAGCTCATAGCTATTGCAATCAGCGAGAAGCCTTGCCTAATCAGGAGCCACAGTCCTTTACATGCTTGACATAGGGTCAGAATGAGTCAAGATGGTGGAAGATACAGGCAGGCTGTCATTGCTTATATGTTTATGGTCATTAGGACCACTTAGCCTAAGTGATTCCATTTTGGAGTCTGATCTCTTATAACCACAACATCAAACGATATATTTCTAAGTACTTGCATACCCTGTTTTATTGTGCTTTGCCATATTAGCATGTGCTCATATCTGTGCCACATTTTGGTAATTCTTAAAATTATAGAAGATTTTTCATTATTATTATATCTGTTATGGTGATCTGTGATCAATGATCTTTGATGTTACTATTGTTGTTGGGGGGAGGGCAGGGTAACAAACGGAGCCTAAATTACATGGCAAACTTAATTGATAAATATTTTGTGCGTTTTGGTTGCTCCACCAACCTGCTGTTCCCCCATCTCCACCCCCTCTCCCCTCAGGCTATTAATATTGAGACAAGACCCTTCACCAGCAAAATGATTACAGCTTGTTGAAGGCTCAAATGATGATTAGCATTTTAAAACTATAAAGTATTTTTAAATTAAGGTATAAACATAATTTTATTTTTGCTTTTTTGGAGGGGGGAAGGTAGGGCAATTGGAGTTGAGTGACTTGCCCAAGGTCACATGGCTAGTTTTTTGTGTTAAGTGTCTGAGATAGGATTTGAACTCAGGTCCTCTTGACTCTAGGGCCAGTGCCACCACTGTGCCACCTAGCCGCCCCCTGTACATCATTTTTAAAGACAAAATACAATTGCACATTTGATAGACTACAGTATAGTATAAACATAACTTTTCTATGCAGCAGGAAATCAAAAGCTTCACGTGACTCACTTTATTGTGATATTCACTTTATTGCAGTGGTCTGGAACTGAACCCACAATATCTCTGAGGTATGTCTGTATCATAATTATCATGGGCAATTCGCAAGTGATAACCCAACAGATAGGGTGTGGGTCCTGAGTAGCCTGTACAGCTGCTAAGCCTTGGCTAGGTCAGGTTAGTTTATAATTGTCCTTAGGGTCTGACACCTGGTGCAGCTACTAAGCGGGGTGGGGGAGACAGAGTGAAGGCATGTTGAAGGGTAGTTAGTATGAACATGTGCTTTATTACTATGTGTCAAAGAGTAGTTATGTTGGAAAGGATTCTGTGATTGGGTATGGGTAGGAGGGTGGGGTGTGACCCATCTTACCACCCATATATTGGTTGATTACTATAAGACATATAAATGCAGCACACTGGAGGACTGCTAGCACAGATTCAGACAGAAAAGACACTAAGACAGCTTCAAAGGGATTAATAATCTTACTTTATTCTAGTCTAGTCTTCTCCAAGGGCTGCTGATAATGTGAGCACAACTCCTACAGCATTCCGTAATTACTGTTCTCAGAGGGGCTAATGAGAAGGAAGGCAAAACTATTTTGATGGGGTCAATTGAGACAGCACAGCTTGTGCAGTCCCCTAAATCCCCTCAAGCCTCAATGGGGGCTGGTTGAGGCAAACACAGATTCACCCGAAGCCTTGATGGGAGCCAGTAAAGGCACACACAGCATTCCAGCCTATGCATTCAACCGTAAGGATTCCCCACTCACTAACCAGTACCCACATACTTTATAGAGCAACAGACAAAGAAGACATATTGCTAGCCATAGCCTCACAAGTTTATATCATCTCACTCCTGTATCTCACTGTGCAGTTGCCGTGGTTGTTTACAATGAAGGCAAAATGTTTATATTATTTGTCATTATATAATGCTGCACAAGCTTGGTGGAGATGTTTTGAACCATAATCCTAATTCCTAGGCCTAGTTTACATACTTTATTGATCATCAGCTAGAATGAATTCAAATTTATCATAACATTTTGTTTATATCTATGTAGTTACATTATAATTTACATTATACTTAATTTTTTCTTTATTTCATATCACTTTCAAGATTGAAAATTCCTTGAGGGAGGATCCCCTCAGCCAAAATCCAGGAACTTGCATTTGGTAGATGCTTAATAAAAGCTCATTAGACTTATTTTTAGCACCTAGGGTCCACCTTCACATGGGGCTCCTCACAATGTTGCCCCAAGTTTAAGGCATATTTGGAGTATGGACCAATATCCTTTCAAAATTATAGTTTACCTGCCTCCACTGATACATATATACACACACACATATATGTATACACATATGTAATACATACATATATATGTATGTGTGTGTATATGTATGTATATATGTATATATATATATTTATAAAATGAGCCAACTAGAGGACTCATTAGTTCAAAACTAACAGCATTAACTAAACAGGATAGCAATATAAATAACAAGGGGAATTTCCCCTCCCTTTCACCCCATCCTTTTTGAGTAAACTCTTCAGGGCTTTAGTCAGGAATCTGATATAATATTGTCATATCCAAATATGAGGGCAATATCAAAGTATTGGATGTGGAGCCAGAGAACCTGGGTTCAAATCCATTGCTTCCTTTGGGATGGTGTGTGACCTCAAGAATTCTTTGAATCCTCCTGAGCCTCAGTTTTTTTTCTTCCATAAAATGAGAAAACTGGGGAAAAAATGGGCGAATTGGACTAATGCTTTCAGGTCAGAATCTATGATCCTATGAAGGGGTTCTATGGATAAACAATATTAAATTCTTATTAAACATCGCTACATATTTACGTCCTTAGGATGATGTACAACAAGCTGTATACTCAGTCCTAGATGAAAATAACTTTTTGAGTTAACATTTCATCAGAGCTTCCCGTTGCAGAACATTCAACAGGACATCTAGTTCTGAAATGGTTACTAAAGTGAAAAGAAAAGTCAAAGGAAAATGTAAGAAAAATGGGCTGTGAAGCCTGACCTTTTCTTAGATATTATAAGAAATTTCAACTATTTCTTGTGGCCCTGAACTTTAAACTGGGAATGTGAATTCCAATGAAAGTTTGTCATGTATTTGAAAGTGTGTATTTAAAGAAGAGGGAGAATGTTTGCTTATTTTTTCCCCCTAGAATTCCCCAATAGTTTTTCCGACTCAATTTCTTTCCAAGTCAATTGACTTCCTATTATATGTATTGAAAATACATATAAATGTTTTGTTGATACTTTACAAATATTGATGCCGTATTTTCCTCTCCCCCATGGTCTTTATAGAACTCTTGACAGTCTAGCACAGGGGTGGGAAACCTGCAGCCTTGAGGCCATGTGTGACCCTCTAGGTCTTCAAGTGTGGCCCTTTGACTGAATCCAAACTTTATAGAACAAATCCCCTTAATAAAAGAGTTTGTTCTGTAAAACTTGGACTCACTCAAAAGAGACCATGTCCACAGACCTAGAAGGCCACATGTGGCCTCGAGGTTGCAGGTTCCCGACCCCTGGCTAGCACCATGACTATCAAGAGACATTAGGCTGAGGTCATAGTGCCTGGTGACCTTCACCAATCCCTGTTCTTTACCGTCCCCTGACTTTGCCCGGAGATCATTGCTCTGGGCTTGCCTGTTTCTTCCACAGGTAAACTAGGGTTCCAATGTGTCAATTCAACCCCTGCCCTCTGATTCCAGAGTAAAAAAGTTTTGGGCTTTAATCTAAGGGATCTTTCAATAGGGAGCAAATGAGGAAGAAGCAGTTAAAAAGGACTCATGAAACAGTTATGGAACAGGAAATTTTATTCCCACATACAGAAAAGAGGATAAATAATCAAAGAATGCTGATAGTCTGTTGCAAAGCTGATAGTTAAGTCTCAATATGACATTTGCAGTGGGTCTGCTCATTGTCTGTTTTACATTTATATTATCATGAAGCCATTCTTTATTAATTCCCTTTTCTTCCCTCTTCTTCATCACATAGCATTCATATTCTTTCTGCAACCTTGTCTTATAGGAAGAGGTTGTTTTACTCCTTACCAAGGCTAATTCCTCTACTTGCACAAGTGATCCCATTCCATTCTGGCTCTTGATGGCCCCTTCTGTCATCCTTACTTCTCTGTCACTTCTCTTTAATATCCCCCTGTCCACTGGCTTCTTTCCTGTTGCCTGTGTCTCCCCCAATCTTCAAAAAACCTCACCTGATCTTCCCAGTCCTCCTAATTATCCTTCTGTCTCTTCTGCCCTTTGTGACTAAACTCCTTAAAAGGCCATCTACTCTAGGTGCTTCTACTTTCTCTCCTTTCACTCTCTTCTTAACCCTTTATAATCTGACTTTTATCTTGTCATTCCATGGAAACTGCTCCCTCCAAAGCTGCCAATGATTTTTTAATTGCCAAATGTATTGGCTTTTTCTCAATTTTCATTCTTTTTGACTTCTTTGTAGCTTTTGATATTGTTGATCACCATCTTTTCCTGGATACTCTCTTCTCTTTAGCTTTTTGGAATATAACTGCAATTCTCTTCCTATTGGTCAGATCACTCCTTTTTCCCATTTGCTGAATTTCCCGTCTTTCTCAGGTCATAAACCCTACACTGGCTACACTATCTTCATTTCGCTTTGAGAGCCAATTTAACTCTGCACTGTCTTCTCTTGAATTCTTTGCCCCTTAATCTTATTGAAGATTTTGCCCTTCCAAACTCTACTCTTGGATTAAGCCTATCTGCTGCCTTCAGTCTACTCACAAGCTACAGACTGAAGCTGGAGAAAATCAGGAAACCACAGTGACTGGGTTCACTACAATTATTTTTTTGCCTTTTGGAGGGGGGAAGGCAGGGCAATTGGGGTTAAGTGACTTGCCCAAGGTCACACCACTAGTTAGTGTGTCAAGTATCTGAGGTCAGATTTGAACTCAGGTCCTCCTGACTCCAGGGCTCATGCTTTATTCACCGTGCCACCTAGCTGCCCCCACTACAATTTTTTTGTTTCATAATCTCGAGTAGACCCTCACTGTAGCGATCAATCCTTTTACACTTCCTGAATTGATTAGCTAATTAATCTTATTACAGTGCTTTTTCCCAAACATTTTCATTCTTCTTTAAATCTCTCTCAGCTCCCTCTTCCTACCCTCTCAGCTGAGGACTTTGCCTTATGTTTCATTGAAAAAAATTGAGGCTATTTGCCATGAGCTTCCTCTTCTCCACTGTTCCTCATCTCACATCAATTAGATGCCTTCTGCCACTATCTCCTCTACCCCCATCTCACATGAAGAGGTGACTCTTTTTCATGCCAAGGCAAACCCCTCTATATGTCCAAGTGATCCCATTACATCCTGTTTTCTCCAACAAATTTTCCCCTTTCTCATCCCTACTTTTCCACTAATCTTCAATTGCTACCCGTATACTGGTGGTTTCCCTAGAGCCTAAAAATATGACCATGGCAGTTTTGTGCATGGCAAAACTGTAGTGCAATTTTAAGCTTTGAAAAAGAGGCTTAAAACTACGCCAAGCCTTTTGAGACACCTTGTATTTCACTGGAAAAAAAATCAAGGGTGTCGAGAACTTTTCCCCTACCCTTTGTCTCACACTACTCAGACGCCTTCTGCCACTGTTTTCTCCTTCACCCTTGTTTCACATGAAAAGGTGATTCTTCTCCTTGGAAAGGAAAAGTTATTTTCAACTGATTCCATCCCATCCCATTTTCTCCATCAGTTTGCCTTTTTTAGAGTATCTACTTTCTCACTAGTCTTCAATTGTTTCTTGTCTATTGGTTGCTTCTTTACTACCTACAAATATGTCCATGTCTCTCCCATCTTCAAAAAACCCCTTATTTGATTCATCCATTCTTGCTAGCTATCATCCTATATGTTTCCTGACTTTTGTGGTTAAGCACCTCATGAAAGCTTTCTACAATAGGTATCTTCACTTCCCTTGCTCTCACTCTTCTCTTAACTCACTACAGTCTGGCTTTCAGCTTCAGCATTCAACCAAAACCACTCTCCAAAGTTACTCATGATCTCTTCATTGCAAACTGAATTATACTGTGGGATGGTGTGTTATGGGTGTGTTCTATTTCTATTCATGTAGATTATGTATGTTCACATAGGTCTGTCTAGAGGTATCTTGAAGGGAAGTAAGAATAGATATTTCTAGTTGGGGAGGAGTTGCACCCCCCCTTCACTAAAGGAGACTTTGATTCCTTCCAGGAGAGGAAGTAGGAAATTGGGGCCAGAGGTGGTTAACTCTCTTCTCCTCAGAGACTGAGTGGGGCACCGTGCTAGAATTATATCTATCTGTTCCCTTAAATATTGTTAGTCTAGGGGAAGTACTTTTTGGGTTCAATATCAATTCCTGAGTGCTATTGTTTAGTGGGGAAGGAGTGTACCAAGCAATATGTAGTAAACCGAAGTGAGGCTCCCTTTCCACCAGATGCTAGTTCCTTAAACAGCAAGTAGCAAAAAGACCCCTTTCTTCAAGTCCATAGGAAAGAAGAAATCAGAGAAACTGAACATAGGGGAATATACCAAGTAATATAGAACTCTCCTATTGGGAGACATGTCACTTAGCTCAATTAAGAGAGTCCCAGATCTCACCCAAAGGGAAAATTCCCCAGAGTCTCTCATGTAACAAGCTGGGAATGGGGATATGATATAGACTATTTCTATACATGTCAACTTCTTCCCAGAGTCTTTCTCTTCCTTCATGGACCTAAAGAGAGGTTGGCATCATGCATTTCTCTTAACAGTGGAATCCAGAAGAGTCCAGATCTCTCTTTTCACTCTCGCCAACTCCTTCTGTTCCTCTTGAGGCATGGGTCAGCGAGTATTCAATCTCCACTAATGAGTACAGAGTTCCACACAATTGGCTCTTTGATCCTTATGTACCGGTCTTTTGTCAGTCTTCATTCTTATTGATCTCTCTGCAGCCTTTGACACTATCTATCACCATTTCCTTGATACTGTTTTCTCACTAGTTTTCATGACACTGCTTTCTGACTATCTTTCTGACCACTACTTCATTGTCTCCTCAGCAAGATCTTCATCCACATCATGCCCGCTGTATCCTGGGCCCTTTTCTCTTCTTCCTTTATACATTGATTCCATCAACTCCCATGATTTCAATGATTATCTCTATACAGATGATGCCTAAATTTACTTGTCCAACCTCATCTCCAACCAACTTATTAAACAGCTCAAACTAGATGTCCTGCAGACAACCTAAATTCAAAATTTCCAAAACCAAACGCATCTTTTCTGCCAAACTCTTACCTCTTCTGAACCTCCTTATTGCTGTTGAGGCTACCTCTGCCCTCCCTGTTTCAAGGCTTTCAATCTAGGTGTCTTAACTCATCTTCCCTCACCTTCCTATATCCAGTTAGTTGTTGATTCCTAGAATTTCCATCATTTCTCCTATGTGTCCTCTTCTCTCTTCTGACACTAATCACTCTGGTACAGGCCATCATCATCTTATTCCTAGACTATTTTAATAGCTAGCTAATTGGTTGTTCTTCTGAATCAGATAAATGGAGTTCAGTTGAAGTTTACAGTTGGTATTTTGACTAGTATATGAAACGAGCAAGTTCTGTTAGCTCTTTTCTCACCTAAAACCTTATGAAGATGTTTTCCTCAACACAGTAGGTATTAATAAATGTTTGTCAAATTTAATTAAATTGTATTTAAATTGGGATTGATTATCTTCTTTCCTGCCTATTGTATCTGTCCCCAGGATTTTGTCTCTATCCCTGGAACAGTTTGAATGTCTGGTATGTGAAAGAAACACTCTAGAATGAAGATGAAAAAATATAGAAATACAGTTTGAACATTGGAAGTACAAATATGTAAAGTAATTTCAGCATGTAGCTTACAACCAAATGTCCATTGTTTACTAGTTTGGCCTCCTAATAGTACTGGAGACAGTGGTTAGCTAGGCATTCCTCAATACGGCATCATACTTATTTATAACTAAACAGAAATTGGTGTTGTCAAGCATGCACTTTCTTGAACAGCTCTCAGGACTAGGTTAAATCACTAAATAGTACAAAGAACCGCAAACACAGCTTTGTATCAATGTTACTCTTTCTTAATTGCTTCTAAACATTGCTTGGGATTTGAACCATATAATACAAAAGGATTAGCTGTATTGAGTGGTCATTATTTCGAGAGTGAGTAGGGATTTTCAATGGAAAAAAAGTGGCAGTTTTTTTTTATTTCAATTGCAGATTGTTAAGCCATCAGAACTTCAGACAGTATCAGAAAAGGGATACTTTTTTATTTGTTTGTTTGTTCATTTCTTTAGTTCTACTTTCCTAAAATGTACAGAGTGATGTTTAGGATTTTAGGTATGATTTCATTCCTTGTTTTACATATCAATAAGTTTACTTGTATTGATGTTTTGCTTATAATTTAAAAACAGCTTAGCTTAAATATATTTGTGTATGCATACGTATGTGTATATGTGTGCATAAACATATATATTGATCTCTGTTTCTGGCTTTTTACAGGCAGCACAGTTAGTGTCAAGAATCTGAAGCCTTGGGCTGCTGTAAATCAGTGTGCCCTTGTTCTTTGTTCAACTGGGTCTTGAAAGCTGAACTGCTGCTGTCCTAGACAGATTCCCTTTCATGGGAACAATATAAGAAGGAATGCTGGACTTCCCTCATATTCATGTATGTCTTGTAATGTTTGTTTTTAATGATATTGTTACTAAACCTAACCCCTCACAAGGACAGGCCAGATCTTTGTTTCTGGCACTCAGACTGTAGTGGCTCTCTCAAGCATTAATGATCTTTACAAGTATGCTAGAAATGAGAAAACAAGGCTTCTCTTCTCCCCTTCTTGTGCCCACTCACCCGCCTCCACCACTCTTTGTCCTTTTAAAGGACTTCAATGAAGGCAATAGCATGTAGTAGACAGAGCATTGGACCTAAAATTAGGAAGCCTTGAGTTCAAATTCTGCCTTTGACACTTCCTAGTGGGGTCCACTGTGTGCAAGGCAATCTCTCTGGGTCTCAGTTTATTCATCCTAAAAAGAAGATAATTTTATCTGTAGTAATTACCTCCCTGCATTCTTATGAGGTTAAAATGAGATAATGTATAGAAAGTGCTTTGCAAGCTTTAAAAGTACCAAGTAAATATCAGTTATTTTTATTATTTACTGTATTGTTTCCCAGTCTTAAATAGGTTTTATATATCAACTTTACCATGCACGTGTGTGCGTGCACACACAGACAGCTATTTTTTTAACCCTTTTTGAAAAGTACACTTCATTTAAGTCCACTCTAATAAAAATGAGTTAATTTTCATTTGTTTTTGTTCAACTAGAATTTCTTCAAGTTTGTATGTATTTTACATGCCTTCCTCAATCACTTGATTGAGAAGAGGCTTTATTTTGAGTTAAATGAGGCTAGATTGTCAGGATTTGATTTATCAGGATTGTCAACCAGTATCCCTTTATTAAGAATATATGGAAAGAGGAATTAGAATATTTTAGATTATATACACATGTATATACACAGACACATACAAATGTATGTGTTTGTATGTGCACATACATACATACACACATACATATAATTTTAAGGGAATCCAAATGCCTAGTGGCTTTACCAATTTTCTTGTCATTTGCAAAAACATAACTAAAACAGAAGTTGGTTCAGCTGCAAATACATAAGTAGCAAACACATTTTGCTAGGGTCTATCATTAAGAATTATAAGCATGCTAATGCCATCGTCAGTATGCTAAACTTCTATGAGACAAATATAGTCCCATTACACAGACCAGGGAAAGATGAATAAGAGAAAGAAGACACAGACAAAATTTACTAGTGAATATTGATGGTACAATGCTAAATAAAATGTCAACAAAATAACTAGTTAATATCTGAGGCTGGATTTGAACTCAGGTTTTCCTGACTTCAGGGTCACTGCACCACCTAGGTGCCTCCTGAATTTACAATTTGTCTCAATTCTTTGTCACTTTTTGTGTACTGCTTTATATTCTAACTTACCTCTTTATACTATAATTCTTATCTCTACAACTAAGCTGTTAGCTCCTGGACAGCAGGGACCATGACCTTTGTTGCTATGTATTCTCCTTTAGTGCTTCATACAGTGGCTTCTTACTAGTAAGAGCTAAATGAATGCCTACTGATTATGGGGTATTGCGACCAGAACTGAGATTTCACTGGTTTAGGAACTTCTGGGCCAGGAAATTCCCTCTATCATTGCAACTAGTCACCTCAGGTGCACTTTATAGTTTTAAAATTGCCTAGAGCAATGAGAGGTTATATAACTTACCCAGAGTCCCATCATCAGTATGTGTAAGAGATGGATCTTGAAGCCAGGTCTTCCTGACTTCAGAAACTGACACCTAGGAAAGACTTTAGTTTAAGAAGGTCAAGGTTTCCCATTGTGTCCAGGGCCATTACCTGTCATCCTAAACTATGTCTTGCCACTGGACTCCGATGAGTCTGGAGGAGAGAGTGAGGCTGATGACCGCACAGCTCTGCCTCACTAAAATCCAATTCACTTGCAAGTCAGGATATCACCTTCCTGATGTCATTGGTTCTCTTTGAGAACAAAGAACAAACAATAACAATCAGCAAAAAGATTATAGCAGGGTATATTAAAATTATTCACTATGCCAAGGTTAGATCTCTGCCAAAAATATAAGAATTGTTTTACTATTGTTTGTTCTTCAGGTAACATCACAGGTGATGTCTTGACCTTTGAATGAATTGGATTTAATTAAGGCAGAGTTGTATGAAGTTGTCAGCCTCACTTTCTTTTCTTGAGTCACTGAAGTCCAGTGGCAAGAAACAAGTTGATACAAGCAATGGCCCCGGATGCAGTGGATGACCTTGGTGTCTTTGATGCCTGATTGAGCTCCACAGCACCTGTTTCAACTGTCTTTATGGCTATTGGAACAAATTATTCTCATCTATCCATTTTGACAGGGAAAGTTTTCACATGCTTGGGGTAAACATCCCCCTAATTCATCAATAGGTTTGAGGCCTGTTGGTTACCCTCACCCTAGTGTAGTCTTTCTACCAAGACAGTTTACTGGGGTGTGGCCATCGAGTATGCTATAGTTTCTTGGAGTCATAGGTGAGAGCTGGGTGAACGTGGACACCAAAGGTGGATAAGCAGTCCTGAAAAGGACTCAGCAAACCCTCACAGCAGAGGTGCTAGTCCTCCCTGAACACCCTGTACAGCCCAACCATAGAAAAATAACAAATATAACAAATCATACTAATAACAAAAGTCATATGATTATATCAAGAGATGTAGAAAAGGTCTTTGACAAAATTTAGCATTTGTTTATGTTAATAGCACTAAAAAGTGTTGGAGTAAAAAAGGCCTTTCTTTCGTATAATCAGAAGTTTCTGTCTAAAAATAAGAAGTAGCATTATTTGCCATGGAGAAACATTAGAAACTTTTTCAGGAAGATCAGGAGTAAAGCAAAGAAACTCATTGTCCCCTCCATTATTTGGTATAGTACTAGAAATAATAGCTGTAGTAATAAGATAATAAAAATAAATTTTTGGGAATTAGTAGAGGCTAAGAGGTATGGAGATTGTCTCTATTTGCAGATGCTAGAGGCTTGCTTAAAAAATCCTAGAGGATGAAATAAATTAATCAATATAATTAATAATGTCAATAAAGTAGAGGGATATGAAATAAATCCAAAAAAATCACTAGTATTAAATATCTGATAATTAGCACACATAGGACTTATATACAACCACAAAAGAGTATTAATACAATGGCCAATATTATCAATGTAATACTAAAATTAAAAGAATAAATCCTTCATTACTGCTAATGTTTCACACACCCCTCATCCCCTGGAAATATTCTTTATAAAGGGATTTGTTTGGGTGGTTTTACAGAATACATCTGCTGGGTCAAAATTAAACATGTCAATAATTTTTTAAAAAATACTTAAAGGATATTTAAAAACTAAAAGAGTACTTCAGTACTGTTAAAACCTTTGCAATTAGTTGCACTCACCTCTCAACCATTTGAGTTAAGGGAATAGAATCATAAGTAGGTGTTAAAAGTTTATACTGCAAAAATAATATGGATTAGACTTGTAACACAAGACTTTGGGTACATTTGTCTTCCTGTTTATAATTAAAGTAAAATGAATTTGAATTTTCCAAGCACAAACTATTGAAAGAAGGGAGAAGTAGCTCAGAAATTTGCTCAGTATTGGGGAGGAAGACTAATCTACAATGAAATTTAAATCATCTGTGGAGAGAATTAAGAAAATTTTGAAATTATGGTGACTTTTTCTCTGGTTGAAATAAAACTTGAAAAAACAAGTTACAAATAAAACTCTTTGGATTTTTTTCCCTTTATGTTCTAGTGGTGCTTTAAATGAATTATTTCTGTCATGTCCTAATAAGTAATCCTTTCCCAATAGAACCTTCCCAGTAAAAAAGTACAGTCACAAAACAAATTGACACATCAATCTTGTCTAGCAAACAAATGCTTCATCCTGCACTTATAGAATATCTGCCAAATGGATCAATTCATGCTGACTCATCAAGCATCTGAATTTATTATAGGTTACTGAATTGATTGGATTTCTGTTGTCTTTTAGTATTGTTTCCCTTAACACTGGTGTGTTTATTGTGTATGTTGTTTTCTCAGTTCTGCTAATTTTGTACTTCATCAGTTCATAAAAGTCTTTCCAAATTTTTCTGAGTTCTTGATATCTTATGGCACAAAACTTTTACATTCCATTAGTTAATAAGCCAGTTTGCTCCATTATTACCTCAATCTCCTTTTCTCACAGATTTCCCCTGCCAGCATATTATTTGCCAATCAGTTTCTAGGTATTATTTGTGTGCAGTAATAAGCCATTCTACGGTGGTCTTAGCTTCCTGGCCACATTTTCCTTTAGTCACATATTGACTTAAATCCAATTGACCAAACATTCGTTAAGTACTTTGTGTAACTGGGTATTGGGAATACTAAGACAACAGTAAAACAGTCCCTGTCCTTATGTTTCATCCTACTCAGGAGCCATTTTGAGTAAATTTTAATTTTTTTTACTTTCCTGCTTATAAATGTAACCACATTTTCTACTTCCTGAATTCCATGATTAACAACTTAACAGTTTTATCGTGCCTTCTAGTTAATATCTCCCCCACCCTTCCTGAAGAATCTAAACATAAGCTACATTCCAGAGCTATTACATATTCCAGAAATATGCAAGGTCATCCTGTTGGTTATTTTTTTTTTCTTTTTGAAATAATGACTGGCCAATTGTTTTTGGGAACAATAGCTTTGTAAGATGGCAGGTGAGATAGACTATTCACCTGGGCTACTTATTTTCAGGTTTTGAGGTCAGTTGTATAAGAAGTGGAAGGTGGAGCGGGCACGATGATTTCACCAATGGGAGGGAACTCCCAGTGTTTTAAGTTCTCCCTACCTATGCAGATCATCCAACTACTCTTCTATAACTTAGAGTCTTAGAGAGTTACTTGGGGCAATGAGAAGTTGGCTAAGTGACTTGTCTAAGATCAGACTGTGTGTGTCTGTGTCATGATTTAAACCCAAGTGTTCCTAATTCCAACTCCAGCCATCTATTCACTATGCCATAATGACTTTCAGAATCCTTAAAAATGCTTTAAAATACAGTGGATTTATGGAAAACAAACAATTTGATATTGTCACAATTAGATATTATCATAATGAGAACAAATTCAGGGAACTTATTTGCCATGTTATGTTGACTTGATCCTCTGCCTGCAGGGAAATAGACCCATAATCTCCATGTCATAAGATACTAGTGATTTCTGCCTCTGTTCTTCAAATGCAACCAAAACACTTCAGAAAGCATAGACAATAGCTATTTTAAAAACATTTTATTTTAAAACTTTAAATTCCACATTCTTTCCCTTTCTCCCTCATCTCTGACCCTTACTGGGAAGATAAGCAATTCAATATAGGTTTTACGTGTGTAGTTATGCAAAACATTTCCATAGTGGATATACTGTGAAAGACTGACTATATTTCCCTCCATCCAATCCCTCCCTCACTTATCCTATTCTCTACTGTGTCCCTGTCTCTTTACAAAAGAGTGTGCTTCTAACTACCCTCCCCGCAACTTGCCCTCCCCTCCATCATCCCCCTCTCATTCCCTTCCCCCTTACTCTCCTGAATGGCAAGATACCCAATTCAGAGTGTATGTCATTCCCTTCCTAAGCCCAATTCAATAAGAGTAAGATTGACCCATTCTCTTTTGCCTTCCTGTTCTTCCCCTTCATTGTAACAGCAGCAACTGTAACTCTTGCCTCTTCTATATGATGTAATTTACCACATTCTGTCTCTCCCCATCTCCTCTCATTAGTTTCCTCTCTCACCTCTCAGTTTCACCTTTTAAATATCATCCCTTCCTATTCAATTGATCCTGTGCCCTGTATACAGGTCTATGTATACCTGTAGACATATATACACATACTCACATATGTATTCATATGCATATATAACCTCTTATATAGACATATATGTATGTATACATACATACATACATACATATATATACATATATACATTTATATTTCCTTCAACCATCCTCATATTAAGAAAAGTTTCATAAGTTACAATATCATTTTTTCATGTAGGCATGTAAATAATTCAACTTTGATAAGTTTCTTATGATTTCTTTTCCCTGTTTACCTTCTCGTGCTTCTCTTGCTTCTTGTATTTGAAAGTAAACTTTTCTATTCAGTTCTGACTTTTTCATCAAGAATGCTTGAAAGTCCTCCACTTCATTCAATGGCTCTATTTCCCCCTGAAACATTATACTCAGTTTGCTGGGTAGGTGATTCTTGGTTTTAATGCTAGCTCCTTTGACCTCTGGAATATCATATTCCAAGCCCTTTGATCCCTTAATGTAGAAGCTGCTAGATCCTGTGTTATCCTGATTGTATTTTCGAAATATTCAAATTGTTTCTTCTTGGCTGCTTGTAATATTTTCTCCTTGATCTGGGAATTTCAGAACCTGGTTATAACATTCCTAGGAGTTTTCTTTTGGGGATCTTTTTCAAGAAGTGATCAGTGAATTCTTTCAATTTCTAATTTGCCCTCTGGGCAATTTTCCTTGAGAATTTCTTGAAGGAAGATTTCTACGTTTTTTTTCTGATCATGACTTTCAGGTGGTCCAATAATCTTTAAATTGTCTCTCCTGGATCTATTTTCCAAGTCAGTGGTTTTTCCAATGAGATATTTTACATTGCCTTCTATTTTTTCATTTGTTTGGATCTGTTTAATAGTATCTTGATTTCTCATAAAGTTATTAGCTTCCATTTGCTCCAATCTAATTCTGAAGGAATTATTCTCTTCAGTGAGCTTTCAAAATTCTTTTTCCATCTGGCAGATTTGACTTTTTAAGACATTCTTCTCCTCATTGGCTTTTTGAGCCTCTTTTGCCATTTGA
>CM053599.1:142432913-142464676 GCA_028646575.1 Pseudocheirus occidentalis
AGCGTCAATTTGCTCCAATCTAATTTTGAAGGAATTATTCTCTTTAGTGAGTTTTTGAAATTTCTTTTCCATCTGGCCAGTTCAGCTTTTTAAGTAATTCTTCTCCTCATCGGTTTTTTGGACGTTGTTTGTCATTTGAGTTCGTCTATTTCTTAAGGTGTTATTTTCTTCAGTGTTTTTGGGGGGTCTCCTTTAGCAGGCTGTTGAGTAGCTTTTCATGATTTTCTTGCATCATTCTCATTTCTCTTCCCAATTTTTCCTCTGCTTCTCTTACTTGATTTTCAAAATCCTTCTTGAGCTCCTCCATGGCCTGTAACTAATTCATGTTTTTCTTGGAAGCTTTTGATGTAGGAGTTTTGTTGTCTTCTTCAGGTTCCTTTTTTGATCCTTTTTGTCCCCCCCAAAAGATTCTATGGTCTGATTGTGCTTCCTCTGCTTGCTCATCTTGCCAGCCAATTACTTGACTTTTGAGTTCTTTGCCTTGGTAGAACTCTGCTTCCAGAGTGAAGAGAGCGTTGTTCCAAATTGCTGGGGTTTTTGCCGTTGTCAGAACTATGGGGAGGGCACCCTCTTTACAGCCACCATAAGCTCTGACACAGTGGCCGTACACCCCAGGACCACCACCCAAGACTGTGGCCCAGATCCAAGCAGGTCAAAGCAAGAGTTATTACCCTCTGAATGGTTGCTTGGTCCCCCTACGATCTACAGGCCAGGAGTTCTGGAGGCAGCCATTCAGCAGCAGCTGCAGCCACCTCTCACCCCAGGGGTAGGGGCCAGACTGGGCTCTTCTGGCACCCAGTTCCAACAGAGTTCCCCACTGCCCTTTTACTTTCTCTTTGGCATTTACAGGTTGAAAAGTCTGGAAACCAGAGCAGCTGCTGGTGGTTCACTCTCCTGAAGTCTGCCCCAGATGGTCTGGGCTGCTGGTAGGAACTGCCCTGGGTATGGGCCAGCATGGCTCATGTGGGACTGTGCTCAACTTGCAGCTCGGTGTGATAGATCCTTCCTGTCAGCCTGCCAGGCTGCCTTCAGCAGAAGATTTGTTACTCTCTGTCACTTTGTGGTTTCTGTGGCTCTAAAATTTGTTTAGAGTCATATTTTACAGGTATTGGAGGTGGTTGGTGCAGGAGCTTAAGCAAGTAATAAATAAAACAATTCCTGCCCTAAAAGATCTTATGTTCTAATAATCATAAAGCTCTTAGCACAGTGTCTCATACATAATAAATGCTGTATAAATGTTAGCTATTATAATAAATATAATTTATTACTAGGGAGCAGCATATACACAGACTAGTGTGTTATGATGAAGGTAGAAACAGGATTAATCTGAAGAGAACAATGTGAAACACCTCACAGAGACACCTCACCATCCAATATAAATTCAGTAAAAAGAAATATTAAAGAAGATGAAAGGAAGGCTAAGAATAATAGCTGAATTCAAGAGCATGACATGGTCCTGTAAAAGTCATGTTAGGAATGCTA
Organism: Pseudocheirus occidentalis; assembly: GCA_028646575.1. Taxonomy (NCBI): domain Eukaryota; kingdom Metazoa; phylum Chordata; class Mammalia; order Diprotodontia; family Pseudocheiridae; genus Pseudocheirus; species Pseudocheirus occidentalis. The sequence continues at coordinate 142,434,396 of CM053599.1, forward strand.
AAGCTTTAGGAGGACCTGAGTTTGGTGAGCTCTAGATAAAAAGAAGGGTTTTTGTTTATTTTTTTTAAAGTTACATTAAAAGAAAAGAAGTCTCAGTGAAGAGTTAGGACCTTTGCTGGGAGTGGATGAGACAGTGATATCTGAAAAGAGAAAGAAGGAAGAGCTGTAAATTCCTTATTTTGCTTCTTATTTCTCTTCCAGGGAGAATTACCTTTGTATTATAAATAATAGAAGAGATATGACTAATAGAGTTGATGCTCAAGATAAGAAAGGAGAGAATGACAGCACCTAGTTAGGCTTGTTGAATTCAAGACATCTGCCCGGGATGAACTACCTCATAGGGTACAGAAAGAACAGTCAGGAGTGATTGATGAGTTACTGTCAATGAGATTTGAAAGGTCATGGGAAATGGGAGGAAGACCACAAGGACAGATAAGCGCGTATGTTCCAGTTTTTAAAGGAAGAGAGCAGTGTATGCAAGCTATAAACCAGTCCCTGTGAGTTTGACTCTGCTTCCTGGGAAAATTCAAGAGCAGATATTAAATAGGCATTTGGGGAATATTAGAGCCCTGGACCCAGAGTCAGGAAGATGTGAGTTCAAATCTGGCCTCAACACCTTTATTAGCTGTGTGACCCTGGGCAAGTCACTCAGTTCTGTTTGCTCAGTTTCCTCCTCTATAAAATGAGCTGGAGAAGGAAATGGCAAACCACTCCAGTATCTTTGCCAAGAAAACTGAAAATGGGGTCATGGGGAGTCGGACATGTCTAATCTGCAAAACAACCACAGAAAATATCTAAAAAGGGAATTGGTGATTACAAAGAACTTACATGACTTAATCAAGAACAGGTCATGCCAGAATAATATCATTTTCCTGTTTGACAGAACCACTAACCTAGCAGATGCTCTATAGCTATGATTTACTTCAATTTTAGCAAACATTTTGACAAAGTATCATATTAATTACTGTTGTCTAGTGGATGAAGAAATATGGATTAAACCACAAAAGAAGTAGACAGATTTAGACCAGGCTGGTCCAGCATCAGTAGTTAGTGGTTCAATATCAGTGTAGCAGAAGATCTCCAACAGAGTATCTCAGAGAGTTATACTTTACCTGGGACATTAAGCACCTTTAGCAATGACTCGGATAAAGGCTTAGATGGCACACTAATCCAATCTGCAGATGACACAAAACTAGGAAGGATAAATTAACACAGTGCATGATGAAGTTAAGATCCTAAAGGATCTGCCTAGGCTAGAGCAGTGAGCTGAATCTAATAAGATGAAATTTAGTAGGATAAATATGAAGTCTTACAGTTGAGTGTAAGACAAGGGATAAGCATTTATATCGCACTTACTATGTGCTAGTATCCATGATAAGGGCTTTACAAATATCTCCTTTGATCCTCACAACTCTGTGAAGCAGGTATTGTTGTTATCCCCATGTTACAGATGAGGAAACTGAGGCAGGCAGGTTAAATGGCTCACCCAGGGTCATGCCACTGGTCATTGTCTGAAGCTGGATTTGAACTTGAGTCTTCCTGACTAGTCCATCCACAGTTCCACCTGGCTGCTTCAAAAAAAGCATCTTTCCAGGAATAAAATGGGAAAGGTATACTTATATAGCAGTTCTGGAAAAGGTCTAAGGGCTTTAATTGACTTCAGTCTTTTTTTTTCTTTTTTTCTTTTTAGAGGGCAGTTGGGGTTAAGTGACTTGCCCAAGGTCACACGGCTAGTTTTTGTGTTAGGTGTCTGAGGCCGGATTTGAACTCAGGTACTCCTGACTCCAGGGCCGGTGCTCTATTCACTGCGCCACCTAGCTGCCCCGACTTCAGTCTTGATAGGACCGTGATGTGGGCAGCCAGAAAGGTTGACGTGATCCTGGGCTGCATTCCCTCGGAATAGAGAGGTGATCATTGGCCCATGACCATGTCAAATATCATTTGGAGTATTATATTCAGTTCTAAGCACTAAGTTTGAGAAGGATGTAGGAGGCAATGTGGTATTATGACAAGGTCATCTTCCCTGAAGTCAGGAGACCTGTGATGAAGTCCTACCTCTGACACTGACTGTTTGTATGACCCTGGGTAAGTCACTTAATCTCTCCTAACCTCAGTTTCTGTATGTGTCAAAAGAGGGAGTTAATGGACTCAATGGCCTCTGAGATTTGCTCTAGCTCTGAATCTATTATTCTGTAATAAGTTGGAAAGTGTCCAGAGGAGGGCAACCAGGATAGTGAAGGGGCTTGAGTCTGCCTCATAAGAGGATTAGTTGGTAGAGCTGGGTAAATTCAGCCTGGAGAAGAGGAGACTGGAAGAGAAGTATTTGAAGGATAGCCAAATTAAGGGGTTAGATTTCTTCTGTTTAGTCTTAGAAAACAGAGCCAGGAGCCACTGGTAGAAGTTGAAAAGAAGCAAATTTAGGCTAGACATCCGGGGAAATGTTCTAACATTTCCTAATTAGAGCTAACTAAAAGTGGAATGGGAATAGCTAGGTGGTGCAGTGGATAGAGCACTGAATATGGAGTCAGGTGGACCTGAGTTCAAATGTGGCCTCAGACACTTACTAGCTGTGTGACCTTGTGTAAGTCACTTAACCCTGTTTGCCTCAGTTTCCTTATCTGTAAAATGAAAAAGAAATGACAAAACACTTTGCCAAGAACACCCTCAAACTGGGTCATGGAGAGTCAGACACAACTGAAAACAACTCAATTACAACAAAAAGTAGAATGAGTTCCCTCTAAAGGTGATGGATTTCCCTTCTGTGGAGATCTTTGAGCAGAGGCTGGACAACCATTTGTTGGATATATGATAGTATAGATTCGTTTATTATTTGAGTCTGATTAGCTGACCCCTGAGGAGCCTTCCAGCTCTCAAGTTCTTTGATTCAATAAAATACAACAACCTCCCCCCCCAAAAAAAACCCCATCACAGTAAATATAAATGATATTTTGGGAGGCATGGAGCACCACAGATGGAAGGTACTATTGTGGTAGGAGGTGATACTTGAACTGAACCTCAAAGAGAGTTAGGGATTTCAGGAGTTTCAGGTGAAGAGAGAGAATTTCAAGTACGGGGGACAGGCACCTCTGTGCAAAGGCATGAAAGAGGGAGACAGACTGTCATGTATGGGAACTGTAAATAGACCAGGCTGTCTGTAGCAGAGAACACAGGTGAGAGAGGCATATGAAATCAGGCTGAGAAGATACAGTAGAGCCAGGGTGTTAAACAGTCAGCGAGTCAATAAGCATTTATTAAATGCCTGTCACGTGGCAGGTGCTGTGCAAAGCATACTTAGAAACAGCTAGGTGATTCAGTGGTTAGAATGATGGGGCTAGAAGCAGGAATTCATGAGATCAAAACCTTAGATACATCATAGTTGTGTAATCCTGAGGCAGCCACTTAACCTCTGCCTGCCTCAGTTTCTTCAACTGTAAAAAGGGGATAATAACACCACCTACCTCCAAGGGTTGTGAGGATCAAATGGGATATTTGGAAAGTGCTTAGCTTTAATCCAGTAGGCACTTAATAAACGCTCATTTCCTTCCATCCTTCCTAAGCACTAGGGCTACACAGAAAGACAAAAAAAACCAACACAAAAACCAAACCCTACACCAAAAATACCCAGTCCCTGCTCTCAAGAAACGTACATTCTAATGGGTGGGACAGTGTATAAGTATTTAGGTATACACAAGGTATGTGTGTGTGCACATATAAATACATATACACACATATATGTATTCATGCGCATTGTATGCATATACACAAATATGGGGAAGACTGATATTAGCATCGGAAGCAACAAGAAAGGCTTCCTGCAGAAGGTGGTATTTGAACTGAATCTTGAAGGAAGCCAGGGAAGTTTACAGATTGTGGCTTGTCCTTTGTCCTTAAAGAGGACCAGTGACATCAAAGGGTTGATGCCTTGACTTGTAAATGAATTGGATTTAAGAGGCATGGATGTGCAAAGGCACCAACCTCACTTTCTCCTCCTGAGCCTTCTGGGTTCAGTGGAAAGACATCCATCAGATGACTGGAGATGGAGGTAAGGAGGCAGAACATTCTAGGCATGAAGAAATGGTCGTGAGACATGGAGTGCCATGTTTAAGGAACTATGTCAGTCAATGTAGCTGTATTATAGAGTAAGGTGAATAATACTGGAAAGGTAGTGAGGGATTATGTTACAAAGAGCTTTGAATGCCAAGCAGAGGCATTTATATTTCATCCTGGAAGTAAATGGTAACCACTAAATATCCTTGGTCAAGAGTGGTGTGGTGTGGTGTGTGTATGACATGGTTAGACCTATTTAGAAAAATCACCTTAGCAGTTAAGTAAAGAATAGCTTGGAGTGGAGAGAAGAATTTGTATCTCTTAGAGACGATGGGGAACTACTAAAGCTTTTTTAAGTAAAGGAATGACATAGTCAGATCTATGTTTTTGGTTGGTTTCTTGTTTTTTGTTTTTGCTTTTTGGAGGGGGGAGGGCAGGGCAGTTGGGGTTAAGTGACTTGCCCAAGGTCACATGGCTAGCAAGTGTTAAGTGTGTAAGGCTGAATTTGAACTCAGGTCCTCCTGACTCCAGGGCCAGTTCTCTATTTACTGAGCCACCTAGTTGCCTCCAGATCTGTTTTAGAAGTGTCCATTTAACAGCTGTATGGAGAAGGGACTGGAGACAGGAGAGCTTCCAGCAGAGCCAATTAGGAGTCAACTGTAATAGTTTAGGAGAGAGGTGTTGAGGCTGTGTGTTAAGGTGGTGGTCAATTAAATGGAGAAAAAGAGTTGAGTGTGAAGAATGTTTCAGAGGTGACAAACAGCCTAGCTAAAGGGGAGGATTTGCATCCCAAAGAAGAGCTGACTGTATTGTAAATGTGCTCAACACTCATTTATAAGGCAAAAAGGTAAAAAAAAAAAGGCAACCCCCCTCCCCCAAACAAATCTGACTCAAAAAACAAACTCAAAACCAAAAAAAGAACCAGTCCCTGCTCTAAAGAAATGTACGTTATAATGAGTGAGACAGTGTGTAAACATCTAGGTATGCACAGGATATACATCTATCTATCTGTCTGTCTGTCTGTCTGTCTGTCTGTCTATCTACCTGGATAGATATAAATATAGATAGATATAGATATGTAGATAGATAGATATAGAAAAATATAGATATATACACACACATATATATACATGTACACACATGCACACACATAGGTATATGTGCATATATACATATATACATGTGTATATATGTATATACACATATGTGTGTGTATACACACACACACACACATACTATCATTCCAGTAGAACTGCTCTAAAGTTCTTATTGTTAACTCGTCCAAAACATACATTTGCATTTAGCACACATAGGACCCAAGGATGATTATACTAGGAATAACTCCCATCTCTACAATCCTTTAAGATTCACAAAGTACTTTCTTTCCATCTGACAATGCTGTGAGGTTAGAAGGGGTGTGAAATCACCTAAAGAAATACAGATCATCCTTTCATTTCTGGCCATCTGCAGCTCAGGGAAGGGATCACAAAGGACATCACATCATCCTATCACCCATCTGCCAATCCACAAAATTGACTGTGAAAAGAATATGAAATAGCCCTGAAAGAGATTCTGCAAAATTTCTGCTTGCACTAAAATAATGAAAATGTTACCTCTTAATGAGAATAAATTATCAATTAAGTAAATAATCACCAAGACAAGTTGGTGCTATTAGTGCAATGGGACTGAAACCTCCAAAAGTCTTGGCTTATTTCCATTGAGCAGCTAATATAGAGCTGGTCACCACAAGCTATTTCTAGACATTTAAATACGAAATAACTTCTTAGCTGCCATTTCAAGTTTTCTCTCACTCAAATAAAATTGTAAGTTTAAAATTGGATCTTTGAAAAGAGAGACACTGAGCTTCCCTATTCTAGATTTTTAAAAAAAAAATATTCCAAACTCTACTTCTCTAATCTTTTCCCCAGAAGTAATCATATGATCTGCACATGAACAGCTCTAATTGGAAATAGACCAGTGAACACAATGCTGCAGCAAGCTATTAGGGCTACTTGAGTGACTTTTTTTTTAAATGTCTGAATGCCTATGATATCTGCATTCTAAAAGTGTGTAGAGAGAGGATTTCCTGATCATGCTCACAGACATGTATTTATGCCTGCAGAAAATTGCATTCTCAATCAATTAATTCATTGCCTTGGAAAATTTTGCTTATTATGCCCACTTTCCCCCTCTAGGTCCCTGCTTCCCTCATTGCTGTAGCTAGTAGGTCTCAACATATTCTTTCATCAAAGTAATAACTTTTTATCTGATTATTTCTTGTCCCTGGATGGATGCCCTTTGCTGAATGCAAGTGAGGAGCAAATCTGAAAACAGCAATGTGGGAATGACTTTTGGAAACTGAGCTCTAGGGGTTGTCTCTTGCTCATAAGAAGTAAATTCCTGAGGTCTTAGAGAGCTAATTACATCTTGAAAAAAACGTACAGCTACTTCTAGTGCCCAGGAATCTGGAAAGGTTATGAGAAACGAAAGACTTCACACTCATGATGACTACAAATTAAGTATAATGAGATATTCTAAATGATTTCCAGGTGTTTGAGTCTCTCTTCAGATGGAAATCCTCTTTGAGATTTAACTCTTGCCTCTTTTGCAAGTTTTTCTACCTACCTGGCATTACTAATTCAGTGTTCCTTATGCCATCTAACAATAACTTATTCTAGTAGAATGCCAATTTCTTGAAGGTAAGACAGTTTATTGTATTTTTTTATATTCCCCCAGTAATTAGTACAGTGGCTGGTACATAATAAATGCTTATTTAATTAAATGGATGGGAGAGGAAACAAGATAGGCATTGAAAATTTTAGGAAGTTTTTACATGCAGGTGGAATAAAGGCAAGGATTTACCTGAGCTCTTCCAAATTCTCCTCCAAACAACTGTGAAATAGCACCTCAAAATGAATTCTGGAGTAGCTGAGCCCACAAAAGGACAGAGTGAAACAATTTTCCAACCCAAGACAATTTAGGCATCAGGAAAGATCTGTCTCACTGTGGTGAGAGTGGAGTGTGGTGCAGCACAGGCCTCAGCCTGGAAAGCCAGCAACAAGGCCTTGGGGGCGACTAGTAAGGGTATCAGAAAACTGGTTACAAGGAAATTACAAGGGAACCCTTGATGGCACTGGGTTCAGGACTCTGTTGCATTGCCCATCTGGGGTTCTGAGTCTCAGTCCCAGGATGAGGAGGAGTACTAGCACATCAGATCTTATGTCTGCAGGGCAACAGAGACCCTGGTCAGAGCTCCAGGGTGGAAAAGAGTGCTTGTGGTCATATAGAGACCAGAGCACAGACCAGGAGAGCCATGAACCAGACCTCTCCTTAGATCATACCACTGTGGAAAACCTGAAAGCCTATAGATTTCCAGAACTAGCTCTGAAAACAGCAGCACAAAATAATCCCAAACTCTGAAATTTGGGACAGTGCTCCCTCCACCCAAGGAGCAAAGCCCAACTTTAACATAACATTAAAAGTCAAGAAATACGCTAGAGTGATGAACAAACAACAGCAGCAACAACCAAGAACCAGATCACAGGAAGTTTCTGTGGTGACAGGGAAAAACAAAATACAAACACAGAAGAAGACAACAAAGTCATAACTGTTACATGTGAAGCCTCAAAGGAAAATATGAATTGGCAATCCCCCCAAAAATTCCTGGAAGAGCTCAAACAGGATTTTAAGAATTAAATAAGAGAAATGAAAGAAAAAATGGAAAAGGAAATGAGAGTGATACAAGAAAATCATAAAAAAGAATCAGTAGCTTGATAATGGAGGAACAAAAAAACTGAAGGAAAATAATATCTTAACAAAAAGAATAGGCTAGATGGGAAGAAACAAAAATCCTCTGAAGAGAAATCCTTAAAAAACAGAATTGGCCAAATAGGAAAAAAAAGGTAGAAAAATTCATTGAAGAAAATAATTCCTTAAAAATTAGAACTGGGTAAGTGGAAGCTAATTTCTTCATAAAACATCAAAAACCAATAAAACAAAATCAAAAGAAGGAAAAAATAGAAGAAAATGTGAAATATCTCATTGGAAAAAATGACTGACCTTGAAAATAGATCTAGGAGAGATAATTAATTATTACTAGGAGAGATAATAATTAAAGAATTATTAAAATACCTGAAAACCGGGATAAAAAAAGAGCCTAGACATCACATTTCAAGAAATTATCATGGAAAACTGCAAAGGTAAAACAGAAATCAAGAGAATCCATTGATCACTTCCTGACAGAAATCTTAAAAAGCAAACTCTCAGGAATATTATAGCCAAATTCCAGAGCTCCTAGGTCAAGGAAAAAAATATTGCAAGCAGTCAAAAAGAAACAATTCAAATATCATGAAGCCACAGTCAGGATAATACAAGATTTAGCAGCTTTTATATTAAAGACTGAAGTGCTTAGAATACAATATTCTAGAGGGTAAAGTGACTAGAATTACAGTCAAGAATCACTTCCCCAAGAAAACTGAGTATAATCCTTTAGGAGAAAAATGGATATTTAATGAAAAAGAGGACTTCTAAGAATTTCTGATGAAAAAAACAGAGCTAAATAGAAAATTTGATTTTCAAATACAAGACTCAAGGGAAGCATAAAAAGATAAACAGGAAAGAGAACTCATAAGGATTTCAATAAGGTTAAATTGTTTACATTCCCCACATTGGAAGATAATACTTATAACTCATAAGAACTTTATCATTATTAGGGAAGTTAGAAGGAATATACACAAAGGGCATAGATGTGAGTTGGCTATGAAGGGATGATATCTAACAAAATATAATTGAAGAGTGAGAAAGAGGGATGCACTGTGACAAGGGGGAAGTGAGAGATGGAATAGGGCAAATTATTTCACATAAAGGAAGCATGAAAGAGTTTTTACAGTGGAGGGGGAAATAGGGGAATGGCAGACAATTCTTGAACCTTACTTTCATTATAATTGGCTGAAAGAAGGAATAACATACACACTCAGTGGGGTATAGAAACCTATCTTATTCTACAGGGAAGTAGTCAGAGATGGGTCTTAGAGGATGGGCTGATAAAAGGGAGGGTGGATTGGGGAAGGTAATAGTCAGAAGCAAACTGCTTTTGAGGGGAGACACATGAAAGGAGAAAAAGAAGGATAAACAGGAGAAAAATTAGGATGGAGGGAACTAAATGGCTAGTAGTCATAACTGTGAAAAAATTTTACAGCAACTTTTTCTGATAAAGGTCTCCTGTCTCAAATATAAAGAGAACTGAGTCAGTTTTATAAGAATGTAAGTCATTCCTCAACTGATACATGGTCAAAGGATACGAGTAAGCAATTTCCAGACAAAAAGTCAAAGCCATCTATATTCATATGAAAAATGCTCTAAATCACCATTGAGTAGAGAAGTACAAATTAAAACAACTCTGAGGTACCTACCACCTCACATCTATCAAACTGACTTATATGTCAAAAAAAGAAAATGACATGGGAAAATTGGGACCCTAAAACACTCTTGGTGGAATTGTGAACTGATCTAGCACTTCTGGAGAGCAATTTGTAACCAAAGAGTTATTAAACTGTGCATATCCTTTAACCCAGAAATAGTACTACTAGGTCTGTATCCCAAAGAGATTAAAAAAAATTGTAGCAGTTCTTTTTTAGTAGTGGCAAAGAATTGGAAATTGAGGGAATGCCCATCAATTGGGAGATGACTCAACAAATTATGGTATATGATTGTGATGGAATACTTTTGGACTATAAGAAATAATGGGGGCAGCTAGGTGGCATAGTGAATAGAGCACTGTCCCTGGAGTCAGGAGGACCTAAGTCCAAATCCTGTCTCAGACACTTGACATTTTCACTAGCTGTGTGACCTTGGGCAAGTTACTTTACTCTAATTACCTTGCTTTCCCCCTTTCCCCCTACAAAAAAAAAAGAAGAAATAATGGGCAGGATATTTTCAGAAAAACTTGGAAAGACTTACATGAACTGATACAAAATGAAGTGAGCAGAACCAGAAGACTGTACAGATTAACAGCAGTATTGTACAATGTGAGTGTACTTTGCTATTGTTAATTGTGAATAATTTAACTATTCTCAGCAATATAATGATCCAAGACAATTCTGAAGGACTTCATGATGTTATCCACCTTCAGAAAAGAATTGATAAATGCAGATCAAAGCAAACTTTTTTTTTAACTTTATTTTTCTTGGGATTTTATTTTGTTTTTGGTCTGTGTTTTCTTTCACAACAGGACTAATATTGGAAATATGTTTTGTATGACTCCACATGTATAACCTATATCAAATTGCTTACCATCTCAGTGAGGGATGGAGGAGGGAAAGAATTTAGAATTCATAAATTTAAAAGTGAATGTTAAAGTTTGTTTTCACATGTAGGTGGAAAAAATAAAGTATTTACATAAAAAATTGGAGGAAAAAAGAAAATTAAAAATCATTACATTCCAAACTTGAGAGCTCTTCTCAAGAAACAGAACAAGCCTAAGGTTTTTTGCTTTAAAAAAAGAAAGGCCAATTCCTATTTTCATCCCATGATAATGCATTTATATTGGAAAGCCTTCAGCTTAATCCATAAGAAAGAACATGGGAGAGGGAATTAGTAGGCCAGGACTCTTTCACTGTTGTGCTACGAGTTTGAATACAAATTGCTGAGCTCTCAAATTGTCTTTTATATCAGTAGAATAAGAATGATGAATGTTCTCAGGTTTAGCCTTACATATAGACAGACTAGCCAGTTGTTTATATAGAATGTTTTGAGGGACACTGAGAAAGCCACCTCACCAAGCATAACGCTCCCCCGCTAGACAATTCCAAGGCCAGAAGTTCCACTACTGTAGATTTGCCCTTTTGTTTACGAGGAAAAGATTTGACTGAATTACATTTGGAAACTTATAGGGTATTTTTAATGATTCCATACTGCTTGTTGTTCAAAATACCGATTTTCTGTTACTAGTCTGGTAGTAGGGCACTGGAACTGGACTCAGGAGACCTGATTTTGAATTTCACTTCAGATGCTTATGGTTATGTGAAGATGGGCACATAACAACTATCGAGAAGCCCATTTTTCCTCACTTGAAAATTGGAGATAATATCTTTACTATTTACTTCATAAGGTTGTTGTGAGTAAAATTCTCACTTAGTGACATATATATATATATATGATTAGTGATATATACATATATATACACACATAAACGCATGCACACATGTGTATATATTTGGTATTGTTATATGGTTGTGAATCTTGGAAGAATCTAGATTAGAAGATAAAAGAAAGCTACATGGTAGGTTGAAAATTGTGGTAAATTAATAATGATTTGATCAACAGAAAGTTTAAAAGATATCACCATCAAGAACATATATGTTAAGAAAAGAGAGAGGCGGCTAGGTGGCACAGTGAATAGAGCACTAGCCCTGGAGTCAGGAGGACCTGAGTTCAAATACGGACTCAGGCACTTAACACTCACTAGCTGTATGACCTTGGGCAAGTCACTTAACCCCAACTGCCCTGCCTTTGCCTGTCCCCCCAAAAAAAAAAGCAGAAAAAAGAGGTGAGTGAGAATGAAATTCAGTATGATGGACATTCCAATACATTAGTATTCCTGAGATAATAAAAGAACCTGAACAAGGTATCCTATGTGTTGGATAGACTTCATTAGGATTTGAGGCAGCTGGTGGCTCTGTGGATAGAACACTGGGCCTAGAGTGAGAAAGATCTGGATTCAAATCTAGCTGCAGGCACTTCCTAGCTGTGTGACCCTGGCCAAGTCACATAACTTCTGATTGTCTGACAAAATGGATCTGCTGGATCCTCTGGAGAAGGAAATGGCAAATCACTTCAGTATCTTTGCCAAGAAAATTCTATGTGGAGTAACAAAATGTCAGACACAACTGTAAAAGGACTGAACAACAAAACTGTCAGGATTTTTCAAATTGCTTCAACTCTTGTGAATATGTTCTATTTTAGAAAGATCATAAGAAAGCTTCTAGTCTTCTATCTTATGGGTCACATGACCCAGAAATTCTCTGTAACCATTAAGATGCAGAGTAAAAAGGCTGATAGAGTTGTTATGCCAATGAAATAATAGATGCACTGAAATCATCTTTGCATTAAACCTACAGACTGCTTCTTTTAAAATGATAATGTAGTCATGTGTATACTAAGGTGTGTATATTACTGTGCATTAAACTGTTTCAGTCATTAACTTTTCTGTGTTAAACAGCCTATCAAAGAATTATCCTCAGAGGCAGTGTGGCATACTGGATAGTATACTTATTTTGAATCAGGAAGACCTGTGTTCAAATCCTACTTCACATATTTACTAGTCGCAGGTTTATTACTGCATGTTACAGCCTTTCTGGGACTCAGTTTCCTTATCTCTAAAATGGAGGGATTAAATGTAAAGACTTAACAGTCCCTTTCAGCTCTGTGATACTATAATCAGACCTAACTAGGGAAGGAAAGGCATTTGAGACCAGAAGGGTTATAATGGGGAAAGAAGAGTAATTAGAGAGGGTAGCCTTTGCCCTTCTCCAATCCTGCATCAGTGATAGTAACTGACATTTATGTGAAAGTTTAAAGGCCCAAAGCTTTATCTCATTTGAAATAAAGCACTCTGTGAGGAAGGTACTATAGGAACCTCATATCACAGATAAGGAAACTTATAGGTTGCTTCTTTTAAAGTGATAATGTAGTCGTGTGTATACTAAGGTGTGTATATTACTGTGCATTAAGCTGTTTCAGCCATTAACTTTTCTATGTTAAATAGCCTATCAAAGAATTGTCCTCAGAGGCAGTGTGGCATACTGGATAGTATACTTATTTTGAATCAGGAAGACCTGTGTTCAAAAAGGTAAAATAATTAATTTCCTTATGGCCTCGCACTATTTATTAGGCAAGATCAGTACTCTATCCATTTGGCCGTGCTGCAGTCCAGAGAGAAAGAAATAAACTGGATGATCCACAAACTGAATATTTAATTCTCCCCTCCCCCCAAAATGCCCTAATACTTATCTGGAGCTCATGTCACCCAAGCTACTTCAAACCACTCCATGCAAAAGAATAGCGAATAAAACGAACAAAGTTGCAGGCCTGGTTTGCATATATGAAGGTAAATAGACCTAAAATATTAACTAGGAGATTTTCTAGTCCAGCCCTCTGTTTGTAATAATCACATTTTTGTAATGCTTTAAGGTTCACACAGTCCTTTATATACAGTAAATCTTTGAAGTATAGAGTATATTACTATCCCTTATACAGATAAAGAAACAGGCTCAGAGGGAGGAACTGACTTGTTCACAATCACACAGCCAGTGTCAGAGCTATTTCTCCGTACTACAGGTCTAGAAATCTTTCCATTTTGCCGTGCTCACTTCTGCAGATCAGGAAGCTGAGACCAGGGTTAAATAGCTTACTTAGGTTCCCACAGTTAGTAGCAGAACAAGGACCAAAACCCAGGTCTCCCTACTCCCAGTCTGCTACTTGTCCACTGACTGCTCAGTCCTGTGAGGTCTTCCTAAGATGATGATTGACAGTGCCTGCTTAAAGGTTAATCCCCATTAGACTTAATTGTAAGCTATATAAAATGTCTGTCCTTGTAAACACACATTCATTCCCAGCTCCCTTACAGAAAGATTGTTGCAGCTCGTCAGTTTCTCTAACAAGGTTTTCCTTGGTGACAGTGAAACAGATCATTTTAATTAGGGTTAGATAATGAATTTAAACTGCATTGAAATGTTTCCAAAATCTTGCTCAACTGCTCTAAATAACACCATACTGGAGCAGCTCTGGCGGGATTGATCTCTGAGTTTAGGCTGTGGAAGGACAAAGCTAAAAGAAGGGGCCCCTTTCATGGGCTGATTTTTCTCTTGATTTTGTTTGGGATGAATACTTCTGCTGTTTGACCTTAGAAGGAGGGAACTGAGATAATGATGCTTTGTACTGGTAAGACTTTCCCCCCCCCCCCCACTATTTTAGGAGCTGAAAGAACATTTACAAGTAGCATATCCCCACAAGTATTTCTGTAAAAGAGTTCACAAGCATTTTTATCCACATTTCCCAGGAGGGGATGGGAGTGGGGTGGAAAAAAAGGAGGCACAGAAAATTCTACCCTTTCTCCATTCTCTCCAAATAAATTGGGAATAGAAATCCAAGAGGCTACTTCTTGTTTTTTATGTTTTTCATTACCAACCTAGGCCATCAGAAAATGGAAATACTTATATTGGAGGGCTGTGAAGAAATAAAGATGAAAAATGAAGACATATTTATTCAATTTCAAACATAGCTTGTATTTGGCAATGGAATGGAGAATCTTGGCCTGGGAAATTGAGAGAACTGGCTTCTTTTCCAAATTCTGACATAGCTTTGAACACCTCACTTTATTGCAAAGCCTCATTTTCTATATTGATTTGAAGTAGAGTCCTTGCTGCCCCACTGCAAAAATAGTGGACCAAGGAGCTTTGAATGAGTCTATAAAACAAAAAGATGATATTATTATCCTCAACTTCAAATAGGTTGCAGGAGAAAGGTTAATATAGATCTTGAAGAATATTCAGTACTGAGATATCAGTGAATTTACTGGTCTCTCCTTATCTATTCTGATGTCTTTGAGAACAAGAATCATGCCTCCTGTTTTCTCTGTCACTCTCTAGAGAGTGTGAACATATAAGTGAGTATTCAAATAACATTTTAATAAATGTAGTAAGGATTCCTAAATTCAAATTTACGTAAGTAAACACCTTGAAAGAGTTCTATCTAGAAATAGTAAAACAGTTACGATTCCTCGAATTTATCATAGGTGTTAATGAAAGTGTTAATATAACTGCTATGAAATCATAGAATCTATTTTTGCATTAACAAATCTATTTTATTTTCAATTCATAGAAAACAAGCATTTTCATAACACAGTACAATAAAAAAGATGATTGCCCATGAAACTACAAACCTACCATGTGCAACTTGTTATTCCCTCCAAATATATAATAATGTTATCATGCAAATTTCTTTTTTTCTTCTTTCCTCCCATTTCTACCATTAGACATAAATGGGTATATTTGTATATACATGTATACACACACATACACATATATTTACACACAATTATTCTATATATACTTTTATATGCTTCTTTTTATCAGTTTTTTCTCAGAATGCAGATGGCATCTTTCTTAATATTTCCTTTATTTTAAATTTATGTATTTATAAAATGACTTAGTCACTCAAAGTTATTCTTAAAACAATATTGGTATTACTGTATACAATGTTCTCTTGGTTTTTCTGACCAGTTTGTTTTTTCATCATTTTGTGCAAGTCTTTCCATGCCTTTCTAAGGTCTCTAGATTCATCATTTCTTACAGTACGGTAGTATTCCATCACAATAATACACCACAACTTGTTCAGCCATTCCCCAACTGATGGGCATCCCTGCAATTTCCGGTTCTTTGCTATCATAAAGAGAGCTGCTATAAACATCCCATTCACATTCAAAGTTATAGCTACTCTTTGCGGATTTCCCTCCATCTTATTTTTACTAACTCTTTTCTTTCTCAGTCTCTCTTTTCACCCCATCCCTGCTACCTTATCTTCTCATCCCACCCTGCCACCTCCACTTCACACACCCTTCAAGAGTTCCTCCCTTCCCCACCCCTCCCCCCATAGAATCTTAAGAGTTGAAAGGGAACTACCAGGTCATAGAACCCAACAGCCCAGCCTGCAGAAGTATCCTCAATAGCATACAACAACATATGTGTATGTTTAATGATTTACACTTTACAAAACTCCTAAATGGATGAGTTCATTCCCCAGAAGAACCCTGTAAGGTAAGTAGTAGAACTATTGTAATATCTGTTTTATAAATGAGAAAACTGATAATCAAGGAAGCTAATTTGCAGATAGTTACATACATATTGTAAGACATAATTCATCTGATCTCTTTTCGAGTGGGGGGCTACAAGTGATGGTATTCACTGCTTTCAGAGAAAGCCCATTCAGTTGTTAGCTCTGGTTATTAGAATGCTCTTTCTAAAACTGAACAAAAATTTGCCTCCCTATTACTTCCGCACATTGGTTCTAATCCTTTCCTTTTGAGAAACACAGAATAAATCCAAGACATCTCAAGGACATTGTTTCCAGATTCCTTCTTTGTAAGGGACATGTTGCCACTTGTCAGGAGCCCATTTTTCTGGCCCCTTAAGGCCCAGCTCAGAAACAAAAATCCTATTCTTCAATACCATGAATACAGACAACTGCACATTTCCCTTAGTCTCTTCTTTCTTTCCAGTTCTCAGTCTTCAGCTACATGTAGAGATGAAAAGATGACCTAAGCCGCCAATCCCTAAAGTTTTCTACCCTAGATTTTAAGTCATTTTACATATTTTCAAGTTTCTTTCCCTCACATGGGGAATGTAAATGTGATAGGCAAGATTTGAAACTTGGTGTAATTCTTATACACAGCATTTATTCCCAAGTAGGACATATTCCTTACAGGATTAGCTTTAACTAAAGAAGTGGAAACAGGATTCTAATGAATTTGAAGAAGATGGTCATTTTCATTCCCTACTTAGCTAAAATATATGCACATCTGTATCAATTGAGCCCAGATAATAACAGACTTTGGGGCTAGAAGCTTTGTTTTTTTCTTTTAAACAAACAGAAATAAAAAGATACCCATTGATAAGAATAACTCCTAGCAACCTTGATTTCAGTTTAAATTAAAATACATTCCAGCTGCTGCCCTACCTAACTTGGGAGGAGGAAAACACTACACCAAAATGCTGCTAAAATGTTTGTTTGAATTCTGTACTTGCATATTGGTCATCTGTAACTGATAAAGTTCGTTGCTGCCATCAATGGGTAGCAAATAAGTTTGTTTGGAAGACAGTAGCATCAACTATACAGGGTCTACTTTCCCAGTCCTTAAAGTGAGGGGAAATTCTAATCACTGTGGAAAAGAGAGCCAGATTTCCTTTCTGGCTCCTAATAAACATATTGTATAAACTTACCTATTTAAAACAAAAGAGAAGGAAAAGGGTTCTGTACAAATCAGTAAAATGTCTGAACTTTAGTTTCATTATTTTGTAGTTTGAATAAATCAGAGATGAAGATATATGATTACTGAGTTAAAAAAATACAATTCAAAGGTGCAATTTAGCAGTACCAGCCTCACTGACAGAGTGGGTCTTTTAGATAGCATATCTCTCCCTCCCTCCCAGTTCAATCTCATGTATGTCTGTGGAAAGGACCTTCAATGAACTGTGCCTTTACTCTGACTCTTCCCCCTGCCTGGAATACCCTGGACCCAGGGTAACTCTCACATCCTCTCTGAAGTCAATTTGACCATTCCAACTTGAGACTGATCTTCCTTTTCTGGCCTCCTGTAGTTCTAATGTTGGTACCACTCATTTCACACTTACAGCCTGCTTTGTAGCGTCTTTTATTGTGATCTCACTCTTGTTATTTTTTATTCCTCTGCTAAATTTCCCCTCTGATGTTAGCTTTTATTAGTGCCATAATGGCACGGAGATGAGCTCTTTGTTTGTATCATTATTAATAATAATAGCAGAAACTGAAACAGCACATGAAGTTTTTTTGATCTATCCCCCCAGGCCCTCTTTCCCATAACCATTGTGTATTTGTGATATTTATAGATACATAGATATGTGTGTATATATATGTGTGTGTATACATATATACATACATACATATACATATCTATGTCTATACACATATATATCTATATACACACATATACATATATATTATAATTTTTAACATATATGTTGTTTCTTCCATTAGACTATAAGATCTCTGAGGTCAGGGACTGTTTTGTTATCTATCTTTATATCCCCAATCCTTAGTACAGTGTTTGGCACAGAATAAGTACTTAAATACTTGTTTATTTATTTTCATTATATATATTATTGATTTTATTATTATATTATATATTATATTATTATTTATTGATTTACAATTTGCTACTCATTTTACATATATTTTATCATTTGAGTCTCATCTGCTTACAGTCACCATATAGTTCTCTATTGTCCTTTGGGTGACTTTCTATTTTAATTATTTAGTGAGTGTTATTTTATGAATCATTGCCATACATGGAAAAATATTGATGTAAAAAATGAGTTTTTATTTCAGGTGGATTAGGGTCATCAAGAGTATTGTGTTATTTCCCCAAAGCAAAGTCAACTGGTTCTTCTCCTGTCTGATTCTGGGCCCAGTTTATTAAACATCTATATTGTCTCTCCAATTTATAATGTACATATATATATATATATATATATATATGTATGTCTATATATATGTATGATTAAACATATGTATATACATAAATACCACTGCTGAACCAATTTTATGGATTATTTATCTGACTGAAAATCTTAGACTAGGCAATAGATATTCTCCATCCACTTGGTTTTTTGCTGTGTAGATGGGCTAGACTGTTTTGAATGATTACGAATTTCTTTGAGAAAAAAGTTCTGCAATTTTCTGGTGCTTGTTTAAATAAATACAATATCAGACCTGCTCCTTTTGCTTTTCTTTGCATCTTTAGTGCTCAGTGCCTGTGACATAATGTTTTTTGATAAATACTTGCTGATTGATTGATGAAGAAAATGAGGAGTTAATTGACTTGCCCCTCTCCACATAGTAAATGCTAGAAGCAGTATTTGAACCTACCTTCTTGATTCCAAGACCACCCCACATCTCCTGTGCCATGCTACATACTTCACAGTCATAGGCAGTAAAATATGGAAGTGTTTGATTGTTGTAATTGTTAATAATGTTATTGTTAATATGACATAATATCAAATGTTCATAATGATTTGGTGTTGCCAAATGGACAGATGGAGACCTGGGAAAGACCTTAGCTTAAAAAGATTAAGCTCTTCCACTGTATCCAGGGCCACCTCCAGTAATCCCAATCTATATCTTGCCACTGGACTCAGATGGCTCTGGAGGAGAAAGTGAGGCTGGTGTCTTTGCACAACCATGCCTCATTAAATTGACATTGGTCCTCTTTGAGAACTAAGGACAAAGAACAACAACCAACATTTAAAATTCACTTCTAAGGCTTACAAAGGATCTTCTTGAGAGTTCTATGAGATAAGTATGGGGTAGCTAGGTGGCATAGCAGATAGAATACTGGGCCTGGAGTCAGGATGTCTGGACTCAGACACTTACTAGCTGTGTGACCCTGGGCAAGTCACTTAACCCTGTTTACCTCAGTTTCCTCATCTATAAAATGAGTGGGAGAAGAAAATAACAAGTCACTTCATTATTTCTGCCAAGAATATTCAACTCTGGTCACAGAGAATTGAACATGACTGAAAAACAACTGAACGACAGTATTATTTTTATTTTACAGATGATAACACATGTCCAAAGAAGTGAGCTTAGATCACTTGCCCAAGATCTCATAAATATGAAGTGGCTAAATTAGTTCTTTTCTCATTTCTTCTGACTCCAAGTGCTATGAGCTTTTCATTACACCCAACTTTAACTTTTCTATTATGTTAATCTTACCTCTCAAACGGTTGCCCCTCTAAGGCAAGGACTCTGTATCATGTTCATTCTGCCCTTTGCCAGACTAAATATAGTAGATGCTCATCTTTTAGCAGTCCATGATGCCTGCTGATGAAGGGGATGTACACATGGAGCTAAAAAGATTTATCTTCCTTCTACACCAGCATTACTCATCTTCTTATCTCTCCTCCTTTGTGTCATCTGAAGCATGTCTGACCAAATGATTCCTGTTCCCATTACTATTGTAAGTGATGTATTTGACAAATACCCACCTTTCCACTAAACTAAGTCATCTCAATAGTATTTAAGGATCAAAATGGAAGGAGGACTATAAAGAGGAGAAAAATGGAAAAAGATTTGCAATACGCATTTTAATAAAGTATTTTCTCCATCAAACAATGAAACTCCCCTTGCCCCCATATTCATCCCCTAATACCATTGGCTTGAATGTGCTTATAGAAGAAGTAGAGAATTAAAGAAAACAAAGATGGGAAATGTAGTCAGATTGGATGACATCTACAGAGGAGATCTCTGCTGGAGGTGATATAATCGTGATGCCAGTGAGGAGCCTATATAGGAGGGGAAGACACCACCTTTCACTATCTCCTTTTTTTTCTTTCAAGACACAGCTTAAAGGACCACCTTCTGCATGAAGTATTTCTTCATCCTCACAGCTGCTAGTGCTCTACCTCATCAACTACCTCATATTGAACTACTTTGTAGTTCAATATGTATTTGTTTTATATATAGCATATATACATATTTATATATACTTATATATAGCACGTACCTCTCAGGGTTTTTGTGATATGAAATAGGATACTATTTGTCAAACATTAGGCACTTAATAAGTGCTTATTCCCTTCTCTCCTCATATATATGTATATATGCATATATATGCATACACACACATATATACATATATACATATATATATACATATATATATATATATATATGTCTTCCCCCTTAGAACATAAGTTCCATATGAGTAGGAATTATTTCAGTCTTTGTATTTGTGCATTTGGCACAATGCCTTGAGTTATTGTTGTTCAGTTGTTTTTCCAGTCACGTCCAACTCTTTGTGATCCCATCAGGGATTTTCTTGGCAAAAGTACTGGAGTGGTTTGCCATTTCCTTTTCCAACTCATTTCATAGATGAGAAAACTGAGGCAAACAGGGTCAAGTGATTTACTCCAGGTCATAGACTTAGTAAGTGTTAGAGGGTGAATTTGACTTACAAAGATGCGCCTTCCTGACTCCAAGCCAAGCATTTTGTCCATTGTGCCACTTAGCTACCCTTGAGAATAGGAAGAGTTTAATAAATGCTTATTGATTAATTGATACCAAAGGCATGGGGGAAAATATCAGATCTTATTAATACCAAGAAAATTTGCCTGAGAGAACAGTAATAATTGCAGAGCTATATGCCTTCTGTCTTGTATACTAAAAAAAATCTTTATGAGAGTCATTTACGCATGAATTAATGTCACCTTCAATGAGAGTATTAATAAGGAACAAGGAGGCTTTCAACAGTGGACCACATCATTACTATTTCAGCAAGTGGAAGATAGAAAGAATGTAAGTTACTGTTGTGTTTATTGTTTATTGATAAAGAAAGAAAAAAGAAAAGAAAATAAATAAATAAATGAAGAAAGAAAGAAAGAAAAACAAAGAAAGAAAGAAAATTGATTTGGTAGAAAATATGCCTTTTTTTTACAAGATCTTTTGCAATAGGGTTTCTTCCCCATCTATCCATCAGAATCATTTCAGAGTCTTTAAAAAATATAGAAATTTAGCCACTGTTGAATAATTGGTGTCTGTCTAAGTATAAAACAAGGAGATACACCCTAACCAAATGTTCACCACTTTGATGAAGATCAGCAAACAGCGAAGATTCAAGAGTAATCCCCTGTAGATGGTAAAGGTTCTCCAGCTGTTCCTGTTTGTGAACGGCATTGCACTGATTACATCGAGCCTTGGAAAGTTGTAATAGTTTCCTGGAAGAGATCTGTAGTCACTCAAAGGGGTTTGGCTTGTCTATCCATATAGGAATGAGCCGGTGGATGAAGGACTACCTAGATTTCAACATGTATTTGCATGGGCACGTTATAGAGATTGTCCAACGGTATGCGTATCTGGGACAGACAGTACAGATGGACATGAATTGGGCCCAGAGGTGAAAAGGAAGAGGAGGAGGAGGATAGACTGGATTGCATTCAGGAGATTGCAGAACTCCTTTAATGAATTCAAGCTTTCCATGATAGCAGACTTAGTTTTTCAATTCTGTCATTCTAGTGTTGGAACCTTCATTTTAAGGAAAGTCCCCAGGCCAACTGTAACTTCATTTCTCTCCTGCCTCTACTCTTGACTTTCTCTACTTCTTATATTAGGTAAATTAGCATATTCCTTCATTCAAAGTTTCCTTTTTAGCTTTTCCTTTTGTGGCTGGCCTTCCCCCATTAAAATGTAAATGCCTTGAACCAGGGACTGTGATTTTTTTTTTTGCATATATTTGTATTCCCAGCACATCACAAGTAAGTGCTTAATAAATGTTTGTTGCTGTTACCGATGTTGCTTTTATGCCTTCAAATCGTGGAATGTCTCTGAAGAAGACATTAAGTGAAATTTAATGGCTAAAAATTAATATCACATGGAGGATAATGGAAAAGACATGCAGTGAGTGTGAGTAGGCCGCAACATATATCCAACAATGAAATAAAGGATAAAACCAGGGGATTGTGTGATAGAAGATGAATTGGGCATATGGCAAGAGTGAAAGGTGACAAGGGACAGTCAGAGTGTTCCACCAGTATGCTTACAATGTCAGGGGAAATCAAGGAAGGCCTGCAGCGCATTGGACAGACCTTTGGGAGGATGTAGACCAGAGCAACACAGGATTAGCAGGCATGGATGGATGCGATTTGCATCGTTGGAGGGAACGAACTCCCAGATCAATGAGATCATAGATCATGGCCACAGTCTCTTGAGAGTTAACTTTTTTTTTCTTGACTGCTTTAAGAAAAGCAACATATTTAGGTAAATGTGTAACATTGTCTATATTATATTGTAAATGGACTTAAAAGCAATAGCTAACAATTATGTAGCATTTTTAAGTTTGCTAATCATTTTACGTATAATATCACATTTTTATCCCCCAAGAACCCTGAGAATTGGGTGCCTCGATTATCTCCATTCTGCAGTTGAGGAGGGCAGCTGGGTGGCAGAGTGAATAGAGAACCGGACAGGAAGATTCATCTTTGTGATTTCAAATCCAGCCTCAGACATTTGCTATGTGACACTGGACAAGTCAGTTAACCTTATTTGTCTCAATTTCCTCATCTGTAAAATGAGCCAGAAAAGGAAATGGCAAACCACTTCAGTATATCTTCCAAGAAAATCCCATATGGGGTCATGAAGAGTCGAACACAACTGAAAACAACAATAATTAAAGAAACCGAGGATGAGAGAGATTCAGCAACTTGACCAGGGACACATAGCTAGTGAGTACCTGTGGCAGGATTTGAACTCAGATCTTACTGATTCCAAAACTAATGTTCCATCTATTGGGATAAAGGTAAAGTTTTGTATCTTTGTGGTATATAGTCATAACTTAGGGGTCATCTTGACAAACTTTCCTTCCTGGCTTTGAGCAGCTTCAGTTAATAGAAGGCAGCACTTTCTCCCAGCCCCCATTGCGAAAGCAACTGAGAATGGGCTAATAAAAAGCCTTGGGAGGAGTGGGATGTGCAGGAATAGAAACTGGTTTCAGTTTCGCCATTTAGCAGTTGCTGGGCTGCTGAGAGCATCTTCTTTCCACAGACTGACCTACCCAATGATGCAGGTCAAAGCCTGAATTTTCTACATAGTAAAATTCAAGTCAAACTATATGCCCAGTTCATTTCTACATTATTTCAAGGGAACCTATTTCCCTCTTTCCCTTCCTCACATCTTTATTACTGAAACTCCGTAGTGCTAGGATCTTCAATTTTCCACTTTCTGATTTCGGATCAGATGGATAAGGACCTCAGGAATCACAATGACTTTCAAAGAAGATCAGGCATTTCCTCCTGTGATGTAATGGATTGAATATTTGATCTCGAGCTAGGAATACCTAGGGACCAATCCTACCTCTGACAGTTATTTAATTGTGTGACCAAGAGCATTGTCTTTTAACCTCTTGAAGCTTCAATTTCCTTATCTTTAAAATGCAGATAAAATGCCTGAAGTATCTGCAATCTTTAAAATTCAATATGATTTATTACTCTTGGATGGAGAACTCGTTGCCTGAGCTGGTGTCAGGTACTCCTTGATCCATGGAGAAAGGTGTTATCCTATTTCCATTTTCAGTGGTTTTAGGATCGTGAAGAAGATTTGATTTTTGCATTTGTTGGTAATATGAAGTCCCTATCCTGCCTCATTGGTTGAGTTCCTGTTCATATTTTTATTGCTGATTATAGTAATTAGAAAGGATTATTGGATTATTTTCTTATGCAAAGTGTGACTTCTGTTTTATTTAATAGATCTGAGCAAAGAGAGTTAGATGAAGGGCATATGTGTGGTGTTTATCTGCTCTCTGTTAATCCTTCTCACAACTGCTATGTACTGTGTGTACTTGCTTTTATTACACATTCTGCAAAATCTCCTGAGGATGTGTGGCAGCTTGTACCTGTGTCTGTAGAACTCCTAAACGTCTAGACAATGAGGTCATGTAATTTAGGACTTTGCTGCCAGACAAGACTGCATACAAACCGCGGAGGCTACTGGCTTCTAATGCCTTGTTTATAGCAGTAAATGATCAATACATGTTTGCTCAATTCAACAAATATTTAACTGCCTAATGATTATTAGGTACAGGGCTGAGTGCTGGGCAAAATAAAGATGAGAAGCAGCACGGTCCCTGCCCTCAATGTGTCTACATCTAGCAGGGAAGATAGCACAGATACATATACCTATCATAAGAATTAGAGCTACAGTCAAGGATATCGGAGGTATGAAACTCTTAGAAACTGGGATGCCTGCGACATTTAAGAAGGGAAGGAACTCAGATTTAAACTAGACCTAATTAATAGCTCAAATGTAGTACTTTTAGTACTACAGTACTAATTACTCCAGTAATAATAGTACCGTATAAATAATATGTATATTGAATTCAATTTAATTAATAACTATATACTTTTCTGAGAATCATAGGATGTTAAATTTTGAAATAATTTTAGAGATTATCTAGCTCAGTCTCTCATTTTACAAATAAGGAAAATGAGGCCCAGAAATATCTAGTGGTTTGCCTGAGGCCAAAGATTGAATTAGTAACAGAACCAGAAAGAGAAGCAAATCTGATTCAGTCAGCTGCGTTTTCCATTCTGCCATTCCTTCTGTCCCCTTCCTCTTTCCTTTTCATGTCATATCCCTCTTCAGGTGACTTTGAACTACATGAACCTATATTCATATAGCATGTCCAAGATCTTTCTTCTAGAACTGGTCCGGCTATTGTTGTATTTGTCCTTCGTTCTTGAAAACCAGTGACTTCAGGAGGGTGATGTCTTGACTTGCAAGTGAACTGGATTTAAGGGATTGGTGAATCTTTATTCTAGTAAATTGTATTCTTCAGTTTATTGAATGCTAGACTACTACATCTAATTACTTCTTAGCTTTGGCCAGATAGGCTTACATTGCATACAAATTATACACGTAGGTTCAGTTAGTCGTTTTGAAAATATTTACCACGGTTCACAAAATAATTATTTGAGCCATCAAAAAAATCAAAGCATATTCAAATCAACAGTATCTGTTTATGCATGAAAGAAAGGAATTCTGGTATTTATTAAATACCTACTGTGTGCCAGGCATTATGCTAAGAACTTTACAAATATCTCATTTGAACCTCACAACAACTGAGGAAGACAGAGATCATACAGCTGACTAGTCAGTGTCTGAGACCAGATTTGAACATCAGTCTTCCTGACTCCAGGCTCAAAGAACATCACTCAATAAGTATTCCACCTCTATTGAAACGCTATCATCCTTTTAAAATCCAATTCATATGACATCTTCTCCATGAACTCTTCCCAGTTCGGCTGGGACCTTTCCTTCCTTGGAAGTTCATATCTTTCTAATGTAGTCGTTAGTGGCCACTAGGTGGTGAAGTAGACAGAGTGCTGGTTCTGGAGACAAGAAGACCTGAGTTCAAATTCATACTTGGACACTTGCTGTGTGACCCTGGACAAGTCACTCAACCACTGTTTGTCTAAAAGAGAAAAAAACAACCCATCCTGTATCACTGTCTTGTGGTAGAGGGGCTTGCATAGCTCAATGAAACTATGAGTTATGCCTTTTGGGGTTATCCAAGGCAGACAGGTTTTAGTGGAGAGCTCTGACCAAACAACAACAACAACAACAACAAAAAACAACCAAAAGTTGATCCACTAGATAAGGAAATGACAAAACAGTTCAGTATCTTTGCCAAGAAAACCCCATAAAAAATAGTTCACAGGGTCATGAAGAGTTGGACATGACTGAACAACAATGCAGCTATGTTGTGCCAATCTATTGCATTAGTTCAGAGGCACTTAGGAATCTTTTGCAAAAGGGTTTTGTTGCTAAAAGCAATTGGCCTTTATTATGGACACATTTTAATTCACACAAAGGGAGGCCTGAAGTTTAAGGACATACCTAGGGATGGAAGCACAGGTTGTGTGTGTAGGCAGGGTATCAGGAGCAATAAGGGAAAGGATTATAACTATGGTGATCATCAGACCTCAGGCACAAGTTTTGTTGTTTTGTTTTGTTTTGTTTTGTTTTTTGAGGGGGAAGGCAAGGCAATTGGGGTTAAGTGACTTTGCCAAGGTCACACAGCTAGTAAGTGTGATCAAGTGTCTGAGACTGCATTCGAACTCAGGTCCTCCTGACTCCAGGGTCAGTGTTCTATTCACTGTGCCACCTAGCTGTTCCCACAATAGTCTTAGGGGCCCAGAAGAGGGTGTGTGTAGTCATGATTCTATGAAGAAATGACTGGTTCCTCTAGTCATTTTTATTTGGTGTGGAAGAGGGGGTGCAGATGGGTGCCATCTCTTTCACATGAAGGCAGTTTGCCAACCCTGAAATTAAGGCCTCGAGCCATCACCTCCAAAAATAGGGCTGTGGGTCTATACAACACCAGGACAGCCTAGGGTAGTGTACCCACTGGTGCTGAGGCAGGTTGAGGCCATGAGTTTTATAGCCAGAGGCAAGGTCTCACTCAGAGATACCTGATTAGTTTTCCATCTCTTGTCACAAGCAAGTAGGTACCAAGGATTAGCCAATGAATTTCCCTGGCTCTGTAGCATGGGTCATGGAAGTTTCTAGCATGAGAGATTCCAGACATAGTTCTGATGGGTTATAGGCTCTAGGAATCCCCTTGAACTCTACTGAATTTTCCCACTTAATCTGGCTTTTTTCATGCCCAAATCTGATACCCTTAACCTAGCCAAGCCCTCCATTATCTGTTACTGTCCACTGTCTCCTACTGCTTTCCCACCCTTGATTCTATCAAAATCTATTTCTTTTGGTTCCCGGGAATCTGACCTCTAGTCACCCTATCTCATCAAGATCCTCCCCTGTACGCTTCCTCTAGTCACCCCAGACTACTACACCACCTCTAGATCTCTCCCACAGTCTTTCTGTATACAACATCCATCTTGTCTCCATGAAGGTGCTGAGACTCAATCTAGCTCAGACTCAGTCTGGGTCAGATTGTTCTGGCTAGTTCGTCAATAAAGCATCACAAATGTTCAGATTCCTTGAGAGTCTACCCAATATGGTGGATCTTTAACAAACTTTGCTTTTCTTTGGCTGAGAGAAGGCTTGAGTCGAATTCATTCAGCAGGATCTGGTGTGTTGGTATTTTGGGGTCCTGAGAATCCCTAAGCCTAAACCTTAACAGTTCCAGAAAGAGGTCATGATGGTTCTAAGTAGGGTATGTGTCTAGAATAACTTATAGTAATAAAGAATATAGATCTCAGAGAGGCCTAAAATAGTTTCCTTTTAAAGTTTTGGCCTACTGACCATATTTATTTCCTGCTGTAGTTATTTCTGTACAAGTTCAGACTATAAATTCCTTGAGGATAGTTACTGTGTCTCCGTATCTCCCTTTGTATTTAGTATGATGCCTTGCCTAGATTAGGTACCTTGTATTTATTGAGCAGCATTAGTAATACCTTTCATTTACATTGAAGTTTTTTCCTTTTTAGGTATTTTTGCACCAATATGTGACCCTTAGTAAATTGTTTAACCCTTCTATTTTTCATCTCTGTGTAAATGCTCATTTTTTAAAAATGGAAAACAGAGATAAAAAATAGAAAAGTTGAACTATTTGCCCAGAATCACACAATGGATTAGTAGTATTTTCTTTTAGGCATTTATGTACAGGTTGTAGTTCACTTACTAGACTGTAAGCTCCTTGAGGGCTGTTTCTACGGTTTTTCTTACCTTTGTATCTCCCGCAACACTTTATACAATACCTTGCACAGAGGAAGGTTTTATTATTCTTTAGCCAGGAGAAGAATTCAGGTTTCACAACTCCCCATTCAATAGTTTTATAAATTTCAAATTACTTTCAGGTATATTATAGCATTTGAGCTAAGACAACATTGTGAAATAGAACAATACTGGTGATTCTCTGACTTCCTTCTAGGCTCAGCTCAAATCCTACCTCCAGGAGTCCTTTCCTGTACTCTTTTCCCCTCCCATCTTTGTTGTTGTTTTTGTTCAGTTGTTTCGGGCATTTTGACTCTTTGTGACTCCATTTTTGAGATTTTCTTGGCAAACATACTGGAGAGGTTTGCCATCTCCTTCTCTAGCTCATTTTACAGGTAAGGAACTGAGGCAAACAGGATTAAATGACTTGCCCAGGGCCATACATCTAGGAAGTGTCTCAGACTAGATTTGAACTCATGAGGTTAAGTCTTTCTCCAGGCCCCAGGTTCCCTACCCCTGGCTTAAGGTGTAACCTTAGGTTCAGGTAACTTGGTTAGGCCTGGAACCCAGGTCTCTTAACTCCTATACTACTGTGCTCTTTCCACCTTGCCTCCCTCACTGTGCCACAGGTAGAACAGCTAGTTTGACAGAAATTCATCAATATAGTCCAAATCTCTGTCCTGATGGCCTCTTTTAACTCTTGTTACCTTTAAGAGAAGAAGACCCAATTCCTTTGAGGGTCTATGGTGTTAATCCCAGAGATTTTTTTAAAAAGAGGTTTAATTCACTGGTTTAGTTTCCTCCTGGCTGCAGAGGGATAAATGGGGCATTTGTCTTCCTTCTTGTGTCTTTTTTCCCCAAACTTCCTTTTTCTTGTCAGCCTTTCAAACTGAGCCAGGTTTCTAAGAATATTGTGACAGGAAGTTGTTAAAATCCTTCCCTTACCCTTTGGCTTCTTGTATTATGAATCAGATTCTACCAGGTGAACGTTTTCCACTGGTTTAGCTCTTTTGGGGGAATGCTGGAGCCTCTTTGGGAGGAAGCTGAGCACTTGGGGAAATGTCAGGGTGTTAGGGAAATGAATCATTGTGATTCAAGTACATAAGATCTCAGGACTAGGGTTGAAGGAGACCTTAGAGGCCACTGAGTCCAACCACCTCACTTTACAGATGAAGAAACTGAGGCTGACCCCAACTTTATCTTATATATACATAGTAATTTGCGTGTTATCTCCACCATTGGAATGCATGATCCTTAAAGACCTGGGCTCTATGTTTGCCTTTTTTTTGTGTATTCAGAGATTAGCACAGTGCCTGGCAGATAGTAAATATTCTTAAAAATGCTTTCTGGTTGACTTATTGACAGGTTCCTGAAGATTTTAACGTTTCTTGTTTCTATGTCATTTTACTTAAGGTGAGTCCCAGGCAAAATCAGGAAGGAGAGCTTCAGTGAGTTCCCCTACCCAAGTCACTTCACTTTTATGGCCCTTGATTTCCTCATCTGTAAAATGGCCTCTGGGGTTCCTTTCTTGCTCTGAATGTGTTCTGTGTTGCTCTCCCTCTCTCTCTCTCTCTCTCTCTCTCTCTCTCTCTCTCTCTCTCTCTCTGTTTTTGCAGGGGCAATTGAGGTTAAGTGACTTGCCCAAGGTCACATGGCTAGGGAGTGTTAAGTGTCTGAGGTCAGATTTGAACTCAGGTCCCCCTTTCTGTTCTCTTTTCAAGGTGATCTCATAGCTATACCACTGACCAGCACCTACCTTACCACAGGGCTGACTGCTGTGTTGTCCAGTGAAGCTTCCTTCCAATTAAACACAAATATAACAAACATTAAGTACCCACTCTCTACAGGGTACTGAGTTATTTGCTAGACGTTCAGAGACGAAAAGCGACCCAATTCCTGCCCTCACATTTATAAGAGGCGGAGTATGACACGTACACGACCAAGTATGACACAAGAAATAGTGTGACAGGGGCAAAGGAGAGTTATAAGAAATTTGGTCGGGGGGAGAGAGACCTTGTAGCCAGCCACAGGAATGGGGGAGGCATCACCTGAGCTTGATCTGAAAGGGAAAAGAGGATTTTAACAGGCAAAAGTGTGGTGAGAATTTAGACCTGCCTTGAGGTATGGAGGTCATCATTTTTTCAGTCATGTCTGACTCTTTGTGACCCCATTTTGGGTCTTATTGGCAAAGATACTAGAGTGCTTTGCCATTTCCTTCTCCAGCTTATTTTACAGATGAGGAAACTGAGGCAAAA
>CM053599.1:142465176-142475787 GCA_028646575.1 Pseudocheirus occidentalis
TCCTCTCCTCTCCTCTCCTCTCCTCTCCTCTCCTCTCCTCTCCTCTCCTCTCCTCTCCTCTCCTCCCCTCCCTTTCCCTCCTCTCTCTTCTCTTCTCTTCTCTTCTCTTCTCTTCTTTTTCCCCCTGTTTTGGTCTGTTCTTCTCTCTCCAACCCATTTATGGCAATTCTTTTCTGGAAGTCTCAGCCTTTAAAAAAAATCCCTCCCCCCAACCAAGGACTTGTGATTTCACCCAAGAAACACAAGGCTGTTCTGCAGAGTTTAGTATCCATCGAGTACAAGCAGATGCTCTGGAATGCAGTTAGCCCCTGTGTTTCTATATTAGAAGAGCCAACTGAATTACTTAACTTGGTTTGATGCTCCTCTTCCCAGTAAGGGAGAAGGAAACAAGCATTTATTAAGCACCTCCTGTATGCTAGGCACCATGTTAAGCAATTTACAAATATCTTACTTAATCCTCGCAATGATCCTATGAGGTAGGTGCTGTTATTATTCCCATTTTATAGTTGAGGAAACTGAGGAAGACAGAGGTTAAGTGACTTATCCAGGGACACACAGCTATCAGGTGTCTGAGGCTAGATTTGAACTTAGATCTTTCCACTTTCTTCATCAGGGGCTTGAGTTTATTTTTCCTCCAATTGGTTTCTTTGAGGCAGTTGGTGGGGAGATGCCACACCTTTTAGCTTCAAATTCAACAAATGTTTTATTTGTTGAGACAGACAGAGATTAAGTGGCTTGTCCAGGTTTACACAGCTAGCAAGTATCTTGGGTTGGATTTGAACTCAAGTCTTTCTGCTCTCTTCCTCAGGGACCTGAGTCTTTCATCCAATCTATCTCTTTTTAGGCACTTGCAGGGGAAGATGCCACACTTTTAAACTTTGATTATCATCATGATGGCTTACATTTTTAGAGGTTCTTTTCAAAGAGCTTTTCATTTATTTTTTCACCTGTAACAACCTGTTATAAATTTTCCCTTTTTTTTATCACAAGGAGCAATGTGATACAATGGAAAGAGAACCCTTTCTGGAATCAGGGGTCTTGGGTTCAAGTTCTACCTGATGCTTGCTACCTATATGACTTTCATTCAATCGTTTAATTTCCTGATCCTCAGTTTTCTCAGCTACTCCTGGGAACAAAGGACCTCTGAGGTTCCTTCCAGCTCTTATTTACCCAATCAAATTATCCCCTATTGGAGGGTAGGAACCCTTTAAAAATTCTTTATAGCTTCTCCAAAGGCTAGCATAATAAACAAAAATAGGGGATTTGATCTTCATAGAAATTTTCTGAAGCAGTTAAAATCATTTTTATTTGATGGGTGAGGTCATTGGAACAGAGAAGTCTAGCAACTGGTCCAAGACCATATGACCAATTAGTGACAGAGCAGAAGTTAGAGAAATATGCCTTAGGAATACCAGTTCTGGACAATTTTCACCCCATCATCCCTTTTATTTGCTAGGCTTAATGTGCATGAATGTCTTTTAGAGTCAGAATGAGAGGTGGTAGACTTGGCAGGCTAAGACCGGATGAAAACTGGAATTAATGGGGGCAAGATGAGGTAGATGGAGGGCAGAGCATGAGAGGGAGGTAGGTGTCGCTATGTTTGTATTCACTTCCCTCTTGTTTTGAATCCCATACGCGAGAAGGTCTAACAGTGGTTCTCAACCTTCCTAATGCCATGACCCTTTAATACAGTTCCTCATGTTGTGGTGACCCCCAACCATAAAATTGTTTTTGTTGCTACTTCATAACTGTAAATTTGCTGTTATGAATCATAATGTAAATATCTGATATGCAGGATGTATTCTCATTGTTACAAATTGAACTTAACCCACAGGTTGAGAACTGCTGAAAGTTCAACCACCATCATTTTCCTTTCAGTTGGTGAGGCCCACCCCTGGGTATCAATGGAGAAGCAGAAATCTTGATTCCCAAGTTATCTGATTGAATCTCAAACAGGTGGCAGGATTGCCTTCATGTCAAAGGTTAAAAAGAAAAGAAATTAATAGTTCATTGCTTTATTTCATTGGTTCATCTCAGTTAATAGATGTGGCATTTCTTTTTGGGTACAAACAGGGAAAGCAGGAAAAACAACTCTAATTCTCTCATACTCCTGTCATTTTCTTTCCCCATCTCTACCCCCAGCCCAACCCTGGACAATTATTATGTATTGAGGCATAATAGCATAGTAGATAGAATACTATACTTGGAGCCATGAAGACCTAAAGTTAAAATCTAGCCTTAGGCACTTACTAGCTGTGTGACCCTGGGCAAGTTACTTAACCTCTCTATTTGCTTCCTTTTACTCATCTATAAAACGAAAGAGTTGGAATCTGTGACCTTTAAGGCCCCTTCCAGCTTGAAATTTCAGCTTGAAAATCCTGTGAACTGTTTGTGATAATATATAGGCCCCAAGAAGTCTTCTGCATAGGAATCATGCAGAAGCAGAATAAAAGATGTTATTAGAGAAATGTAGGACCAGGAAAAAGTATAGCCCAGGCATATAGGAGAGAGAGAAATGGTTGACTGAGACACCATTGGTATTCCATTGGTAACCCAGCAATCTGAAAAGAACTTGAGGAAGGCTCTTGGCATGTTGGTTTGATCTGTAGTAAATTTATGGGAGGACATAGACAAAGGTCTCACAGGTTGGGCAGACATGGGTGGTATGTGAGTTGAATCAGTGGAGGGAATGCCCACATCAATGAAATCATGGTTCCATTGGATTATTGGAGTATTTGAGAAATAAAATCTGATGCTGCTGATATTTCCCAAAGTAAGATGAAGTCTGAATTTAGCATGTTAATATAAGAAATTTGAATTTTTGAAGACATGCTCCAAAGATAAAAGCATTAATGGGAAATAGAGAATGACTGTGAAAGCAGCATAATACTAGAACATGATGTCATTAGCAATAAAGTAACAAATACATTGAGGATATTGAGGAAAGCTAGGGATAATGAAAAAAGATTCTTAAATATTTGGGAGCAAAAATATGAGACTCAAAGGGTCTATAGGGTGAATGGAACAATGATGTTTAGTTTCATATCCCATCCGGCCATTCATCCAGGCCATCTCACCAAATGCCTCCTGCTACTTCTCTGCTCCTTCCTACCTGAACCAGAACTCTCCAAACCAGACTTAGGACATTGGTCTCCATACCACGTCTTCCAGTCTAGACCCCAGACTCTGAAGGAGTTAATTCATTAAAATGGCAAAGAAGCAATTTTATTTTCTAAGTCTAAAGCAAAGAAGGAGGGGAAAAGTGAGTTAAGGAAGAGATTTTTAGTTATGACAGATGGAAGATAGTTATGGAAGTTACGAGGGAACCTCACAAAAGATGACCTCAATCTTTCTAATAGAGTGGGATGAGGTCATTTGCTGAGGGAGAGTTAGGGGTAGAATTTGAGATCTTGCAGAGAAAGGTTTGGAAAAGGCACTCTGGGAAGGATAGTAAGTCGGAGAAGAATAAAAGGATTGCTTTGTAGCATTATGATTCAGTAGAGGTTAGAGAGCATGAATTTGTCAGCATAGTTCATTAACTTCCCCTGGCAGTTTTGGGGTGGGAGTGGATACACCAGATTTGGGGAATGCTGAAAGTTGGTTATTAGGAAAACAGGAAGAGAAAAAAGACAAGAAAAGAAGAAGTACAATCCTTTGTTGAAATGTCCAACTAAGACCCTGAAGAGAGGAAAGAGAAAGCAGAATATGGATGATGATGCTCAGGACACAGAGAGAACATGGAGTACAAAAGGTAGGTTGAGAGAAGAGATCAAAGTTGGGAGGGCGGAGGCAATATCAGGGATAGATAGATAGGCTGTTCTGATCATAGAAGGGAATTTCAGAATTTGGGATCTCAGAGATGAAACAGTTTCAAATGATAATGAGCTCTAAAGTGTAAGGAACCCTTGTTTGTGGATGAGGTCATGGAGATGGAGCTCATGTGGGACACCGAGAGGGAGTGAGATAGTTAATGACTTTGGAGGTCAGAATGCCTGTTAGAAATGGTATTGAAGTCACTCAGAATGAGGTATTAAAAGGAAGACTGTGAACCAAGTTCTGATGTTTTTTAAGAAGGTGGCAGATGACAATGACCAGGACTCATATAGGGTTTATATAATCAGATGGTGTTACCTTCCAAGGAGAAGCAGCTGTGGAGGGATGGTGGTAGAGGTAGAGGGGCAAAGTGGAGTAAGAAACAAGGTGACTTTCCCTTCTGGCCCAATGAAGGGAAACTGAGGCAAATGGAAAAAATGAAAATGACCAATATGTTAGAGAGGATGGCAGGACCTAGGATTGGAGCCTATGTCTTCTGACTTCAGATCCTGAATTCTTTCCACTGAACTTTTTTTTTTGCTTTTTGGAGGGCAATTGGGGTTAAGTGACTTGCCCAAAGTCACATGGCTAGTGTGTCTAGTGTCTGAGATCAAATTTGAACTCAGGTCCTCCTAACTTCAGGACCAGTGCTCTATTCACTGCACCACTTAGCCATCCCTCTACTGAACTGCTAAATAGCCCTAGCCTGGAAGATTCTCATCCTCTCCTTCCTGTCCAGAAACTTCACTGTCCACTTTCTGCAGATCTTCTGAAAGGGCAGTCCAAAGTCAGGGTCTTGGCAGGGGATCCTGCTTGGATGCTGCTAAAAGCCTGCCTTGGCCTTGACCAACCACCTTTGTTGCCCTCTCTCTTCTTCTGCTTCCTCTTTCTTCTCCCTCATCTTCCTCTCTCTCCATCCCCAACCAGAGACCTGAATTTTGAGGTTTAAATCCTAGCTCTGCCACTTATAAGACCTAGGAGACCTTGGATAAATTATTTAATCTTCCCAAACCTCAGTATCCTCATCTGTAAAATGAAGGGGTTGGACTAGGTGGCATCTAAGATGAAGTCTATAATCTGTGGCAAGATACCCATATAGGAAATGTCAGTACAACAATAAGTCCATATATATGTCCTTTCTCAGTTTCACTTTTTCCTATTTCTTTTTTTCCTTTCCTCTGCTTTTAAGTCTTTCCCCCTCCCTTCATCTCCCTTTCCCTAATTCTTATTTCTATCTCTAGTTCTTTCTCTGCTCTGTATTTTTTCCATCTTTTCCCTGCCTCCCCACCTCTGTCTCTTTTACTCCTCCATGAATAACTCCCTTCTTTCTTTGACTGCTTCAAAGAGCAAAGCAATTTATTTTCAGAAAAGACTTTTAATTTCCAAAGGGTGTAAAAAATGAGATTGGTCTCCCCTTCCTAAAGATCCCATGAGTACCCTTTTGTTTTAATGAGATAAATGGCCTGGAGGAAGAGGTGGTAAGAAGGGGGTCAGGTTATGGGGCTTTAAGTGTTTGGACTTTTTTTTCCCTTCCCTCATAGGTCTGAGCAGCTCCCTGGGAGACCGATGCTACAGACCCCAGTCCTGGTTCCACGCTCTCACCCTGTGCTAGTTATGAAAACAGAAAGAAGTGACAGATGGGCTTAAAGCTTTTGGAGGAGATGAGGGAGGACTTCTCTCCCCACTGTTTTCTGCCCTCCCCGCTAGGCCTCCACACCAGGTTGTGAACTGATTCATCTTTCAGCAGATAGAAAAATATAATCCTTTTCCTCTAACAGCAAGTTTTAATTTCTGTAGTGAAGTTGTCCTCAAAGTGCTTAGCTCTCCTCATTGAGTGAGAGCAATAGCCTAAGGATTATGGCACTGAAATAATGCAGTTTCTGAGTGACATCTGAAGGACGTCCCACTTCTAGAGAGAACTAAAATAACCCTGTACTAATGGATTAACGAATCAGTGAAAATAATATTCATTGTTAAATGTTTACTCTGTGGTACTCTGAGCTATGTCAAATGCTGGGGATACAAATGCAAAAATCAGTGTCCTTGTCCTCAAAGGGCTTACATTACATTAGTGGGAGAAAACCATACAAGGGCAGAGATGGCTATGGAAGGATGTTTTGGTCTGGGAAGCCACAGAGATGGTCATTGGAGCCACTGAGTAGTCAACTTACAGGGTCCTTCCAGAAACAATGGTTGAATTAACTTGACTGTTCCCAAAGTAAGTGATGTAAAGAGGGAGAGGGCTGAAGCATGGATTGGTCTAGAGTGCAGTAGGGATAGCAGACTCTCATTGATCAGTATATCACAGCCTTAGGATAAGAGTTTCAAAGATGGCTTAGTTCCTCTAAAACATGGTCTTTGGAGTTCTATTCTAGAGGGTGTGGTAATCAGAGTGAAACAACCAGAAGGTAAGAGCCTTGGCTTCTAATCCTTAAGCCACAATTTATTACGAGTTATGTGCCCTTGAATATAAGAGCCTTCTGGATTCCATTTGCCTCTGGGAAGAGAAGAAAACTTACCTATTTGAGGAACTGGTGTGGGATCAGGTAGTCTGCTAAAGTCCCTTCCAGGGATAGGATCAATAATCCTGTGATTACATGTGCCACCATTGAAACTCCAGGGCCAGAATCATAAGATAGGCAGTGTTTCTCTAACTCGTCAGTGATAGCTGGAGAAGGTGTCATCACTGGCCCCATCCTAACTGGATTGGTGTAATGGTAATAGGAATTTGAAGATCTTCCCTGTGGCAAGGCGAATTTGAAGATCTTTCCTGATTTGAAAATAAACTCTGCCCCCTAATAGGCTATATGTGGTCAAACCGAGCCTGCGGTGGGAGGCTTGTTTTTCAGGAGGCACAACTTTGTTACTTAGTAGTCAAGTGGGTCAGGAGGGTTGCGATGTTCTCTGACCCTGAAGAAGGCCTCTGGGATGAGGTTTTGTTTTGGGGCCCACTTTGGGAGGAGTTGTGTGATTTGGTCAGATGAGACTCTGGGCAGCCATTGAGCCCCCCAGCTTTGAAACTCCAAATGCTGGTGCTTCTCTCTCTGGTGGCTAACTGTATGTATGAGATGGTCAGACAGCTAGAAGTCCTGTCTGTTGGTGTGCTGAATTGTGTTATTTTCTCTGTATTTTTGTCTGCTTGTAACCTCTGTTTGTATTCTCTGAAGTTCAGGGCGTTGACTTTTTTACCTGAACTAGGTAAATGATACATGTTTGATTAAATTAAGATTATTAACTCTCTTTGAGTTGCTGTTCTTTAGGAAAGCAGATCAAAGAACCTGTGCTAAGCAGCCATCCTGGGTGTGCCAGGGTACTTGCTGCTGCAGTTGGCAATGGATTGGTAAATAGACTGGCAATGCAGGAACCACATGATAGGGACAGCAGCAAATTCTGGATTCTCACACCAACTCTTGGATGGAAGGCACTTCATGTTTTGTAAGACTATTGTAGAAACCTAGCTATGGGGTATAAGCTAGGCTTTGTCTGGTGATCTGTTATTGGCAACAGAACAGGGCATAGATTATTAATTTTAGTGCTAAAAGGAACTTCAGAAATAACCTAGTCTAACATTCTCATTTTACAGATGAGTCAATTGAGGCCCAAAGATATGAAGTGGCAGAATCAGAACCCAGGATAATTTACGCCAAATCCAGTGCTTTTCCCTCTAGACCACACTCCTTTGGAAGGCTTTTGGATTATTGTGGGCCAGTGGAGTGAGGTGATCATAGAATACACTGGACTAATCATTTATTAAATGGCTTCTCCAGTGGCCTAGAAAAATCTATGCTTCTTAAAAACAAAAGCAAACAAAAGCAAACACCCAAAACTCAGCTTCTCAGTCCCTACCCAATTTAATCCCAGAGAAAGATCTGGTTGATAATATCTCTATCTCACCAAGAAAGAGAATGGTGGTGACTGAAAATGAGCCAAAGCCTGTGAGTCTGGTCCTGAACATTTTCCACCCATTGTTTCACTTAACAGTCCCAGTTAGCACTTAATAAAAATGTTTATCCTCCTCAGAGAATTCATTAAAGGAAGGCTGATAACCTGAAGAATGGATGGTGGTGGTGGTGGGGACAAGAGTATTTATATACACATACATACACATATACACACAAGCATACACACATATCCTGAATATTTCTGGAAGAACTAGTTCCTGTGCTAGTGATTCAGTGAGCTTTCTTGTGCTCTTGTATAATAATGACTCTGTCATTTTTTATGGTCACATCTGGCATGGGTCAGATTCAAATTCGTAAGATGATTGCTTGGTGATAGTAGAGACAAGTCTCTGAAGGCCAAGTATACCTGTGGCTTTATTTGGGTTTTACAGCTGTACTGTAACATCTGCGTCTATAGGAATCCAAAAGAGAACACAGCTGGTCACATGCAGAACTTCGGTACCATAAAAAATAGCTTGCATGGGAAATAAAGCAAGTGTGCCTGGTATTAATATAAAAGAAAAACAACTGTAGCCTCTCTGGCAGATTGTATCCTCAGATCACTGTGATCAAAACTGTGCAGTTATGTTCACTGAGTGGTTAAGTGAATTCTTTTATTCAGCAAATATTTATTTGTAGGGATTCAAAACCAAACACATTTCCTTCCCTTAAGAAGCTCATCTTCCGTTAAACTCTTTGGATTCTATATGCCTAGCTGGGACTCAGGTAAGCAAGATGGGGACCATACATGAGGCTACTTTTTACTCTTATTTTTTATGAAGGCATATATTTTATTGAGGCAGAATTGTATAGTGGATTGAGCGTTAGATGAAAGAACTAGTTTCAAATCTAGATTCTGGTGCTTACTAGCTATGTGACCCTGGACAAGTCACTTCATTTCAGTCTCTTCTCTAAATCTCTAAGTCAGGGGTTCATCTATGGATTTGTGGGAGTCTGTGAATTTAGATGGGAAACAATTAGATCTTTATTTTCACTAACCTATAATTAAAATTCAGCATTTCCTTCAGTTATGATTGGAAAAAAACAAACAAACATTATTCTGGGAGTCCATCATCTTTACCAGGCTGCCAAAAGGGTACATCACTCAACACACACACACACACACACACACACACACACACACATTGTCTCTCTTGCACAATACACATTCTCTCACACATACACACTCATACACACACATTCTCTCTCACATACACACATTCTCTCTTTCTCTTTCTCACACACAGACACACAGACAGACACACACACACAATATTAAGAATCTCTGCTCTAAGTTAAGGACGAGTTTTGGCTTGCTCTCTGATTCATGCAGGTATCTTGGTGCAGACTGTTGATTTCATTGGTATAGGAAATTCCTGTGAGGAGGTTCCTCTGCCAGCTCCTGTTCTGTAACTTAGAGTCTTCTAGAGTTAACTAGGAACCCAAGGGGAGAAGTGACATGCCCAGGGGTCTGTGTCTGTGTGTGTGTGCACGTGTACGTGTGTGTGCGTGCGTGCAAGACCAATTTTCTATTCATTATGTATTTCTCAGGCATGTAGTACTTTTGTGAAAATTCAAGGTAGATGTGTTGTAGCTAAGATCCAAAGATCTTATGAATCACAATTTATGGATCGCAATTTAGAAATGCAGGGGAAAATTATTTCCAAAGCTTGAATAGCACATTGTCTTCATGTTGGATATCTTAATTATTAGCAAAACAAGCACCAAATAAATATTCTCTCTTTTTGACCCAAATAAATTTAGCCCTGATTTATGGGGGATGGGTTAGGAGCAGGGGGAATAGTTGAGAGGACCCCATCCTCCTACATCAATACTTATTTGGAGAAAGATAAGAAGGAATCCAATTAGAAAGAGAAAGCCTCATCATTATACTAACCCTTCTCAATTTTCCTCCCTTTCATATTTGGTGAAAAGAAAGGTTTTATGTGAAAAAATGATTTGAGACTGGTTTAATTCCTTTGCTAGAGGTCTTGACTTGTTGCTGATGATTCTATGGTTTATTACAAATCTATAGAGGAAGAGGGTGACTGTAGTCCTTTTAGAAATGAATATAGGTTAGAAAGTATAAATTTCAAAGGAAAGAATCTTTGGAAGAATGACCTCCAGGGGCCTCTTCAATTCTGTACACTTAGGCCTTATATTGAGAAACCCAGAAGACACAAAGTCTGTTCAAAGAACGCGTCCCAAAGATTAGCAACAAGATTTTCTTAGAATAAAATTAACCTTATCAATTCCATTCCATTGCATGCCATAAATATTTATTGACCATCTACTGTTTGCCTAAGTTAGGTACTGTGTGGGACAAGAAAAAAATCAAACAAAATTTAGCCCTAAAGGGACTCCCAGAGATGATTCAGTGCCATTGATTGATAGAGCTGGAAGGGACTTTCTGATGAGGGTGCCTCTAGTCCAAGTTCTCCATCTTATAAAGGAAGAAAATGAGGTCAAAATGAGTTCAGAACATTCAGATCATTGTATCTTATGAAACATATCTCCTGGTTCTGGTTGTGGTCTCCTTTGGGCTTTCATATGGTCACCTGAATAAAGTCCATGGATGGCAGAAATATCCCATAGGGAATTTTAACTCCCTTGCCTTGGAATCTGACGGGCGAGGCTTCTGGTTAGACATTCGGACATCTTCTTCATGGCTCTTTTGGTAAAATTGACCTTTCCTCTTTCTCTCCTTACGGCAGTGTACTCGTAGGCTTTCAGTTTGCTGTAGTAATCGGAGAACTTGTTGTAGAGAATTGAGATGGGCATCCCGTTTAGGATGATTCCAAATGCAATGCAGAGGAAAGCAAAAAGCCTGCCTAGGTGAGTTTCTGGATACATGTCT
>CM053599.1:142475887-142494269 GCA_028646575.1 Pseudocheirus occidentalis
AGATTTACGGGAGAACGGGAACTATAGCAATCTTCTAGTCTAAGCCTCTCACTTTATAAATGAAGAAACTGAAACCCAGAGAGATGAAATTGTTTGCTGAAGTTCACATAAGCAGAGGCAGAGAAGGGAGTGGAATCCGGACCCTACGCCTCATAATCTAGAACTCTCCCTATACCACAAAATGCTATGAAAACCTTAAAAGTCTACATGAATGCCCAATATTATAATTAATATCACTTAGAAGTCAGAGATAGGAAAGAAAAGGACAGGTCCATGTAACTAGTCTTTTTTTTTTTTAAGACAGTCAGGGTTAAGTCATTTGTCCAGGGTCATACAGCTAGTAAGTATCTGAAGCTGCATTTGAATTCGGCTCCTACTGACTCCAGGCCTGGCACTCTATCTCCTGCATCACTTGGCTGCCCCTCTAACTAGTCTTTCTGTCTGAATCTGAGATGAAAAAAAAAAAAGCATTGTTGTTCAGTTGTGTCTAATACTTCATGACCCTATGGACAATATGGGTTTTTCTTGGCCAAGATACTAGGACGGTTTGCCATTTCCTTCTCCAGTGGATTATGGGAAACAGACGCTAAATGACTTGCCCAGGGTCACACAGCTAGTAAGTGTCTAAGGCTAGATTTGAACTCAGGTCTTCCTGACTTCAGGCTTAGTGCTTTATCCACTGAACCATATGGCTGCCTCTCATCAAATATAGCATAGCTCTCATCAGATCAGTCTTTCCTCAAAAGCTGACTTGCCTACATGCCAAATTAGTATTCAATGTCTACAATGGAGGGTAAAATATGTCCCTGCTTCTAGAGCTCTTTCTAGCTTCACATTATAGACAGCCTCATTTTATAGATGGCTAGAGTAGGTAATGCATAAGAACTATTCGGTAATTAATTTATAATCCTTTACTTTATGTATGGTCTGCATTTTCCAAGTTAGATACCATCTTACAATTATGATATTATCAGCTCTTTGACTTTAGTGTAGGTTCAGATTTTCTTGGCTTTGCTTAATTTCTTTTTCCACTTTCCACAGAACAAATCCTTCCTCTAGTGAGCTATCCAA
The DNA here is from genome assembly GCA_028646575.1 of Pseudocheirus occidentalis. NCBI lineage: Eukaryota > Metazoa > Chordata > Mammalia > Diprotodontia > Pseudocheiridae > Pseudocheirus > Pseudocheirus occidentalis. The sequence continues at coordinate 142,476,959 of CM053599.1, forward strand.
CATGATTCTGACCAAGGCTGAGATTCAGAAACAAAGGCTCAGAGCTGGCTCCAAGTGATTCCACAGGGTGAATTCTTGTGTTAGCAGAGGCTGGGCCTTGGATTTGGGCCAATGTTTCTGAGATCCATTCTTAGACCCTGAGAAAACTGGCTGCCCCTGCTCCTTAGCAGTTAAATCACCCTATAAAGTGGGAATTTAGAATTTTGTTTAAAATTCACATATTTTCCCCATCTTATTTGTCCCATAAGTAGGAATGTGACCTTCTTTTGGCAGTTTTCCAGACGTGCATAAAAAAGTAAATCCTGGCCAATTGAGCACTACACACAGGACAAAAATCCAATTTTGTTCTACAGCATTAAAGTGGCCAAATTCAGAGTTCTTTTACAATAAAAGCAAAACAATTTTTGTTTTCCTACATAGTAGGGAGTCAAAGATAAACTACTTTCTGAGAACTGGTGGCTCATTCCTTTGATGAGCACGTTCACTTCTCAGTCACCTGAAGACTATTTATAAATACAAGTAAAGACACTGTGTTTGAATTTTTAGAACAAATACACCAGGCCTTAAACATGCAAATGGGTGTTGTCTCCTTCCAACTAGTCACCTTGAGAGGGCTATAAACTTACTTTCATGATGCTCTCATTCACTGCTAAGGATATTTTTGGAACTGCCTCAGAGGACATTTTATGAGCTTACATACCCATAAATCCATATAATTATTTTATAGTTACACATCTCTTTTTCTTTTACCTCCAATGGTACTGCCCAGCTTTATCATCCACTCAATTAATTTATTTTTAAAAACTGACTTATTTTAATGATAAATTTTACTGATGCCTTTCTGCATGGGTAACTCAAATTGACTCTTGCTAAAGTCAGGATTTAGAAATGAAGCCCCACAAATTAACTATAGTCATTTCTGGACACTATATGCATATTATTGACCAGAAATTTCTTCAAGTGACTTGTCAATTTCCATAAACCAAACTGACCCTCCAACCATAAGAGTCTGCCATCACTGAGTGTATCCAGTGGATGCACCCCAGAATATGGTCAATCCCCAAGAGATGCCTAATGTAATAAATAAATGACTTTCTGATATGATTATTCTGAAGGAAATGACTCTCATTTCCATGTGATAAATTCTAGTATGTTCGTTAAAATATAAATTTCATTTCTTTATAACATTGGTTTTTAGTTAAGGGGTGCTTAGATAAATTTTAGAGAATCTGTGAACTCAGATACCAATATCTATCTATCTATCTATCTATCTATCTATCTATCTATCTATCTATCTATCTATCTATCTATCTATCTTTCTCTTTGTTTTTACTAACTCCTAATTTAAATTGAGCATTTCTTTATAAGTGTTGGTAACAAAATATTATTCTAAGAACGGGTGCATCGGTTTCACTGGATTCCACGATAGGTTCCATGATACACGAAAAGTGGTTAAAAGCTTCTGACTTAGAGTTGTAACATGCATATCCTGGAAGAGATCATTTTTTCCCCAAAGGGGAGGAGCACTAAGCTATTTCCTAAGAGGAGGCAACACAAGCAGACATGATATCCAGAAGAGGGCAGTGGAGAGAGAGAGCACTCATTTTGGAGTCAGAGGACTCAGGTGTAAGTCAGGTCTCAGTTTCCTTTTCTGTCAAATGAGGGAGCTGAAACACAATAATCTCTAAAGTTCCTTCTGTCTCTAAATCTATGAGCCAATGCTCTAGGAGTGCCACCTTGGAATCTTAGGGCCCATTAACAAATAAGGCATTCTAAAATGATGCCTTCATTATCTTCTCAACTCCATCTCTGCCACTTGATGGCAGATGACCCTGGCTGTCTGGAGGGGCAAATTTCAAACAAATAATGGAACCTTCCAAAGGAGCCACAGCACACACAACGATGGAGACAAATGCTGAGGGTTTTGCTGTTACTGATTTCCAGTCTCTGTCCCTCCAACCTTGCCAGGTTTGGGGGAGGAGTAGGATTATAGGATGGGGAGTGTTGGTGGGAAGAGGGCAGAGGTGATAAATCCTGAGCAGTTAAGAGACCTTATAGTTTTCCAAAGGCTTTTTCTCAATTAAAGAATAATAAGAATAACAACTATATTGACAAAATCAGCATTATTTACTCTACAGGACATCAGAATCTGCTTTTTAAAAAAACACATGCAGGAAAGGCACACAGGAAGGTCTTTGAGAACATGTTACCTCCTTTGCTCACTGACTAGACATGAAAAATTTGGCAAGAGGGAAGGAAAATAGTCATTATTGTAACATGGTCACATTCAGTTTCTATGACTTTTATTTGCTCTACTAGACCCTAAGGAAAAAAGTGTTTTGCTACATGACCCTATTGTCTTTTTAAAATGTTACTGATTATTTTTAAAGAATATCAGTTACTTCCCAATAACTCCTCCTAGTAGAGCTCCCTCCTACAACAAAGAACAACTGAGCAAAATCAGACGCCTTAATCAAGTCTAACATCTAATACGACACCCTATACACACAGTCTACTGCTCCTCCACCCAGAGAAGTGTTTCCTCAATATATTTTTCTATATAAAAAAAGAAAATGACTTAACAAAAATGTCTCTGAGGATAAAACCACACATTTAAAGAAGACTTAGATTTAAAGCTTTATGGTACATACTAGATTCTTTAAAAACAAAACAAATCAATGTTATGTACCCATGCCACCCAAAGATCACAAACATTGTGGAGCAGCAACAAATCACATTTATCTTCTTTTTCTGGACGTTTAGAGAGTCCAATGAGGGGTATGGAAAGAGGAGGAAGGACACCACTGTGTTCTTAGATCTTTTCCTTCTTTCTGAAAAACTAAATTCCTTCCATTTTAGTTTTGGCTGATATTATTTAATTTATGTAAGTAAAATAGGAATACAGAGGAGGCCTGTGATTTCACTGATGAAGGGAACTTCTAAGTGAGAAAATTCCCTCTGTCAACCAATATAGGAACCTTCTCTGCAACTTTGAGACTTAGAAAGTTGCCTAGAACTCTGAGAGTCTAAATGAATTGACTAGTATCACACAGCTAGTATGTATCAGTGGTAGGACCTGAAACCCAGCCTTCTCTTCTGGTCAGCTCTCTATCCACTATGTCTCAGGACCTCTAAGTAAGTCCAATAAAATAAAATACATAGATTTCTTTCTTTCTCCTCTAGATGAATGTGTATGAAACAAGTGCAACCCTGGGGAAATATGTTTGTGAGTACATGATATGGCTTTTCATTCCCTAGGTAAAGTTAAAAAAAATAGTAGGTAAGATAGGAGGAGAAAGGAACATTACATTTGGTAGTTTTTCCTAAAGACTGAGGTCAAGCCAGCATCCCAGCACTGCTCTCTTTAGGAATTCATCTGATAATAGAAGAATGAAGGCAGAGGATAGAACAGTACCCAACAGGAAAATGATCTTCTGTTAAAGAATGGGATGGCAAGTCTTCACTTTCTCATCTTTATAACGAGGACCAGAAGGTCTTGAAAGTCCCTGTTAAGTATAATATTCTAAGATTTTGTGATTTCATTGTCTATCTCCAGTACACAGTGGTAGAAATGCCTATTTGACTAGGACAACAGTTTGCTCTGAGTTTCAGGGTTTATAATGTTCTAGTTGGGGGACAGGATAGTTTCCTTAGTCTTATCCTGACAACTAAGCGGCTTGTTCTGATTGGGCAGCTTCCATCTGGAATGCCTATGTGTTGGTGACCCATTGGGCCCACCTGTAAAAACAGAATGACTCAGAGGATTCCCAGATGCTGAGTCTTATAATAGACCTGAACTAGGAATATTTGGGATAGTGATTAATACAAATGACTCATCCAGTTTAATTGTGATGTCAGTTCTAATGAATGGGAAAGAACAGTACCTTTGAATGTGCTGTATTTCAAGGTTAACTTGGTACATCCTGCTGAAGAGGGGGAAATGAAGTCATCAGAACTTTATGTTAACAAAGCTTAATGACTATTATAGGGGTAATGATGACTCAGTTTTGAATAGTTAGCATGAGATGAATTATCTTCACTACTTGGGAGAAGATTCTGTCTTCTATTCCACTGTGTTATGGTATATACAAATATTCACACTTGAAGGATTAAGCTCATTTGTGTGGGGTAATTTTTTGGAAATAAAGGAGAATTGCCCTTTTCCTTTTGAAATAAGCTAGCAAGGGATCTTATGAAATCTATGGAGAGGGGAAAGGATCCTTAAGAAAAACACCCATCTGGGATCTGCCCATCCATTTAAATGTGGTTCTTAGCAAATCATTCTGCCATCATAAGGATGAATTAGATGACCTCTTAAATTTCCTCTCTCTGATGATCCTACTAATAATATCTCTTTATGCAGACCTACATCAAGTGTGACCATCAAGTAAAGAGGCTAACCTTGGTGTAAGATTCACTGGGAGAACAAACTGTGCTATATTAATATAATAGAATATTATCACACAATAATAACTGATGAACATGAAAAATTCTGAGAAACATTAGAAAACTTGTAATAAATTGATGCAGAATGAAGTTTGCAGAGCCAAGAAGACTATATATGCAACTACAATAATGTAAATGAAAAGAACACTAAAAAGAAAACAAACTCTCAGTAAGTATTAATGACCAATCTTGGGCCTGGATAACATAGGATGAAGCATATCTCCTTCCTCTTGGATAAGAGACTCAAAGTGGAGAACATTTTAGACACTGTTGCTTGGTTTTGTTTAACCATTTTTCTTTTCTTACAAGAGAAAATTCATTACAAGGGGTTGGGGTTCTATATCTAAAATGATTGTAGCATAAAGGTAGAAAATATCAAATTTTTGAAAATAATTTAAAAAAAAGTAATAGTGGGGGTGGCTAGGCGGTGCAGTGAATAGAGCAGCTGCTCTGGAGTCAGGAGGACCTGAGTTCAAATCTGGACTCAGATACTTAACACTTACTATCTATGTGACCTTGGGCACTGCCTTCCCCCTCCAAAAAAAAAAAGAAAAGAAAAGTAATAGGACTGATTTTTATATGTTGCCTGTGGGATCCATTGCAATGGGTAAATTTAAGAAGATTTAAGGAAAATCAATACTAGGAATTGGAGTACTATATCTGGAAATGATTGTGGCATAAAATTAGAAGACATCAAACTTTTAAAAAGTAATTTTTAAAAGTAATGGGACTGATTTTCATATGTTGCTTGTGGAGTCCATTACAATGAGTAAATCTAAAGAGATTTATGGAAAGTCATGAACAAGAATCAAGAGGCATTAGAAAGCATGGGGCAGGGGAAGAGGGAAAGGAGTTGGGTTGTAGAGTCAGAGGGAATATCCATCTATATATTTATCTATGCCAGTAGAATCAACAGCATGACTTTATATTTTGCATGCATGCACCATGCCTCTAAATTTAACTTTTACTCAAATTTTACTTGTTTTGAGGAATGAAATCATTGCCTTCCATCACTCTGCATCACATAACTAGATGAGACTTTTCTCTCTTTTTTCCTCATATCTCTCTAAAGTAAATGATATTTGGGAAAAGTCAAGTCAGTGCATGAGTTCAGTTTGTATAGTTCATCTTCTATAGTGAAGACTTTTGATTATTTCACATGAAACAACTGCTGTCCTAGAGAAATGCAGATGTGACTGTGAAACCACATTTCTTCAGAGTCAGATAGCTTAACAACATTATAACTCCCAGAGGGAGGGCAGAGTGGCAAAAAACCCCAGCATCCCAGCAAAGGTCCTTGGCAAGCCATGATTTCTCTGTCTTTAGTGGATGCTATTAAAGAAGAATAAAGGCAACATGCATAATGGATAGGGGGCTGAATTTGGTTGAAGTGAGGAAGACTTGGGCTCAAGGCTTGCCTGACACATTTTAGCTATGTAACTATGGGCAAATCACTTAACCTCTTAGTGACCCCAAGCGATTCTTATAAGATGATTGCTGGAGTGAATCAGCAAGGAGTATTTTCACATCAGAGGCTCATTATACTCAAAGGAAACCAGAAGTATGGACCAAAAATAAGTTGAAGAATTATGTGTTAAAGCATTAAGGAATAAATATAGATGTGAGAACAAGGACAGAATAGGAGAGGCAGCTTGATACAGTGGGAAAAGCATTGGATTTGATAGAGTTGGAGGACCTAGGTTTGAATCCCAGCTCTGCTTCTTAGTACCTGTGTGACTTTGGTTGTCATTAAATGGTCCTTGGTTTTAGTTTTTTCATTTATAAAATGAGGCCTCTAAGGTTCCTTTCCTATCTAAATCTATGATTCTCTCATCATAAAACTCAATCCATATCCAATAATTGGAACCTCAGACTTAGAATCTCAGATTTGGAATGGATTCAGGATATCAAATATCAAACCTTTAACTAACATCCTATCTACAACGTCCTCCACAAGTGATCCAACCTCTGCTTGATGTTCTCTAGTGATGTTCTTGATGTTCTCTACCTTCTATGTAAATGGATCCAATTTAATTATGTTTTTCCTTTAAAGGCAGCTAGGTGACACAGAGGATAAAATGCTGGGCCTGGAGTCAGGAAGAGCTGAGTTGAAACCCAGCTTCAGACACTTACCATCTTGTCTGACCCACCCATTCAAGTCATTTAACTGCTGCTTGCCTCAAGTTCCCCATCTGTAAAACGGGGATAATAATAGCATAGGTTGTTTCGAGGATTAAATGCGGCAGTATTTGTAAAAGTGCTTAACACAGCACCTGGAACATAGTAGGCCCCTATTAAATACCTATTTCCTTCCTTCTTTCTTCCTTTCCTTCACCTTGAGCTGAAATCTGTCTCTACAACTTCCAACCACAGCTCTTCATTTTATTCTCCAAGATCAATTAGCTTAATGCCTCTTTTGTATGATAGCCCTTCAAATACTTGAAGGGTGATGTGAACTATCCCCCTTCTCTTTCAAACTAAATATCCTCAGTTCAGAGAGGTAGGTGGTACAGTGGAGTCAGGAAGAGTTGTCTTCTTGAGTTCAAATCTGGCCTCAGACATATCTGCATTTCTCTAGGGCTGCAGTTGTTTCATGTCAAATAATCAAAAGTCTTCAGTATTGGTGTGTGACTCTGGGCAAGTCATTTAACCCTGTTTGTCCCTGTTTATTCACCTGTAAAATGAGCTGGAGAAAGATATGGCAAACCTCTTCATTATCTCTGCCAGGAAAACTCCACCCCCTCCAAAAAAAAAAAAAGAATTGCTAGGAATCAGACAGCTACAACATCAAAGCATTAGAGCTTAGAGATTCTCAGTTCCTCTACCTAATCTTTATATATGCCAAAATATTTTGGAGATACCATGTTTCCCAGAGTTAGTTCCAGCAAGCAGGCTGTGTCCTGAGCTTGGCATAACAAGAATCCTTTGCACTGGTACTTGGACCAGTACCAGGTGTTCACTGAGGGATTTAGCTCCCCCTATTTCCCAGGGTCATCCATCACATGTTGACAATTCCTGTTCCTTGTATGGTGTTCCTATTCCCATAAAAGAATTCTGGTTCTGTACCCCTCAGGGTGTTCATAACCCCCAGGATTTGAGACAATGACTGTTCCCACAGGACCCAAGAATGCCTGTATTATCCCAAGGAAATTCAACTATGGGAACAGTAACTCAAGACCTAAAAAATGATTCTGTCATAGTCCAACCCTCTTGTGGTTTTTATGTATATAAGTAAGAGCTGCCTTTCTCCTGTGGGGTGGGGGTGGGGGGCACTTCCTCCAGGCATCCTCTTCCTTACTAGGAAATTAATTAAATTGCTATTTGTGTCCTGATACACCTGTCTCTAGCCTGCTCTGTTTTGACTCTAGTCACAGGCTAGAGATTGGTTCTGGTCCAGTTGTGGTGACTTTATTAACCTTGGTTACCCTTCTCTGGATATTCACTGATTTGTCAATTCTTTTTTCTAAAACCTAGCCCCCAGAATTGGAAACAACACTTTGGATGAAGTCCAAACTTGACTACTTGACTGACAAAAACCTGAAAGCCACTGCTTGGACCAGCAAACCACAGAAAGACAGGAGAGTTTCAGAAAGGGAAGAGATAGACTAATGGTTGAAGAAAGGAGCCACAGAGGTTGATGACCCAGCCGAGGGAGTGAAAGGTACCGCCTGAAGGGAGGAAAACAGTGTGGCATGGTAGACAGAACGCTGGACTTGGAGCCAGTTAGAGAAAGTTCAAATCCTGCCTCCAGCTATGTGTCCCTGCGCCAGTCCCTTAACTTCTGAGCCTCCTATTCCCATTTGTAAAATTGGGTAGAAGAGTGGACAAGAGTCCCTTTCATGTTTCAGGATACTACGGATCAGCAAGCGGAGGATAACAGAGGAAATAAGCCCCATGGAGAAGATGAAGGGCAACTACTTACTGCGGCCCACCACCACGCATGGGGGATGCTGGTGAAGTTGGTGCCTACTACGTCGTGCTCCACCGAGTAGACAGCCGCTGAGAAGGCAAAGATGCCCATGGTGATGAAGAGCATGAGGCAGCCCACTTGCTGGTAGCACTGCCGCAGCGTGAAGCCGAAGGCCCGCAGCCCTGTGGAATGGCGGGCCAGCTTGAGGATACGGAAGATGCGCATGAGGCGCATGATGCGCAGCACCTGGCCCACCTTGCCCACACAGCCCACAGTCTCGATGTCGTGCTCTCGGGGCGAGCCTTTGCCGCGGCCCTGGTCCTCGCCCATGAAGCTCTCCAGCAGCAGCTGTAGGTAGAGGGGCAGGATGGCGATGAGGTCCACCAGGTTGAGCGCGCTGCGGGCGAAGCGTCGCAGGTCGGGCGTGGACGCCAGGCGCAGCAAGTACTCCAGGGTGAAGAAGGCAATGCAGAGCGTCTCCACGTGCTCCAGGATGGGGCGCGGGTCCCCGCCGCCCGCGCCCGGCTCCGTGTGATGCTGCATCTCCTCCACGGTGTTGAGGGCCATCGCCACCACGGAGATGAGGACGAAGAAGCTGGAGGCGACGCCGATAACCTTGGCCGCCACCGAAGAGAAGGGCTTCTCCATGAGGTTCCAGAGGCGGCGGCGAAGCGGCCCGTAGTAGCGCATGTTGCGGAAGAGCTCTTCGCCCTCCTCCACCTGGGCCTGGGCGCGCAGCTCCCGCTGGATCTTGAGCTGCTCGCTCAGCTCGTCCCGCCGCTCCTCGAAGCAGATGCGGCAGCAGCGCGGAGTATACTTGAGCCGGACGCCCCAGTAGCCCAGCTCCTCCAGGAAGCAGCGCGGGCACAGCTCATCCCGCACCATCATTACCCCGGACGAGTAGAAGTTGTAGACCAGCTGGAAGACGGCGGGGTCGCGGTCGAAGAAGTACTCGTCGGCCTGGGCCACATAGTCGTCGCAGAGGCTTAGCTGGCGACTTCGGCTGGTGGAGGTGGCCAGGCGGCCAAGGCGCGTCTTGGGGTAGCAGAGCAGTCCTCGATAGTCCAGGCTGTAGCTCTGGCCACCCACGTTGACATTCAGCGTGGAGGAAGTGCCGGGGGTACTGGGAGCGTCTGGAGCTACTTCAGTATCCTCTGGCACATTATCTTCTGGGAGCTCCTTCTCCCATTCCTCCAACTCCTCGCCCTCTTCCTCATCCTCAATGTAGTAATTATAGTTGCCCTCGAGCCATGGGGGAATGCTGACTTGAGAAATTCCACCCAAGGAGCAGATACTTTTCCGGTGTTGTCCTCCCTCTGCTTGGCCCTCTTTGAGAGATTCCTGAAGATTGATTTCTGCTACGTCCCCGGATTTGCTGCAGCAGGAACCTTTCCTTTGACTCTGTTTCAACATAATGCTGGGGTTTTCTCCCCTTCGCTTCCTTTTTTGCTTTCCAGAGCTGTCTCCTGAGCCTCACTGGGCCCGCTGCCAAAGTAAGGAACTCCTTAGGTCACTTATCTTTCCTCTAGGTCAACCCATATGCCCAGGAACCTGGGTAGCCCCAACTACCTCACTCAGAACCTCTGAAGACAGGCACTGGAGCAAATCCCCAAGGAGCCTGGACACATGTTAATAACTGAAGTTGACCGCTCTAATCTTGCTGACAAGTGCTGCCAGTGGATAGAGGAAGGGATTTACAGGCTATTATCCTGTTTCCACTAGTCCACCTCCTTCTGTGACGTGAATGATTATGCTCCCTTAAATCTGTTTCAGATAATCAGGAGAAAAAGGCAAAGCTTATTGCTAATAAAAACAAGATATCCCTCAGGCCTCTAAAAAAATTCAATTTACTTAAAAAAAAAAGGTGGTTGATAGTACATTGGGTTGCTTGGATGGGTATATCTTTTACATAAAGCATTTTATAAAACCTTAAACTATCAGCTCTTATTATTAGTGTTATTGGATTAAGTGGCATTAGTTATTCCCATGCTAGTAATATCACATTTATAAACTGGTTTTATATTTAACCAATTTCCTTTTTGGGCAGAGAGTCTCATGTATGGATGGTTTATAAAAGGAGATTTCACTCTAGTCCTTGCAGGATTTCTTTTTTATCGTAGATTGTATCAGACTTGACTTTGCTGACCCCACTTACTGTGTAATGTCTAAGCTAAGGAGGATTCCACTGAGCATTTTTGTTTCTGAGTTCCAGTCAAAATGAAATTATAATGGGAAAATATTTTGTTTTATTTACAGCAGTTTAGTCTATTTTGTAGAATGGTACAGAAGGCAGATCTCCTGAGCCCAAGGGCTTTCTGAGGTATGATGTGTTTAGGGAGGGCACTGCCAACTGTGGAGAAATCAGGAAAACAAGACAGAAAACAACAGGACAGTTTGGCTATGGTGAAAGGTATGTGGGAAAGTAAGTAATGTTCAGTAAGACCAGAAATTGAAACTGGAATCTGACAGTTATAATGTGTTATATCCCTTCCTAAGGGATTTCTTTTGTAGGTACCAACATTCTTTCAGACACTCAGGTTTGCAACCTGGGAATGATCCTTGGTTCTTCCTTTACCTTACTCCCTGTATCCATTTAGTTTCTAAGTTTTGTCACTTCTACCTCCACAACAAGTCTTGAATGAGTCCTCACCCCTTCCCCAGTAGCTTTTACCAGCTTTAGCTTTGACTCTTTCAGCAGCCTCCTAAGCCTGCCTACCTAGTCCTGGAGTACTTAATGTTGTGTTGCAGCAGTCTGGTGAAACCTATGGACTCTAGTATGGAATAATGTTTTTAAAGAATAAAATTCATAGTATTACAAAGGAAACCAATTATAACGAAAATACAGTCATCAAACTATTAAAAAAAATGGTAGTTCATGAAACCCTGATCTAGTTACTTAGAAATTTAAATTTATTTACAAAATTTCTCCAAAAACAAAGAAATTCTATTTCTTTAAAATACTGCAACTGATAATCCCCCCCAAATCATTCATACATAATTTCTGCCTGTTGTATAAAACTGTTTTTGGTATAAAACTCCCCGGGAGAAGCAGAAGTGTATTTTGGGTTGAGTCAATGATGTCACAAGATGGTGCAGGAAGTAATGCAAAAGCATTCCCCCCCTCCAAAAAAAACCCTCTTTATCCAGAAGAAGTCTGCTCTTACTGAAGAGGAAGGGTTAAGAACATCTGGTGTACTACTTGAGTATAAAAAAGTGACAGAAGTTGGGTTTTTAGACAGCCCTATCCAATCCAGTCTAGAAACAACTGCTAAATTGACATTAGTAAAGCACAAATTTGCCCTTGCCACTCCCCTGTTAAAGAAACATCAGGGGCTCCCAGTTACCTTCAGAACAAAATATAGACTCCATTTGGTATTTAGAGCTATTCAAAATCATATTCCAGTTTCAATTTCTGGTCTTACTGAACATTACTTACTTTCCCACATACCTTTCACCATAGCCAAACTGTCCTGTTGTTTTCTGTCTTGTTTTCCTGATTTCTCCACAGTTGCCAGTGCCCTCCCTAAATTTCTCTGTATTTTTTGTATATATTGGTATTTATGGCATATATTATGTATATATTATGGTATTTATTATAAAACATCCAAGTTTATGTTATTTTCTTATCCTCACCCCAAATACAGACCATATACTCCTTGAGGGAGGGGACTGGGTTTTGGGGTTTTTTTTGTCGTTTGTCTTATTATCTCCAACACCTAACTGAGTACTTAGCACACAGTTGGTACTTAATGAATTCTTGTTGAATGAATTTATCTTTGAAGGTAGGAAAAAAATGGCCTTTTTTTTCATGGAAGGTAAAAGCAGTTTTAAATATAACATTCAAGATTTGAAGTTATTTTCCAGGGCCTGAGTGATTCTTTAGCTCCTGCATTAGAACTGGATATTGAACGTGGACAAATTTAGAAAAAAGTATGTTCATCTTTACACAGGAGTATTTTAAATGATCTAGATAGGATTGTATAGTGGATAGAGAGTCAAACTAGCCAGGATGCCCTGATTTCAAGACCTAATCCTGATAGAAAATGTCTTTGTGATCCTGGGCAAACAACCTCTTAACTGCCCTCATCAACTCTATGAATTTAAGTTGAAAAGCCATTGCTGATCTGCATTAGTGAAGGGAATTTCCTCATTGGGAATTCCCTGCACAATGAAATTACTGGTTTGAAACTATACACACAAACACACACATGTTCATATTTTAAATGAGATCATATTTGTAAAATGCTTAACACGATGCCTAGTGTATAAAAGGCACTTAAATGCTTATTCCATCCTTTCTGCCTCCCTTTCTCCTTCCCTCTCTTTTCTTCCTTTTTCCTTCCCTCCTAGTTGTAGAGACCTGCATTGGACCAATGAAATCATAGTGCACTCCCCTACCCCCCACTATAAATGCTAAATCACAGATGGAAATCATGTCCCTATTTTCTGGCCAGGAAATTAGAGACTTTACTGTCTGGATATTAGAGAGCAGGATGATCTCATTTCTACTGGGAGCAGGGAAAGGGAGAATGAGCAAGAAGGATGGATAACTATTTGTCAAGGATTTGAAGGGTGATCTTGTGGGAGAGAGATTAGCCTTGCTCTTCCTGACCCTAAAGAGCTGAACTAAGAGAAATGGGCAGAAGTTGAAGGAGCAAATTGCAGTTCTGTATATGGAAAACCTGACTCACATTTAGAACTGACCCAAAGTGGAATGTGTCAGATTCTCCCCATGGGAACAGGACCCAGGCATTGGCGGTGAGAAACAATTAGCAGAATTTGATGAAGAAAATCCTCCTTGGATAAAAGGGCATAGTCCAAGTGGGGATTAAGTTCTTGCTGGGCATAAACAGATCCAGGAGATGAGTCAGGAATAATGAAGGATGTCACAGCAGTGGAGCTGGAGAGAGATCAGCCCAGTGCTGATGGATTTTTTTTTTGTCTCATATAACATCTCTTTTATGGCAATGATATGCTAGCCCACTTTAGTTTATCAAGTCAGTTGGGCTGTGGGCCTAAATAGAGTTGGCTGCTTTGGTAGGTAATGAGTCATTGCATGTTTTCCAGTGAAGGCTGGATGACCTTTTGTTATGAATGTTGTATAGGGATTCCTGTTGAGGTATGTTTTGGACTAAATGACTTCTAAGGTCCCTTCTACTTCTGATATTCTATAAATATCTTCTACAAAGTTCTGTGAAGTGGCATTACAGTTAAACACTAGTCAATCAATATCATTCATTCATTTAACAAATATTTTAAAAATATCTATTGTATCCATTGTGTGCAGAGCCCAAAACTAGGCACAGAGGGAATTTGGATGATGAGTCATAGAGTAGCCTAATTTGGGTACAGAGTTATGAGCTATAGTTTAGAACAGGGGTGGGGAACCATTGGCTTTGAGGCCACATGTGGCCCTTTGGGTCCTCAAGTGTGGCCCTTTGGTTGAATCTAAAGTTCACAGAACAAATCCTCTTAATAATTTATTATTAATTTATTATTTATTACAAGGTAGAATTCCCTCTACCATGATGTATTAGGTAAGTTCTAGGCAGTTTCTTGAGGCACATGGAGGTTCTGGTCACTCAGCTAGTCAGTGTCAGAGGCAGGATTAGAAGCTGACTGTTCTTGACTCCAATTCCAACTCGTTAATACATTATATCATAATACGTCCACATTTTTGATGAACTGAAAGTTATTGCTAATATAATAATACAAATGATGATGATGATGATGTTAACTAAGATTTATATGGTATTTGCTACGTGCCGGGCACTATGGTAAGCATTCTACTATTATTGTCTTATCTGATCCTCCCAACAAGTCTGGGAGGGGATGCTATTGTTATTCCCATTTTATAGATGAAGAAACTGAGGCAAACAGAAATTGTGACTTGCACAATGTGATATAACTAGTGTGCCTCTTACCTCCTTTTTTTGCAGAAGTTGGGGGGGGCTTTAGGTATGTAATGTTACATATACTTTCAGACACAGAAGATTTATTTTTTGGTTTTGTTGAGTTACTTTCCACTCCCCCCCCCCTTTTTAATGTATATTTGTTACAAGAGATGACTCCTTGGATAGGGGAATGGGAAGGAACATATTTAGAAATGAAAGTGAAATTGAAAGAAAATATATTAATAAAAGAAGATTTAAAAATTAATGAAAAGGAATGCCCTAGGAAAAATACTTTTATGGTCTAGAGTATGTAGTAAAAAGCGAAAGGGAGGAAGACAGATTGGGTTGTAGAAACTTGGCATGGAGGGTGGAGACAGTGAGTGTGTTTTAGGGGGTTGAAGCTTGATGTTGTAAATAGAACAGCCAGAATACTGAACTTTAGCTGACTCAGCTGCCTTAGACCAGAGATCATCAATCTTTGTTTAAATTGCAGTAAAAAGGAAGCCATAAGGTTAACTAAAGAGTCAGGTCTGCTCAGGTTAGTTCAGAGGCTGTCAGTCCATTGGGTATGGGGAAAAGGCATGGGAGAATCCTTGACAAAAAGTCTTATCTCTTTCAGGGCATGAAGAGCCATTCTATGAATTACTTCTGAGGAAAAACGAAGTGAAGATTGGACGCAGTTACTCTGATAATTCAGGCCCATGCTACCAATACTTTTCAGAGATGGAAAAGATGGGATTTGGGGAGCATCAATTAGATTGAGTTGACTGCGTATGACAATTTGTTTCTCTAAGGTAATTACTGTTACTTTCATACCACCTGTCTAGTCACTAGGGATACACAGAATGAGAAGAGAAGAGACTGGCTTCTTAGCATTTCCCATTCTTATCTCTTACAATTTATGTGTATCCATTGTATCTTTATTATTGCTATGTCAATTAAAAGTTGGGTTAAGGGAAGAGTTGAAAGGGAGTACTGTGTTGCTTGTTTGGGTTGTCTCTTCATGGAATACAAAATCTCTGCTTGAAAGGCAGCTTAACTCTATTTAGGGCATGGCATTATGGCTGGATAGGTCAATCTAAGGATGGTCTGGGTCAGGCTGGTCTCCTAGGTACTGAACTGTCTCCAGATACTGTTGGGCAAGAATGCTCTGCTGATGAACCACCTGAAACTAGATTTAACATAAATAGTAGTTTTCATTTTGGCCAGAAATCCTGAAGGTCTTCCCCTCCCAGATGGATTCTTTTGGGAAGTCAAACTAGGCTATCTTTTTCCTCAGTTCTTCCCTAGCTTTTAATCACTGAGTGGACTTTATCAGACAAACTGAGACCTGGGAAAGACCTTAGCTTAAAAAAACCAAAGTCTCCATAGCATCTGGGACCATTGTCAGTTGTCCTAACCTATGTCTTGCCATTGGATTGTTATTACTCTGGAGGAGAGAGTGAGACAGATGACTGTGCACAGCCTCTGATGTCATGGTTCTCTTCAAGAAAGGACCACCACCACCACCACCACCAATGTCAAACTAGGATGGTCAGATTACTCAACTGCTGGACTCTGTATGGAATGTGGTAACTCTGTCCACACTAGGTGATTCTGATGGGGATGGGATCTAAACCTCTAAAAGGACAAGACTATGTCTTTGGGATGTGGACCCCCAAAAGGAAAAGCCCCTGAACTTTCCCACAGGGCCCAGATTCCTGGCGTTCCAGTGAAAGAAAAAGAAAAGTCCAGGGGCTTTTCCTTTTTGAGGTCCCAAAGACATAATCTTTTCCTTTTAGGGGTTCAGATCACATCCCCATCAATTCTTAGAGGCAGCTACAATCTTTAGTTTCCCTAGCCTCAGGTTTAGCTGTGTGGAATAGTACTCTGTTCAGCAAGGACAACAACTCTTTAGCCTAGGATTGGCAGAAGCCTCTTCTCTTTGATTCCTTCAGAAACTTGCTCTAAAGTTTGTCACCTTATAAAGTCAAGAGATTAGAGAGGTGTCTAGCTTCTCCTGGTTGGCAGTTTTTCCTGGTTCATCATAGGTTGTCAGTGAGGGACCCTCACTTATGTTGATCAGCCAGTTCTACTTCCCAGATTCCTTTTAGGATCTTAAATAATGCATGGCTGGAGACAAAAGTGTCACCCTGGTCAGTCGGAGCCCCGGGCACTCAGAATTAATTGTCTCTGCTATCCTTTTTACTTGCAGTTGTGCTATGAGAGCCTTAGACCCTTTTTAAGATGTGGGGTGTCTTCTCCTTTACCAGAAAAGACCTCTCTTTTCCATTTACAGATGAGGAAACTGAGGTAGACAAAAGTTAAGTCACTTCTGCAGGGTCATGAAGCTGGCAAGTGTCTGAGGCAGAATTTAAACTCAACTCTATCTGTCTCTAAGTCCAGTACTTTATTCATTACAGCTCCTAATCTCTTTTGATCTTCACCATAATGGTGTGAAGTAGGCAGGGCTATCGTTGAGCAAAGAGGGAACAGAATTATCATGGCTTGCATGTCTCAGAGGTAAAGGTACTCAGTTCTTATTAGAGACTTTGTATGAGGCAAAATAGGTCGTCATTTTCAACATCTCTTCCATGTTGCTACTTGACCTATTTAGTGTTTATCACGTCCTTTCTGCCCTCCTCTTCTTCACTCTGTGGTGAAAGGTCTTCTGCTTTAGACAGCCTGACTAGCCGTGAGCCCTTTAGCTTTGTGCTACGAGGGATCCTGGTTCTCCATTCAGATCTCTTGGACTATACTTTTACCCCCTCCCCCTGCATGGTGGGAGTATACTATTTGTTTAGAAAACAAAACAAAACATTGACATTATTGTCAGAAAAGGTGATGAAGACAATATGACTATGAACCCATATGACTATTTCCAATTGCTACAGAATCTTTATTAAAATAATCTATATAGGCTAGATGGTTCAGTGAATAGAGCGCAGGCTCTTGAGTCAGGAGGACCCGAGTGAGTTCAAATCCAGCCTCAGACACTTAACACTTACTAGCCATGTGACTTTGGGCAAGTCACTTAATCCCAATTCCCCTCCCCCCAAAGCAAAAAAAACCCCTATGTACA
>CM053599.1:142494769-142609854 GCA_028646575.1 Pseudocheirus occidentalis
ATTCAGTTCCACAATCCCTTGAGTTTCAAATTTTGTCCCCTCCCTCTCCCCCAAGATGGCATGCAATCAAATATAGATCTGCAAACACATTGGACATTAGTCTGGTTGTACAGAAGGGTTGTAACCAATGGAGTGAAAAATGGGAAAAAAGAAAGAAAACCAAACATGAAAAAGAACTATAGCATGTATTGCTTCAGTCTCCATTTAAACTCTGTTCTTTCTAGATCTTTCTCTGAATGTAGCTATCTCCTTCCATCCTGATACTTTTAGAGTTGTCTTTATAACTGTGCATTGCTGAGAAGAGTCCAGTTTATCAAGGTTGGTCATCACGTGATGTGTCTGTGACTGTGTACAAATTTTTCCTGGTTTTGCTCTTCTCACTTAGCATCAGTTTGAATAAGCCTTTCCAGGTAAATATGAAGACCGTCTCCTCCCCATTTCTGATAGCACAATAGTATTCCATTACATTCATATACCACAACTTGTTTAGCCATTCCCCAACTGATGGGCATCCCTCAAGGGCATCTTTGATGAACGTATGAGAACATACTGGCTTTCACAAACAGCATCTTAGAGCAGACCACATCCTAGAGTCGCACAGTTGTCTGAATTGTATAGAAAACACAAGATCCTACCATGCTTATTGTTTATTGACTATAAAGACTTTTTTTTAACTTTGTGGAGGGGGGAAGGCAGGGCAATTGGGGTTAAGTGACTTGCCCAAAGTCACAAGTTTAGTAAGTGTTAAGTGTCTGAGGCTGGATTTGAACTCAAGTCCTCCTGACTTTAGGGCCGGTGCTCTATTCACTGCGCAGTCTAGCCACCCTGATAAAGACATTTTGATTCAGTTGATACTGGAGCAAAAAACTGCCTCCAAAGTTCTCCTCCAAAGTGTCTACAATGCATATGCTAGAATTGCTCAATATTACTTGAAAGATGTAATATTTCTGATCATTAACATAAAAGCAAGGCATAGGAGAGATAGATGTGTGATTGCTAAAGGTATTTGTTGTTCTCATGGAATGTCCACTATAGCATCCAAACTAAATAAAGGTTCTCTATAGAAGATGAGGTTGTTTCTAAATTTTTGTGACACTGGTATCTCATGGTTTACCTTCTTTTCTGACCACTCCTCAATCTCCTTTGCTGGCTCATCATCTACATTACACCAATTAACCGTCAGTGTTCTCTAAGCTTCTCTACTAGGTTTTCTCTTTTCCCTCATTGCTCTCTAGGTAATTTCATTAGATTCTCTGGGTTTAACTATTGTATCATACAAATGACATATACACATACATGCATATTTCCATACATATAGATGTACATGTATTCTATCTGGGCAGCTAGATGGCATAGTGGATAGATCACTGGACTTGGTATCAAGAAGATATCTTCATGAGTTCAAAACTGACCTCATGCAAGCTGCATGATACTGGGCAAGTCACTTAACCCTGACTGCCTCAGTTCCTCATCTATAAAATGGGCTGGAGAAGAAATAGCAAACCACCCCAAATGGGGTCATGAAGAGTCAGATACTGAAATGACCAAACAACAAATCTGTCTGTCTGTCTGTCTCTCTTCAGTCTTTCCATTGAGCTTTAGTCCTACCTCACTAATTACCTAATCGGTTTCAAACTGGATGTCCCAGAGACTCTTTAAATTTGTATCTAAAACTGAACTCATCTAAACCCTAAACCATCCCCTCTTCCAAATTTCCCTATTTCTATCAAAGGTACCACTAATCTTTCCAGTAGTTTAGGTTCAAAACATTGGCATTGTCCAGGACTCCTCATCTTCCTCTCCCCACATATCTGATCAGATGCCAAATCTTGTCATTATTCACTTCACATCTCTTGCATCTGGGCCCTTTTTTCTATTCATGCAGCCATTACTTTAGTTCAAGCTCTTATCTTCTCTTGGCTAGATTATTGCCACAGCCTCATAATTGGTCTATTGGTCTCATGTCTCTTACAACTACAATATAGTCCATCTAATACACAGCAGCCAAAGGAATTTTCATTAAATGTGGACCATATGATTCCCCTACTAAGCCAACTTTAATGGTTTCCTATTGCCTCTATGGTAAAATATCAACTTCTTTGTCTAGTTTTTAAAGCTTTATACAACCTCTACCAACCTCTTTTTTCCAGGTTCATTATTATTCTCCCTTTCCCAGTCTGTAATCCAGCCAAAGTGACCTCTTTGTTCCTTACTCACAACATTCTATGTCCCACCACTATTCCTTTGCACTGGCCATTCTTCATGCTTGCAATGTGCTCCCTCTTTCCACCTCATGGAATCCCTCTTCTTAAGATGTATGCAGCTCAAGGGGCAGCTAGGTGGCACAATGAATAAAGCACCAGCCCTGGAATCAGGAGGACCTGAGTTCAAATCTAGCCTCAGACACTTAATTCTGTGTGACCTTGGGCAAGTCACTTAATCCCAATTGCCCTGCCTTCCCCCCTCCAAAAAAGACCAAAAAAAAGATGTATGTAGCTCAGGCTCCATCTTCTTCATGAAGCCTTTCCTTATTCCCTCAGTGTTTTCCTGTAACAAAGACTGAACTTTTTACGTCGACATTCTTCTAGTGATGCTGTATAGTTATGCATCATGAAAAAATACCTTCTTCAAAGAATTAAGGCTGTGATTCGACCAAAGCACAATGGAGAGGTTCAGATAAGGATGATTAGATTGTAACATATGACCAATGAACTGCATAGAGCTGCATAAAGGACAGATTCCTTTACATCATAGAGATGTATGACTAGGAAAGATGGTTAGGATATGTAATGAAGGGTAACTGATGGACAACTGGAATCCTCTGTAGTTATCTCCAAGATGCCAAGAGCTCTGGAGGAAAGTTACCTATAGGCTGGGTAGATACCCTGTGAAGCATTCACTGGAGAGCATGACAACAGTTGTATGGAGTGAGAAGTGCTTGTAGTGGGTTGTGACCCATGGATTAGTTGGAGAGAATACCAGTGTTCTCCATCAGTAAGATCACAGGTCCAACAAAGTATCTGGTCAATTACTTGCCCTCATAGATCAATATAGGGGATATATATATATAGTTTTGAATTAGCCAATAACTGGTGTTTATGTAGTTCTTTCAGGTTTATAAAGTACTTTACATGTTATCTTCCTTGATCCAGTTAAGGTAGGTGGTGGTAGGAGCTATTATTATTATCCTAGTATTATAGATGAGGAAACCGAGGCTGAGGGATATTAGGTAACCTGACCACCATCACAGAGCTGTTGTCTGAGATAGAATTCAAACTCTCGACTCCCAAGTCCAACGTTATTGCCTCAAATGTGAGGAATGATTCTTTCCTCTTGCATTTGTAAATCTCCAATAAATGTGCTTTAGCCCTTCTCTTTGGTCTTGTGTTATCTAAACCCTCTTTAAAAGAGTTCTTCCCAAACTTTCCCTTACTCATTTTCAATTTGGTTTCTTTAGCATATACATTCACAACTATTGAAACAGACTTTGTTGATCATAGGTCCTTAGTTCAGCTCTCTCATTTTATGGATGATCAAACTGAGCTCAGAACAATGAAAAGATTTGCCCTAATTCCCAGAATTCATTTTGGAATGAGACTGTAACCAAAAAGCAAAGGGCACCTGGGGATGAAAATTTGTGGAAACTTACACCAAAACACCTCTATATGAATTCTGGAAGTCTTTCCATAAAAGAGCATGCAACACACATCAGTCTCTGTAATGGCAAGCACAGAAAGTTCACACCTTGTTTCAGCTATTGAATTAACACCTCGTTTCAGTTTAAGTTTCTTTTGAGCCTTCTATCAAGTCTGTTAAGAAACAGAATATGTGAACCCTACAGCTTGTGAACTCTAGAACTCATGAACTCCTGCAACAGGAAGGGGAGTAGCTAATGACCATATATATAAGGAGAGGTCCAGGCTAGAGACAGCAGAACTGAGGAGAGGACTCTTGTGGTGACGGAGTCAAGAAAGAGAAAACTTGTGGTATCCTGGCAGTCTGTTTGTCTGCTCTGTCTGTGTTGATGTTTGTTTGTGATACTTTGTATAGAAGCCCTGTGACCTTACTGAAAGAGGATTTTCTGGTTGTATGTTTGCAGAAGTCCTGGATGAGGGTTTTGGAGGTCCTGGGACTTTACCGATGATTTGTGCTAACCTCTTAGGCCTTGTTTGTGGATCTGTGTTGGTTTCTATGTTGATGATTTGTGTTGAGTTCTCAGACTTTGTTGGTGGATCTGAGTTGATTTCACAAGCAGATAGAGAACTGATGATGGTGCTGGCAATGTGAATGAATACTACTTCTGTGGCTCTGTTATGCTTTGTCTTCCCAGAAACAGGAACTGTGAAGAACTTGAGGTGGACTGGACACTGTGAATTTCAATATAGAATGGGAAATGAATGAAGAACTGGACAAGGAGATGGATAAGGAACTGGGAGCTGCCTGCCTTTGAACCCAGGTAACAGTCAGAGCTGGGACTATGGAAGGGGAACCATGGAAGCTGAGAGCCAGCTTCAAGTCAAGCTGAAAGAAGACTTTACCTGGATACTGTGTACTGACTGAGAAGATTATGATTTACTGTGACCTAGGGGTAGAAAACTTTGACTTTTTTACTTTGTCTTCCTTAAGGAGGCAAGTCTTCTTAAGGATGATTCAATGATTGAGTTACTAAATGATTGTACTTTGTTGAAAACTACCTAACCACTTTGGTGAAAACTATGTGTCCATTTTAGTGATAAGTTGTTGAGTTATAACATAGTGAATGCAGTATTTTGATTTTCTGTGATAAGTTGTAATATTGTGAATGCTGTACCTTGATTTTCTATGAATATTTTGCTCTGATTTGTTATTGAATAAATAGAGAGTTGGCTATACTATGTAATAAGAACCTTTAAAGCTGTTCACAGCAGTAGTCGTCTGGAAAGTTGCTCGTGCTTGGCTTTACAACCTCTTGTCCTAGTTGGCTAATCCTGAAGCAGCTATGATATGGTGGAAAGAGTCCTGGATTTCTCTGATCAATTAATGCTCTAACTTCCTTGTCTGGAATTATCTTTTCAGCTTTATCTCATCGTACTTCAGTCAAACTAGACATATAGATGTTTAGAAACAAAGACTAGGTTCTCATGCTCACCTATCTTTGTTAAAGCTGTTCTTCTCTTTACCTATAATGGCACTGTCCCCCTCTTTTCTTTTGGATTCCTCTGTATCCTTTAAAGTATAACTTCAGTGTGACCTTCTCTCTAATCATTCTGGATTAGTAATGAGCTTCCTTCTAGAACCCACATAGCACTTTATTTATTCTATGTATTTATTGGATAACGTTGGATAATGTAGCTATTTCTGCTGTCATTTTGTTCCCCTACTAAGTTGTAAATTTCACAAGGAGAGGGATTATGACTTACCCAAAGCTGTACCTCTCTAGACATCTAGCACCTTGCTTGTGAACACAGTAGGTGCTTTGTAAATGTGTCACTGTTGTCTTTTGACTCGTAAATTCAGTGTTCTTTCCATGATACCCCATCTTTACTAATAACCTATTTGCCAGTCAGACCATGTATGTAAGATGATCAAGATGGAAGCTTTGAGATTATTTCCTGAGTAATTCAGACTCTATATCCTGGTATTTGAGAAAAAAATCTGTGTTAGCTTAAATTGTTCTAATTAATTAGCTACAGTTATCAAATTCAATTAAAAGTGCTCCATTTCATGTGCAGACACAGACACAAAGATGCTTCCTTTTTCCCACATGTTTTCTATACCTAAAATAGTTTGCTTCTTCATTTTTGCCTAGAAGCATCTGAACTCTGTTCACTTTTTCCTCCTCAAATGATCGATGTTAATGACTCACCCTTGCTGATGTAATCTTCTGAATGGATGCTACTTTCTTGGTCCCTTTTGGAATTTTAATCTTTTGTAATTTTTCCTTCAGTACTACTTTCACAAACACTCTTGGACAGCCTAAGAGTTTCTGGCGTTCACCTTTCTCTATTTATGTTTGATCTTGGAAATAATAGGGAGCCACTAGAGTGGCTAGAATGATCAGAGGGTTTTTGAAGGATGAGGGAGACATAGGTATGTTTATAGGTAACAGGGAAGGAGAAAATAGATAGTAGAGATGAAAGATTTGAGAGAGTGGGGATAATCTTCTGGAGAAGATGGGAGGGGACAGGATCAAGGATGCATGAAGAAAGGTCAGCTTTGGCAAGGAAAAGGGTCCTGTCTTCATCCAATGCAGTAATAAAGAGGCCCTGTGGAGTGCTTAGGTCAGACATCAGTGATAGCAAGGTCAACCATTGCATCCCATGCTGATTAGTGTCTTGCCATTGGACTTGGATTACTCTAGAACAGGCCTGTACCATATATAACCTGCCAAAAGATTTTAGGTGGCCTACAAAAAATGTAGAGTTTGGGCAGCTAGGTGGCACAGCAAATAGAATACTGGCCCTGGAGTCAGGAGGACCTGAGTTCAAATCGGGCCTCAGACACTTGACATACTTACTAGCTGTCTGACCTTGGGCAAGTCACTTAATCCTAATTGCCCTGCGGTCCCCCTAAAAAAAAAAAAAGTAGAATTACCACTATGCGCTCTACTGTTTGTCACCTGACTCATGGCAACAAACCATTGTCAGTCTGTGTCTAGTATAACCCATCTGTGGCTTGAAGAAGTTTAGCCTGTTTTAATTTTGGCCCCTATCTATTGCCAAGTTGTGCAGGTCTGCCCTAGTAGAAGGAGTGAGGCTGATGAATTTGTACAACTCTGCCTCTCTTAAATCCAGTTTGTCAAGACATCACTCCATGATGTCAATGAAATTACCCCATAATGTCATTAACATTACCCCATGATGTCATTGATCCTCTTCAAAAATGAAGGATGAATAACAACAGTGAAAGAGGAGACAGGGAAGATATCTGAGTGATATGAAGTGAGGAGGAAAGGAGAAGAGAGAAAGCGGTCAGCGAATGGCCTCAATATTTTTGGTGCAGCATGGTGAAGGGCATAGAGTGTTGGGCCTGGAATCAGGAAGAGTCATCTTCATGACACTTACCAGTTGGGAAAGTCACTTAACCTTGTTTGCCTCAGTTTGCTCCTCTGCAAAATGAGATGGAGAAGGAAATGGCAAACCATTCCAGTATGTTTGCCAAGAAAACCCCAAATGGGGTCATTAAGAGTCATACACAACTGAAAAAAAAAAAGACTGAATAGTAAAATGAGTTGAAGTCTGCAGCAGAGAGGGTAAGGATGGAATACTTTGAGGGGCAGTTGAAGGGAAATGAAAAAAAAAAATTGGATATGGAGGGAGGGGAGTAGAATGATTGCCTTGCTACAGTGAAGGCCCAGTTGAGATTAGATAATATACATTTGTAAGGGATCCAGTCAACATGGGTTCCTGATTCCTGCCAATGCTTTTCAGCAGAATGTGAATAGGAGACAAATGTGGCAGATGGTGCGGGTAATCCAGGGTTGGATGTGGAGAAGTGTGTTGTGGTGAGTGTATGTCCCTCGAGCAGCCCCTTTTTGTATCATATCCAAACAAGAAAGCATGAATGATCAGACAGTGTTGAGTCTGCATATTCTCAAAGAGCCAGATGGCAAAAAAACAGGTTGGTGTGAGACGACTACACCAAGACTTCCATCATCTACAGATCTAGTACATTCCTGTGCCATCTGTCCTTATACCAAGGCTGGGCCTGGTGGCCTTCAAAGTGGGGTGCCGAAGTTACTGAGCCCCCTGAAAGCTGTCCTTTTTCCCATTGTGAGAAGGGAAGTGTGGGAGGACTCTCATACTGGGCACGCAATCACAAACTTTTCATGTGTTTCATAAGTGTATTTGGAGGGGCAGAATTACTTGGGGTCCTTTAAATCTGCCTCACCAGACCACAAATCTAATGTAGTTACCCCCTAGCGTCACAGTGTAAGTTTAGAACTGAGGGTAACAATGACTTTGACTTCCTGCAACATCCAGAAATAATTTCTGAATCCCCAAAGAAAGTATATTTTTCTTTATTCCATTCTATTTCTCTAAAATCTAGAAGTACAGTTAAAAATTAATAACCTGGTATAGTGGTTCCAAATTCAACACATTCATCAATTAAAAATGAAAGAAATGAAAATTAAAAACAAAACAAAAACAAATCCATCACGCTCAGGTTCATTATTCTTTAGTCATCTTTACTATATCACTGCTAGCTGATATACAGTAATAGCATGGTTTTTTTTGTTTGTTTGGTTTTTTTTTTTTGCTTTTTGGAGGGCAGTTGGGGTTAAGTGACTTGCCCAAGGTCACACGGCTAGTTTTTTGTGTTAAGTGTCTGAGGCCAGATTTGAACTCAGGTACTCCTGACTCCAGGGCTGGTGCTCTACTCACTGTGCCACCTAGCCGCCCCCAATAGCATGTTTATTATGTCAATGGATCTGTGATTTTGTCCTGTCCCTCCTTCTCTTCACTGATACAGATAGAAACCCCTCTATGCTAGATGGTCACTGAGGTCCCTTTAGGTCCAGATCTATGATCCTATTAGACCG
The DNA here is from genome assembly GCA_028646575.1 of Pseudocheirus occidentalis. Taxonomy (NCBI): domain Eukaryota; kingdom Metazoa; phylum Chordata; class Mammalia; order Diprotodontia; family Pseudocheiridae; genus Pseudocheirus; species Pseudocheirus occidentalis. The sequence continues at coordinate 142,503,291 of CM053599.1, forward strand.
TAGAAGTAAAACTTAATGAGTTCCTTTGATAACAAACAGGCCACCCCCAGGTTAAATTCAAAACTTTTCTAATATGGTAAGATCTGTCAGAATGTGAGCTCCCTTAGAATAATCGTTGAGAACTGGAGATCTCATGTTTGGCACTAAGAGATATCAGAGAGAAGTATACGTAGGGTTGAAATCTGGTGAAATCTCAAACTGGAATTTATTTTAAAACTCTATGGTACTGATGAAAGTATGCTTAATTTGGAATCAGATTTATCTTTGTTACTTCTTATCTTGAAATATCGGGCATCTAAGTGGCTCAGTGGATAGAACACTGGGTTTGGAGTTCAAATCTGGCCTCAGATACTTACTAGCCATGTGCCCCTGAGCAAGTCACTTAACCTCTTTTTGCCTTAATCCACTGGAGAAGAAAATGGCAAATCACTCCAGTATCTTTGCTCAGAAAACCCATGGATAGCATCGTCTATGGGGTCATGAAGAGTGGGACAAGATTGAACAGCAAATACTGGGCAAGTCATTTCATGGTGAATCTCATTGTTAAAATGCAAGGATTTAACTAGATTCAATTCAACAAAGATTTATTTAGTGCCTACTATGTGCAAAGTACTGGACAAGGCGTTAGGGATACATCGACAAAAAAATGAAGACTTCTTTGACCTCAAAGATTTTATGTCTTACTAGAAGGGGGAGAAAAGACATGTAAACAAGTAAGTAAGCAGAAAATATATCCCCAAATAATACATAGTTATTTCAAGGGTGAGGGGGAGAAAACTAGTAGGTTTATCTATCTATCTATCTATCTATCTATCTATCTATCTATCTATCTATGTATTCATTCATCCATCCATTTCTTTCTTTCTTTCTTTCTTTTCTTTCTTCTTTCTTTCCTTCCTTCCTTCCTCCCTCCCTCTCTCCCTCCCTCCCTTCTTTCTTTCTTTCTTTCTTTTTCTTTCTTTCTTTCTCTTTCTTTCTCTTTCTTTCTTTCTTTCTTTCTTTCTTTCTTTCTTTCTTTCTTTCTTTCTTTCTTTCTTCCTTTCTTTGTTTCTTTCTTTCTTTCTTTCTTTCATCCTAGCAAGGAGAGGGCATCAGAAAAGGGCATGTGGAAGGAGGTGATGCCTGCTGATCTCTTTGGTCCCTTTTCACAGCAAATTCTACAGTTTGTATTAATTTTATTTTTTTGTTGTTTTTGGTAAGCAAAGGGAAAAAGCCTGGAAAATGTAAAGAAATATACAATAATGGAAGAGCCCAAGATGAGGTGCCGTGAGACCATTGTTCTAGCCCATGCTCTCCAAATAAGTTGCCATGTTACATTAAACAAGCTAATTACTGCCTCAACTTTCTTCATAAAATAGGGATCATAATCACTTCCTAGGGTTGTTATGAAGATGAAATTTCATGATAGGTGTGAAAATAAACAAGTGTGAGCACTGCTGAATTCATGGGACTATTAAATGCTTTCTCTATTGGTGAAAAGGGTGAGAGGAATTCTATAGTGCCATTGTCCTCTGTGAAAATCTTGTGCTTACTCCAAATGTGTTAAGGGCCCGATCTGAAGGAGTTTAACTGAGCCCAGCTTCTCCCACTGTGCACAATATAGTTTGAAGCTCTTTCTTTCTCACAACACGCTTCTCAAAAAAAATGGCATGCATCAGGTCCCACCGCAATAAATAGAACACAGTGGCATTAGGTTATTAAGAGGCTTTGATACAAGTTGTAGCAGCTGCTTCACAGCCTCTCTCTGCAGATCCCAGATCCCAAGAGCATCCTGGTGATTGAAAGTGTTCCAGAGCACCAAACCAGAGCCTACGCCATGCAGGGAAAGAGGCCACCGCCATGTTACAGAACAAATTAGCATCTCAATGCAGCAGTGGGCACGTTTCAGCTTTGAAAAGAGACTGAGGCTCTTTAGTTAACAGATTGTGTTCAATGTCGAGAAAGAGATTAGGCTGTTAAGCGGTCAGTCCTATCAATCTCAGGGCAGTCCGCCTGAGCAATGGAAACAGTTCTCCTTCTTTATTTCCTCTTTGGGATTGAACAGTTATGGCCTTCTATTGTTTGACTTTCTCTTGGCAATCAGCAACAGAAGCAAAAGCAGCAGCCTCTTTGGTGAGGAACTTCTGGAGGAAATCAGAGCAAGTCAAGAGATGTGAACAGTGGTCACATTTCTTTTTAGGGCACAGAACTGAATGAAACACAGCTTGCATATCTTGAATTGGAGGCAATGTGATTTGTCACTTATATACCATTTTATGTTTATATACTTTAATATTTATTTGCATTTATGCTATTTATATGTTATTTTAATTTATATTTATATATGGTATAGTATTTTAAAGTTTGCAAAGGACTTTATAAACATTTTCCAATTTGGGCCTCACGATAAGACTAAGATAGGTTTTACAAGTATTTTTTTTAACTTTTTTTTTTAAATAAAGAAATTGAGACTCAAAGAGTTTAAGGTACTTAACCATAAACTCATAGCTAATAAATGAAAGGGTAGAAATTTGTCAGCATTTACAACTCCAAATCCAGCATTCTAACAATACTCAGGCTTCTTTGGAAGATTAAGAACACTGACCTTGCTACTTGGACAGGGATACTTAACCTTTTTTGTGTATCATGGAGTCCTTTGACCATCTTGTGAAGCTTATGGATCCCTTCTTATAATTATATAATGGTTCAGAACCATAATAAATCCATAAAATAAAGTTCATAGGATCACAAAAAAATTAATTATAATGAAGTAATTATCTAAATTTTTTTCTAAAAAGAAGTTCACAGACACTAGGGTAAGAACTCTTGAGTTAGAAGAAGATGATTGGTGGTGGTGGTGATGATAAGAAACATAATAAAGACAACATGGCAGAACTGATAGAGAGCTGGCCTTGAATCTCTGATACATGCTAGTTTTGTGACATTGGGCAAGTTACTTAAAGTCTCAGTGTCCCCAGGCAACTCTCTTAAGACTATAAGTTACAGAGTAGGTGCCCATTTGTTTTGGTAGAGGGAGTTTCCCCTGGTAGTTCCCTGTACCAATGATATTACAGGTTCAGTCCCTACCCCTTATTCTCAACAACAACAATACAAATGACTAGAATTTATATAACACTTTTGGGTTTGTGAAGTGCTTTACCAGGATGTGTGATCCTAGGCAATCATTTAACTAATAAACTTCATTTTCCTTTCTATAAAATATGGATAATACTTACACTAGGATGCCATGAAGAAAAGGTCTTATAATACCATGATTTTTATTACTGCTAACAGTTATCATTTATAAGAAAGAGATCCTGGGAATAAAAGAAAATCTTGAAATTTTTTTCCTTTAACCCCCCCTCCTCCCCACAACTCTTTGCTGGGGTGATGAGAGCCAGATGATGTTCCTAAGGAGACCCATTGATTTTTAAAACTGGCATATGTGAAAATCTAGTAAGCATATAAGGAATGGGATTGAACAGATGGTGTACAAAGAACATTGGAATATAATCATTCTCTAAAAGAAAGTGTAAGGATTAATAAATAAGTGGGGACGAGAGCAGGTTTGAAACCAATGGTTGAGACTCCAGATTAATTTATTAAGGATTCATGCATATTTTCTCCCTAAGAGCAGTTTATGCACTCATTGTGGCTTAAAGGACAGGCTGTCAGAAAATACTAATACCTCTTCCAGACTGTACAGGCTCTACATTGAAGAAGCCAGACATAAAGGGGGGAAGAAAAGTAGAGAATAGTGGTTCTTAAACTTTTTGATCTCAGGACTCCCTTTATACTCTTAAAAATTATTGAGGACCCCTTCCCCCCACAAGAACTTTTGTCTGTATAGGTTATATTTATTGATATTTACCATATTAGAAATGAGAATGTCTTAGAATTATTATGAAAATTATTTTGGCCTTGACCCCCCCAAGTCTCAGGGGGTCCTATTGGGGTTTTTGACTACACTTTGAGAAATAATGGTTCAGAGACAAAAACAATGGCTTAGTATTAGGAGACCTAGGTTACAGGACCATTACTCCAGAATTGGAAGGGACCTCAGAGGCTATTGTGTGGAACGAGTGAAAACTTCTCAGTTCGGGATTGTTAACCTTTCCTCTCCCTCCCCTCCCCTGGCTACTGTCAATCACTTTTACCTTCCTTTGTCTGTTTTCCCGCCTTGGCGGGACCCTCCCCATATCTCTTCTCTTGCTGTCCCAGTGGGGAAGAACTTGGTGAGGTGAGCCCCTCCACCAATGAGAGAGGAAACAGTCAGGAAAGAGGGGCTGACCAAGTTGTGATATAAATTTGGGTTCTACCCTTTGAAACACGCCCTCTGCCTCATGTTCCAACATGGGATAGATAGCCCTCTTCTCCCGGGGAAGAGAATAAACTCCTGTTCTTACCCTAAGGCATCTCTGTGTTTACTTTCCTTACTAAATTAAGGATAAAGGGTATTTTTCAACCCAAACACTATCAACCCTCCTCATTTTATAGATGATGAAATTGAGACCCAGAGATGTTAAATGACTTATCCAAGGTCACATAGGTAGAATAAGAATCATCAGAGGTAGAATTTGGACTCTAGGACCTGTGTTCGTTCCACTGTACCACATCACAGTGTTCCAGTCCCTAGCTCTTCCACACCCTTGTTATGTAACTCTGGGCACATCACTTAAATCCCACCTGTATGTGTGTAGACAAGTTATTTAATCTCCCAGTGTCCCCAGGTAACTCTCTTAAGACTATAAACTTCAGCTCAGGTACCTATTCACAATAGTAGAGAGAGTGACCTCATCTTGGAGTGCTTTTCTGGGCCATAGGTTTTTTTTTTGAATCTGGGAGTCATTTAACCCTGTTTGCTTCAGTTTTCTTATCTGGAAAATGAGTTGGAGAAGGAACTAACAAATCACTTCAGTATCTCTACCAAAAAAATCCCAAATAGGGTCACAAAGAGTCAGACATGACTGAAAATGACTGAACAACAACAAATGAAAATTGTTGAATATTAAAGATTAAATAATCTGGGTCTTCTGATTCCAAATAAAGAACTCTTTCTGCTATTTTCCACTCCCCTCCTTTTATCCTCAGGTTATACCCATTTTACTTCCGAAGAAACTAAATTGAAAGAAGTTCAATCATTTTCCCAAGGTCATATGGGTGATTAATGGAGGAAATGGAGAAAGTAGGACCCATCTTCTGATATGCATTTATTTTCTGGTTCTTTTTAGCAATCCAAACTTCCACTTTGGCTTTAAAAAATCTTAATTTATGGTATAGTGGATAGAGACCAGGACTCAGGTCCAGGAAGAGAAAGTATACTTATTATTTCTCTGGGGAGAGAGAATTAGGGCCAATTAGCTGAAGTTATTTGGAGGTAGATGTCAGTTTCCTGAAGAACTTTATAAATAAGAGATGTAGGAGAAGTAGGGTTGGGGCACATATTAGTCTGATGTGGTAGAGAGGTGATTGTGCATTCTCAAAGGCCATATAACCAAAAGAGCACAAACTTCGGGAGGTTCGACCAAGTTGAAAAGTGATTGACCAACTTGTATGCAAGAACCAGCCTAGCTAATCTGGGTGGCCCGGATAGTCTTGCATCGGGGTCCTCCTACAGCTCTAATTGTGATTCTGTTTGTGCTTCTGTTGCTGCTTTGGCTGCCTGGTTTGGTACTTACTCAGCTCCCACATTGGATGTCTATCAGCATCCTACCTACCTGGGCTCCTTTCTCTGGAGCTGAGTCTGACAGTTTCTGGGGGCCCCATGGAATCTAGGTGAGTGGCAAGATGGTTCATTGAGGAGCAGCATGGAGAAAAAGATTAAGGGGGATGGAAAGAAGGAAGTAGAGCAAGAATAAGGTAAAAGGATTAGGCCCTTCCCAATCCCACCAGAATGCAAGAAGGAAGTCATAAATACTGACAGCATGAGAAGAAGCAAATCCTATGGGAAGATAAGAAGCTGTGGAGGCAGACTCAGAACCTGGGAATAAGCTCTTTAGCAGGGCTGCAGTACACTGAGGCCTTCTATGGGCTTTGGGGAAGGAGTGTTGATAGCCTGCTGACTGGGACAGACAGACAACTAGCATTTATTAATGACCTACTATGTGCAAGGCGCCATCATAAGAGATGGAGATCAAAGAAAGGCAAAAAACCACTACCTGCCCTCAAGGAGCTCATGGGGAGGGAACATGACAACCATAATGCATATATAAAATACAATTGTCTCAAAGGGAAAATATTAACATTAAGGAGATTTCTTTCTTTTTAAAATAACTTTATTTTTAGCTTTCAACATTCACTTCCATAAGTCTTAAATTTTCTCCTCCTCCCTCCCTCCCCCCCCCCCCCAAGACAGTGTGCAATCTGATATAGGCTCTAGGGGCAGCTAGGTGGCACAGTCAATAGAGCACTGGCCCTGGAGTCAGGAGGACCTGAGTTCAAATCTGGCTTCAGACACTTAACACTTACTAGCTGTGTGACCTTGGGCAATCACTTAACCCCAATTGCCCTGCCCTCCCCCTCCAAAAAAACCCCCCAACAAAAAAAGAATAATGATATGGGCTCTACATATACATTCCTATTAAACATGTTTTCACATTAGTCACGTTGTAAAGAAGAATTAGAACAAATGGGAGCGATCCTAAGAAAGAAAAACATAAAACAAAACAAAAAAAGGAAATATCCTGTTTCAATCTGCATTCAGACAACATATTTCTTTTTCTGGATGTGGATGGCATTTTCCATCATGAGTCTTTTGGAATTGTTTTATGTATTAAGAAGTTTTCCTGCAGAAGGTGGGACTTTTGCTGAGATTTGAAGAAAGTGAGAGAGACTAAAAGGAGGGGAGAGAGAAGGAGAAGAAGAAGCTGCTCCAGACATGGGGAACGGCCAGGAAAAATGCTGGAGTCAAGAGATGCAGCATGGTGTTTGAGGAGGCCAGTGTTACTGGAGCAGAGAGGAAGAGTGAGGAAGGGATACGGAGGCTGAAGGGGCCATGTTCTGAAGGGTTTTAAAAACCAAACAGAGGTTTTATATTTGTTCCTTTAGGTCAGTGGTTCTCAACCTTCTAATGCTATGACCCTTTAATACAGTTCCTCATGTTACGGTGACCCCCACCCATATAATTTTTTTCGTTGCTACTTCATAACTGTAATTTTGCTACTGTTATGAATCATAATGTAAATATCTGATATGCGGGATGTATTTTCATTGTTACAAATTGAACATAACCCACAGGTTGAGAACCACTGCTTTAGATAATAGGGGACCATTGAAGATGATTGTATAGGAGGTGACATGGCTGGGCCCTTGTTTTAGGAAGCTTGGATTTGGCAACTGAGTGAAAGATGGCTTGGATGGGGAGGGACTTGAGGCAGGCTGACCAGTCAGCAGATTCTTGCAATTCTTCAAGTGTGAGGGGATGAGGGCTACCCCAGTGTGGTAGCAGTGTCAGAGGAAAGAAGGGGAGCATATAAGACAGTGGTTCTCAACCTTCCTAATGCTGTGACCCTTTAATACTCACATGTAGATGTATCTGCATGTGGGAGGACCCACCTGGAGACAATAGAGGAGCGGTGTCTCAATTCCTATGACCATTGGAAATGTGTGTTTTCTGATGGTCTTAGGCAACCCCTGTGAAAGGGTCGTTTGACCCCCCCAAAAGGGTCACAACCCACAGGTTGAGAATCACTGATATAATAGAAATGACAGAACTTTTCTTATGACCAGGGCCTAGATTAGAGGGGACCTTGAGTCTATACATCTCTGGACTTTAAGACAGAAATATTTCTGCCTCTTGCTACCTTTCTCCCCAGCCACTTTTATTCCTGTGACCAAGCCTGCCCTGGACAGCCTCTACTCTTTAGGACCACCTTCACTATCTTTCCTCTTAGAAGTGTGATTACTGCCCTCCTCCAACTCTTCTCCTTGCCCTCCTATCCCACTCCCTAGGGCAGTACAGAGGAGCAGTTTCAAAATGGGGTGGGGGGAGAAGGAAGAATAGGAGCAAAAGCAGAAGGAATTGACCACCTCCTTTCCCCTAGAAATAATGAGGAAATCATGGGTTTCCGTTAGAGGATGGGAGGAAACCAAGACCAGCCCTCTCATTTTCCCTTGAAGGCAGTATGCTCCTCTTGTTTTGCTGGACCTTGGAGGGCCTGACTAGAAGTAAGAAATATGTAGTAATCACCAAAAGGCAGGTTTCAGCTCTATGTGAGCATAAAGGGGAGGGGGGAGTGGGAAAGGAATGATCAGTGCTCAGCACTGACACATGCTCTGAGGATAGGGCTGCCACTAGCCAATTCCCTACTCTATTAGGAAAAACTCTGTAGGATTCAAACCGGTCCCAAAATGAAAAGGACCACATCCCAGGAGATTGGATGCTCTATCCTTGGACACTTCAATCAGAGAGGGAAAGGGAAAGCAACAAGCATTTATTAAATGCCATTTTATTATTGATGCTGTTCAGTCATTTTCAGTTATGTCTGGCCCTTTGGGAACCCATTTGGGGTTTTCTTGGCAGAGATACCAGAGTGGTTTGCAACTTCCTTCTCAGCTTATTTTATGGAGGAAGAAACAAAGGCAAACAGGGTCAAGTGACTTGCCCAGGGTCACATAGCTAGTAAATATCTGAGCCTAGATCTCAGGAAGATGAAGACTCGGGCCTCAGTTTTCCCTCCTCAGTTTACCCATCAACCACTTTACAAGTTAAATCCTAGTATTATATTACAGATTCAGCATAGCATTTCTAGCTCAAGATACTTGTTCCTATGTTACTATGTTCCTAGTTAGAGGGATGGCCTTGGAATAAAAAAGATGTGGGTTCAGTCTTTGCCTCTGACACATTCACTGACTGCACAAATCTAGGCATTAATTTAATCTGTCATTTCCCCAGGGAACTCCCTTAGACTGTAAATTGCAGAGTCATGGATGATCTTCATTGATAGAGGGAGTTCTCATGCCATGAGCTCCCTAAGCTCAACAAGTCACAGTTCTACTCAAAGGAAAATGAGGGAGTTGGAGTAAATGGCTTACGACTTCCCATTCAGTTACTGATTTATGAGACTGGGGTGGGGGAAAATGAGACTTTCAGTTTTTGCTATGTCACTTGCAACTTGGTGAGAGAAAGAAAGAGAGAGAAAAAAAGAAAGAGAGAGAAAAAGACAGAAAGAGAGAGAAAGAGAAAGAGAGAGAGAGAGGGAGAGAGAAAGAGGGAGAGGGAGAAGAGGAGAGAGAGAAGAGAGAGAAAGAGGAGAGGAGAGAGAGAGGGAGGGAGAGAGAAACAGAGACAGAGACAGAGACAGAGACAGAGACAGAGAGAGATGGGTCAAGGAGAGTGCATTGGTTTTGACATAAACAATTCATGCTTTTTAAAAAAGTGTTTCATTGTACAAACACGTCCCCAGGATGTTAATCGTGAGGTGACCATCTACCTTGTCTACCCCCAGTACCACCCAACTTGACATTAATGCTCAACATGTATTTCCTCATTGTTCTTCCCTTTCTGCTGACATTAGCCAGGGTTTTGTCCCTGGCTGGGATCATGATCAGAGAGAAGGAAAAGTGACTCTCTTTTAAACAGACAGAGGAGTTGCTTTCAGTAGCTGCCTTAGAGGAATATGCTGCTTGCTGCCTGTCACAAAACTCTTCTCCATTTTGAGTTCTAGCATACAAATTGAAATATTATGCCACAAAATTATTAGCGTTTCCTTGCACAGGAAGGATGTTAAAGATAAACAAACTACTCATGGGACATTTTGTGAGAAAATGAATAGTATTAAAGAGCTCATGCTGTGTAAGATGAGACTTCAGACCTCCCAGAAACATTTCAATCAGTAAGGCGCTTTAATTTAAATTGCAGAAAGGTTTTTCTTAGGAAAAATGAGATTGGGTGCCAAGGTGATGGGGGTTATGTATTTGAGCATATGCTAGCATAAAAACAGATGAGATTCTTCAAGCTGAGTATCTAAGTGCCTGGAGTCTAAGACTTTTTTTTTTTTTTAACTTTTGCCACCTAAAATCTGTTCTCAGAATTTTTATTCAGGCAATTGCTGTGAACCATTTCTAATTCCCACATTTCACCTGGCTTCTTGTTACCCATTTAATTAATTTACAGGTGGGTAATTTTAGGAAACTCTTTGCAATATCTTTTTCACTTCCACTGTCTGCTCTCACTGTGCACCATCGTTTGATTTCTATTTGATCATGCCATTTCTGTGATAAAAATTCAATATTTAGCTCTTCACCTCTCTGCATTCTTAATGTAATTGATAGAACGCTTAACTCCTTCGGAGCACTCTCAAATAGCAGATCTCTTGCCTATTAACCTAGAAGGAAAAAGGTAGTGATATTGCATGTGACTGGAGAGAGAGAATTACCCTGTTTTCTGCATTGTCTGAAAAATGGCAGAGCCCTGAGAATGGGTTTAGAAGTTGAAGGAGAAAAATGAGCATGGCAGGTGATGAAAAAAGCCTGACATTTAGAGTCCATAATGGTTGCTAAGAGAGGGAGAAAGCAGATGGAAATCTGGGACTTAGACCCTAAGAGAAAGAGCTACAGATTAGTGATCTGCAGAACAATAACATAAATAAAACATCTGATGAAACTATAGAGCAACAGGAGGCGTATTTAAGGATACCCGCCAACTTCTATATAAATTAAATCTAAATAATATATTACAGTTGCAACATGACATTTCCAGCTCAAGATCCTTCTTCCTGCATTATTCTGTTCCTAGAAAGAAAGATGGCCTTGGAATAAGAAAGATGTGGGTTCAAGTCCTGCCCCTGACACATTGCAATGAGTTAATCTTCCAGTTCCTCAGGGAACTCTCTAAGATTCTAAGCTGCAGAATTGTGGATGATCTGCATGGATAGAGGGAGTTCTTGTGCCAGGAGCTCCCTATGCTAATGAAGTCACAGGTCTGCTTTAAAAAAAATGCTACAGTAAAATGCATTTAAAAATGTGCTAAAATATTTTAAAATGTTGGAAAGTACAGTTCATGATTAAGAAATGAGAGTTCAAGGGCCTGTAGACTACACAGAAACTTAAAATATGAACAATATATTTAAGAAAGCAATTGAGGGGCACTGGAAATGGTGAGCACTAAATGATACGACAAAAATAAAATGAAACCGGTTATATTTTAAATCAGAAAATGATTTGTTATTGATGTGAGAGTCGTTCCTGAATCAATTGTCTACCGTGAGACCAATCAATTTGTTAGAGCGAAGATCAAAATTAATACAAATCTAGAAGAATAAAAAAGAAAAAAAAAAAGAAATGCTGCATAATTGAGGCCACTCCAGCCTGGCCTATTTAAACAAGTTGTTGGTACCAGAAAATGGGAATGTGTGAAGGAAATGACTTTGATGTTGACTATCCCTGTTTCCTAAAGAAAATGGGGATAGTCATCATAACGAGACCCAAAAGAGCCCAAAAACTGACTTAGTCATCAAACATAATCTCCTTGCCATGAAAGGGCGATAAGGGATACTGGGGGCAATTACCCAGCCAGCCAGCAGGCATTTATTAATAGACACTTAATTATTAAGTGTCTATTCTGATATAGAACACAAACTTGTTTGTAAAATATTTGCCGAAGGAAACGAGAAAGGACTATGAACGGTATCTCTATAAATTTTGTTGCTGTTCAGTCATGTCCAGCTCTTTGTGACCCCGTTTGGGAAGGGAACAGGCATTTATTAAATACCTTGATGTTGTTGTTCAATCATTTTCAATCATATCCAACTTTTGTGACCCTGTTGGGGTTTTCTTGGCAAAGATACTGGAGTGGTTTGCCATTTCCTTCTCCAGCTTATTTTACAGATGAGGAAACAGAGGCAATCAGGATTAAGTGACTTGGCCAATGTCACACAGTACAGTAAGTATCTGATGTCATATTGGAACTCAGAAAGATGAGTGAGTCTTCCTGACTCCAGACCTGGGTTCTATATCTTGTAGCACCTTGCCTCCTATGAATAGTGAGCAGCGATGGTATAAAATAATAAAAATAAGCTTAAAGACAGCTTGATAAAAGACTCAACCAAGCACAGTCATCCTATAGGCATTTAACAATGAGACTGGAAAGACAATGGATAAAAAAGTAGAGAAGACCTATAAATATTTTTTATAAAAACCTTTTTGTCATCAGTGACATTAGAGTCCCTTTATTTGGATATAACGTCAGAGCCCTGATGTAGTGCGTTAGGAAACAGAAACAAAATTGAAGATGGAAGAAACTATTGGACTAAACCAAGTATCCACAGAAAAGGTCTGCATTGGAGGTAAAATAATTTTTACTTATGCTCTGTGTTTGTGTGTGTGTGTGTGTGTGTGTGTGTGTGCTTTTTCACACAGCTAGCTTTTGTGTCAAGTGTCTGAGGCCAGATTTGAACTCACGTCCTCCTGACTCCAGGGTTGGTGCTCTATTCACTGCGCCACCTAGCTGCCCCCTTTACTTATGTTCTTAATACAGTGTCTGACACATAGTAAAGTACTTAACAACTGATGTATCTATGTTTTTTTTAATAAAAGAAAGGGAGAAAGAAAGAGAAAGAAAAGAAGAAAGGATGGAGGAGAAGGCAGGGAGGGAAGAAGGAAGGAGGGTAGGGAGATGGGAAGGGAAAGAAGAAAGAAAGATATATTAAGCACTAAATAAGTGCATTTTGAATTTTTGATGTAGCACCTGGAGCATCGTTCCTTTGCATGTGCATCCCACAGAAAAGTTAACCTTGTTTCTAGTACTCTGTGAATCCACATATAATCAAAACCATAACTTGTGAGCCCCCATTGATGTGTTTGCTTTCACCTATCAGCCAGTAGATGGAATTAATGTGAAATAGAAGGATTTAATGAAATAGAATAGTAAGAAAGGTGCCAATAGAACATTTACCCCATAAACCTGGGGCATACTCTTTCACAAATATATAATCTAATCAGGAAGAGTGAATACATCTAGAACTCATGTGTGGAGGTTTGTGGGGGGAAACATATATAGCAAGCATGTATGCATGGAGGTATAATCTATGTCTCAGATGTTTCAATTTTGCCAATGTGTTTTGGTAATGTTGTCTCACTGATCTGCTATGCCTTCTCATCAAAGGGTATTGAGTCACATCTCTTTTCTCCACAACAGAGTTCTCTCTTTCTGATGTAATATTCTTGCAGCTAGTATCTGCTGGGTCACCAATGTAGTGTTCAGCTGTGATTCTGTTTCTTCCTTATAATAGAAGAAACAGTTCTATAATCTTTTTTTTAAGGGGAAAGAGGGCTCATATCCCAGAAGTTAAGTTTTAGTTCTTTTACTGAAAAAGGCAGGCCCTCACACATCTAGTCTTTCAATAGGGGTGTTCAAGGAGGACTAGTGCTATTCTGGCCAAATGAATCCTGTTTCCATTAGTCTTTGGATTGATTTGTATTTGTCAAATAGGGTGTAGGAGTGTCCAGGAAGATTAAAACCTCTGGTGTGATGGGTGCTGAACCCCTTTTAGGACTGCTTTCCACCTTTGGTGTCCATCTGATTCACCCAACTCTCACCTATAGCTCCAGGAAGCTGTAGTATGCACCGGGGCCACGCCCCGGGCAAACAGGTTAAAACTAGGTTGAGGGTAACCAGTGGACCTCAGATTGTTGATAGATTAGGGGGGTGTCTACCCCAAAGCCTATGAAGACTCACCCCCCCTCCAATGGATGAATGAGAACAATTTGTTCCAACAGCCACGAAGGTGACTAATACAGGCACTGTGGAGTGCTTAGAGGTTGGTTAGACATTGAAGATATCAAGATCATCTGCTGTTTCCTGGAGTATGGACTGTCATTCTGTCTTTTATCTTGCCAGTGGACTTTGATGACTCTGGAGGTAAGAGTGAGGCTGATGACTTTGCAACTCTTCCTCACTTGAATCCAGTTCACTCTAAAGTAAAGATATCATCTGTGATGTCAATGTTCTTTTTCAAAAACAAAGGACAAACAACAATCAGGGAAAACTCTCCATAAAAAGGGAAGTCCATTATTTCCCAGAATCTTAGCCCTAAGGTATAAGCTTTTGGGGATGTGGACTAACCAGCATGCTAATTAGAGTCCTCAGATGCTTAGTCTGTTTTTTGCCTAAAGGATTAAGATCTTTGTTTCAGCCTTTGTTTGACTTTAGGTTAGAGAGTCCCATTTAATTCCAATAAAGACCTGATTTTCAACTCAGATTTCTCTCAGGTCATTTTGGGAGATTGTAATAGAACAAACATAAAAGATTTATGTAAGCCTGAGACACCATGACTTCCCTCCATTCTCGGAGATCCTCCAGTACCTGCCATGCAAATGGAAGAAGTGGAAGGAAGGCTAAGTAGAGCCACTATGAAGCTTTCTTCTTTCAAATCAAAATGTTTATTTTGAATTCCTGTTTTTAATACATCATAGATTGACAGCTAGAAGGCACCTCAAAGGCTATAGAGTACAACACTCTCATTTTACAGGTGAGGAATGTTTGACCCATTGTTCTAAATACTTGAGATTTTTTTTTCTGTTTACTTACCTCTATTTTTAATTAATGTTTAACTGATATGTTTTATTTTTACATTATAAGCATTTACAGATTATTCCCATTTCATGAGAAGTAATAAATACAATAAATATAAGTAAATAAATAAATAAAAATATAAATATAATAAAAGAAAACAGTTTTAAGCAAAGCTGAAATACAGTGACCTGATCTGAAAGTGCTTTCTTCATCCTGACTCTTTTGTCCAACACAGAGACCCTCCAACTGCTTTTATAAATCAGGAAATTGAAGTCCCCAAAGGGAAACTGACTTCCCTGAATTCACAGAGTCAATAGCAGAGCTAGACAATCCCAAATTGAGCAGAACCACCAAGTCCTTGGATTCAAAGTTCAGTGATCTTTGTGTTATATGGCTGCTTCATGCAGCTGGGGGAATAAAACTGGAGTGAGAGTCAGGAGACCTGTGTTTTAACCCTCTGCTAATAAGTCACTTTTTGACCTTGGGCAAATCATTGAACATCTCTGGGCCTGAGTTACAGTTGCCCAGATGATTGCTAAGGTTCTGAATTCTCTTCTTGCAGAGAATTTATTCCTTGAAACCATTCATTCAACATGTCTACTATGTTTCTTTTATGTTATTTAAATTTTTATCGATGTCTTTTGCTTTTCCATCATTACCCAATATGTCTCTCTCCTTTCCCATTCCCAGAGTTATCCCTTATAACAAAGAATAAAAATGAGGGGAAAAAACAGTTTAGTAAAATGAACTGACCATAAAAACCTAGGGATTTTTATACTATATAGCATTGAAAGTAAAACCAATAATCTATATTTGTATCTGTTACTTCCTTTGGGATTTATTAAACTTTGGGACTAATATAGATCAGCTATGACCAAGATAATTCCCAAATGCAGATACTGTTCATTCATTTCTTCATCCTGACTCTTTTGTCCAACACAGAGACCCTCCAACTGCTTTTATAAATCAGGAAATTGAACAAACATATCAACAAACATATTTATTAAGTATTGTATAATGCACCACACTAGGTGCTGGAAGACATACAAAGAAAAGTGAAACAATTCTGGCTGGAAGGGAATTACCAAGGGAACGAGTAATATTTATTACTTTGACCACTAGTCCAACCCCAAAAATGACTCTTCCTCTTGCTGGGTTGCTCTGTCTATAACCAAATAATCAACCAAAGCAAATCCTCCTAAATTTTGAAGATAGGAGCAGGTGATGAACTTTGAACACAAGTTAATTGGTTAATAACATTTGTTAATTATCTCCAGTTTATCCTGGGGTCGTTTGCATGTTGTCTCCCCATTTAGACTGAAATCTCCATGAGGACAGAGACTCTTCTATTTCTTTGGATCTCCGGGGCTTAGTAAAGTGCCTGGTATATAGTAGGTGCTTAATAATTGCTACTTGTCTGACTTATTAATAAGATTTCAGGGGGGAAAATTACTCTGAAACTATTAAGTCAATAGTAGAGTGTGACGAGTTGGCTGACATGCTCACTGTTTCTTTCTCTTCTCCCTTTCTCTGTGACTTGAGGTGCAAAGGATCAAAGATTTGGAGCTAGAAGAGATCTTAGCAGCCTCTTGATTCCATCCTACTCCTCCTTTCTTCTTTTTCTACTCCTGACATTTTCCTTTAATTTGTTATAATATGAAGTTGGTATTTTTTTAAAGCAATTGTTGCATTAATGAAATAAAATTTTGTGGTCCTAGATCTTGATTTTTAAAAGCAACTTAGCTTATACAATTATATTTTTTTATAATGATCACTTTGCTTTAATGATGATGATAATAGTTAACATTTATATAGCACTTAGGATGTGCATGGCACTGGGCTAAATTATTATCTTATTTGGTCTTCACAACAATCCTGGGAGGGAGGTGCTGCTATTATTCTTATTTTTCAGATGAAGAAACTGAGGCAAATAAAGGTTATGTGACTTACCCAGGGTCATATAGCTAGTAAGTGTCTGAAGCTGAATTTGAATTCAGGTCTTCCTTACTCTAGGCACAGTACTCTATCTACTGTGCCTCCTAGCTGCCCAGGTAGGCTCTCAAATGACTAAAAATAAAGAGAAATATCCAAATGACAGCTATTTTAACTTTTGAGTTTTAGGTGACTGTCATAGCCTGGAAAATGGGAGATTCAATTAATTGTGCCCTAGAAATATACTTTCAGTACACATTACTGTGTTTTGGCACATTTCCATTCTGCTCCCAAACATCTATTTCCCTTGGGTTCCAATAGTTAAGAGACAGTTTATACTACACATAAAAGTCATCCTTTTGAAAGGTCCTAAAACTGGGGGGGGGGGGAATGAAAACAACCACAAAACGTAGTGGTTCATAAGCAACAAACATTGTTTATAGGCTCTTACCTTGAAAGCAGCTCACATTTAATGACCACCATCACACAATAGAAGTGATTCTAGCACACAAAATAAGAGACCATTCTGATTTCTCATATATACATTATCTGCTTTGCAGATTATTCATGGCTATGGAAAATGTCATGGCATTATGGAAAGAGCCCTGCATCTGATATGAAAGGATCTGGATTCCAACCCCAGCTCTGTCAGGTATGATCTGGTTGACCTCTGTCCAGGCACCGATCTCCTCTGGGCCTCTATTTCCCTATTTGTTCATTGAGGAGTAGGTGAATTCCAAGTTCCCTTTCAGTTCTGTCTGTGATCCCATTAAAAAAAATACCAGAGCTATTCAGTCTTAGCTAGGCTTTGCCCAGGGAATGCTAATGGATTTAAATGTTAGCTTATGAAAAGCATAAACATGAAGGCAAACCATAGGGGTGGGAATAGACTCATAAGTCCTTGTAAAGGTAAACTGAATGAACATTATCCACATTTGGGAGTTATTTTAGCTATAGCTGATCTATATTAGTCCCAAAGTTGAATGAATCCCAAAGGAAGTGACAGATACAGATATAGATTATTGGTTTTACTTTCAATACTATATAGTGTAAAAAAGCCCTGGGTATATGAAGGAAAAACTCCCAAAATAATCCCTGCCCTCAAGGAGCTTATATTTTAATGCTAATTATCACTCAATCATAGCACCTAATACTGTGGTCAAATTTTGAAATGCTGGGTCTGATCCTGTTGTGAGAATGAAATAAAGGTCTGGAAAGAACTGAAAGTCACAGAATGCCCAAGTTTTATTGTTTGGCACATAATATCTTAGTTTGAGGCCTTCTGGAATGGTCTTGTGCCACTCTAGAGTGATCATGATAGGGTTAAGGCCATAACTCTAGATATCAGCCCAGGGCTCATTGATCAAGGCCAGGAAGGGACTTCAGAGACCATCAAACCCAGGAGACTGAAGCCTACTTTCAGTTTGGCTTGCCTAAGGTGACACAGGTAGCAAGGTCCTGGGTGTGATTTGAACTCAAGCCCTCGTATTTCTGGGGCCAGGACACCTTCCATTGCATCTTGCTGTTTTCCTTGTCTGCATAGTTTTATGTGATGGTGATGATGAGGAAGAAGAGGACCCATTGAAGCTTACAAAATACTTCTCTTACACAAAACTGATACAGTTTGGGGTTTTTGGAATTCCAAAGTGTCAGAGTACAGGCGGGGTTTGCCTGGAAAGAATTCAAGCACTCAAACCTTCTTTCAGTAAAGGTGTCAAGGTTTATTGTAACACCAATAGGAGCAGACTAGATTCCTACTGAATCTGCAACTTTACGTGAGTGAGACTGATGCTTATATATAAAAAAGGGGCAGTGAAAAGATCTGTGTGGAACTAAGGAGTGGTAAATAGTCTTGGGCTGGCCAGGTACAATAGTGAAAGGAGCAGTAAGTAGTCTGGGGTCTGTCAAGAGCAACTGTGAAAGGACTGTCAAGTGTCTAGGTGGGCTGGGGTGGACCAGATGCCTTGGGTGAGATGCCAGTGAACTGGGCTGCTGAAATGCATGGGAAAATTCAAGGACTGGGTTGCTTTTAAAAGGCTTTCTTTTAGGGGTCCAAGTCTCATCACCCCATCAAATCTACTTAGTGCAAGAATTATTTCATGTATGAGGAAACTAAAGTTTAGAGAGGTTTTGATCACCTGTTTTTACACATCCAGGCAATATATTATTGATAATATCAGGACTAGAACTCATTTCTTTTGACTCTGTGAGTTCAACCATTAGTTTCAATCATGTTTCTTTTTTGTTCTTCAAATTTTTAATACTATATATTGCTTTTGTATTTTAAAATATGTCTCCCTTCCACCTTCTAGAGAGCCATCCATTATAGCAAAAAATGAAAGAGGAAAACCCAGTTAAATAAAATTAACAATACATCAACCAAATATGACATTATTTTCAATGCACCATATCTATATTCCATCACTTCTGCAATGAAGGGAGATAGATGCATTCTCATATATCTTCTTTCAAGTCAAGGTTGTGAATTGTAGCATCGTGTTATTTAGTTTCAATTTTTATTTTGTGGTAGTTTTTTTCATTTATGTTGTAGTCATTATGTATTTTCTGGTTTTATTTCATTTTGTATTAGTTCATATAAATATCATATTTCTTTGTATTTTTCATATTCATTGTTGAATGCAATAGAGTAAAATTCAATTTCATTTTTCTGTAACTCAGTTTGCTTATCCATTCCTCAATACAGGAACATCTACTATGCTTCCTGGTCTTTGTTACTATAAAAAGCACCTCTATAATTATTTTGGCATATATGGAAGCTTTCTTTTTGTCATTGACCTTTTTGGGTATATATCTAGCAGTGGAATCTCTATGTTTTGACATTTTCATCACTTTCTTGGCATAATTCCAATTTTTTCCCCCATAGTCGTTGGATCAATCCACAGCTCCACAAAGTGTATTAGTATGCCTGTTTTTCTATGACCTTTCCAACATTGATTATTCCATAATTCCCAAGATTATTCTGTTGTCGTCTTTGCAAATTAAATTAACTCCAGTTGTTATAATTTTGATTAGTGACATTTCAAATAAGCAAGGCCCATTCCTGGTCCCTAAAAAAATCTTTCGTTATTAGGGCTTCAAGGCTTCTTCTGAAGTGTGTGCAGAAAGAGAACAGGCCTTGGGTATTTCTCCTCTAGTAGGAGTAAAAATCTGAGAACTAATTCACCTCATAAAATAAAGAGATCTAGCTTCCCTTTATATCTCAATGAAGCCGGCACTATCATACCTTCTCAAGCTCCAAAATGTTTTCATCTAGCAATAAAACAATAAAGCAGTAGAGAAATCCCCAGCTTTGAAGAAATGGCTATTAAAGACAATTAGGGGTCAGACCATCTCAGTGTTCAGAACTTACAACATGCAATAGACTAAGTTTGCAGCAAAACTTAAAGAAAATATAACATTTGTCCAAGAGACTTCATCATCATCGCTTTCCCTCCCACTGAACTGGTAGTATTTTCTGTCTGTAGCCTTTATTGGGCATTAGTCATTTGCCTTGTGACAACTTCAGCTATCATATAACTTTTTATCTATGCCCATCTTCCTTTCCCAGACTGTTCATTTATTAATTTGTTGTTTGTCCTTGTTCTTGAAGAGGACCATGGCATTAGGAAGGTGATGCCATGACTTGCAAAGTCAATTGGATTTAAGTGAGGGAGACCTGTGCAAAGTTACCATCCTCACTGTCTCCTCTGGAGCCATCTGGGTCCAGTGGCAAGATACAGATGAAGACGACTGGAGATGGCCCAAGATGCAGTGGGAGATCTTGGCCTTTTTAAGATCTTTCCCAAGTCTCAATTTGTCTGAGGCAACATCCATTCAGTGATTAAGGTTAGGTAAGAAATGAGGCAAAGAAGGGCCTCTTTTATCTAGTCAAAAAAATAAATACATAAACAAACAAAGAAATACATAAATAAAAAACAAAATCAGTCTGGGAGGTGAAGACCTTCAGGGTTTCTTGCCAAAACAGAAACAACTGCTGTTTATACTCTGAGTCATCAAAACCCAAGTAATGACCAAGTGAGACTTGGACTAGGACCTATTGTTGACCAGTCAATGAAAGCCAGTGAATTGGGTTTAAAGCATGATCTTTAAAAAAGAAATCTAGCTTCTAAACCTCAAGATCTTGTGCAGTTTCAGTGATCAAAATTTATATTCCTTAGGAAAAAGCACCTGTGGGTAAGGGTATGATTCCCTATGTGGAGAGAGGGAGAATACAGAGTGAAAGAGGTAAGAAAGGAGGGAAAGAAAGAAGGAAGGAGGTAAAGAAGAAAGGAAAGGAACTTCATTACTCCTGGAAGGCAGAGGGTGTTTGGTCCTTCCTCTTCCAAGAGGACCAGGACATCTAGAAGGTGATTTGCAAAATTGCAAATTTGCAAGTGAATTGGATTTAAGTGAGATAGGACTGTGCAAAGCCATCAGCCTCATTCTCTCCTCCCTCTCTCAGATAAGGCTACCACTATAGTAATTCAAGTTTATATAGTGTTTGTAGGTTTGCTGTGTACTCTCCTCACAACCACAGGGGGTGCATAAGGCAGTGACAGTGCGATCATCCACACTTTACAGAAGGAGGAAGCTCAGATTAAGTGACTTGCCTAAGGTAAGTATCAGGGTCAGGATTTAGAACCAAGTTCTCCTGATTCCAGATCCTGCAATCTTTTTCTACTTTACTCTTTCTCCTTGAGGGAAAGACTGTAACTTATGCTTCTAACATATTCCCTGTGGAGCATGGCTCAATTTAGGGAGCGAGTGAGAGGCTCTCTGTAACTACTAGTTGTTTGAATGATGAAAAACCTAGTTGCTATCTAGGCAACAAAGATTCCTCCTGTACGCTTGGAGTAACCCAGTGTGTTACACTGGGTAAATGCCTCATTTGTAAAATGGAGGGAATAATAGCACCTCCCTCACAGGCTCCTTATAGCCATGCAAATGACAGTAGAGGCTGTCCCAAAGGTTTTAGCTCATATTAAAAGTTAATCATTTAAAACTGAATTTGAGGTATCCTGTATATATAAAGTACTTTTCAACCTTAAAGCGCTATATAAATTCTAATCTCAGACCAAATCCCAAAGCCTTTCCTGATCCTCTAAGATTAGCGCCTTGCCTCCTTTGGATTATCCCCAATTTATTCTGAACATAGCTTGCTTGTCTAGAGTCGTTTTCATGTTGTCTCCACCATTAGAATGAGGGCTTCTGAAGAGCAGGGATTATCCCTTTGCCTTTCTTTGTATCCCCATGCTTATCCATCGACTCTTCCCAGGAAATACTAACCCCAGCTGCTGCCATATCTAGAATCATATGATTCCTTCATCTCATGATTACCCTCTTTAGGAACTAACCGTTCTTCCAATTGCCTCTGTACCACTGCCATCTTCGGATGGAGCTAATGAGTTCCTGGGGATTGCACAGATTCAGTCTTCAATCCTAGTTGCTCTGAATCCACTTTGTGTGTATATGTGTGCTCAGCTCAACTGCACTCTGATGACCAAATTTATCTTGCTAGATATATCTGTGATTTTGTTATAGGCATAGATCCAAAGATATAAACTCTATCTAGTCAATTAAGCTCAGTTTGGATGTCATATCCACATATTCTACAGGGAGATGTCGTCAAAAGCAGAACACATTCTACCTCCTTTAAGCATGTCAGTTTGACCAGGCTACTTATTCATACCTCATCAGAAAGAGATCATGAATTAATCGCAGTGGGGAAACATACACTTAGTATAGGTAAATACATGTCTTTAGGTTACTTCTGGTCATATCCTCTATTTCTTGAATAATTTTCCTAAAAAAATGATAGACACATTCTTTTGTTCTTCAATATTTTCTATAAGACCAATGACCCTGAACTTGCTTCTTTTCTGTCTTCCACATACATCATTTTCATCTATATTACCTCCCAGTCCTTTTGTTCTTGAGAGTTATTTTTCTGTTTTGACTATGCTTTCCACAAATATGTCCTTTAATATATTAATTCTACTTTTAATTACTTTTATCAATTAAAAATAAACTGCTGAGCTTCTGATTATCAGAGGAGGAAATGTAGGGCCAGGATGGTGAAATAACATAACTATTCACTGAGTGGCAGAACTGAGGCTCAAACCCAGATCTTTTGACTTTAAATATGGTGCTCTCATTATTCACTGAAGTTTCCTTATTTTCTTTCTGATCTCCCTTGGAAACCATATTTTTCCACCATGATCAACCAGAGTCAACTCTTCCATGAAAAAGAATGATCTCTCTTACCAGGTAATGAGGGAGACTTGCACAAGCGTATGCCTCTCAATTGCTAAGCATAGCATGGTTATTTAATTAATAATGCTAATTGAATTAAATATTTTGAGTTGATGAGAGTGAACAATACTGGGGATCTTCAAAGAAGAGATTAGATAGAGGGAGAGAAACAAGGTCACTAAAGTCATAATTTTAAAATTTTAATCAAAGGAGGCAGAGCTTCAACTAGACTTTGAAAAGCGCAAGGAAAGGGAGCAATGGACATATATTCCAAGGCATATGGAAAAGAGCTGAAAGAGATTTTTAGAATAGAAGCTCCTTGAGAGCAATGACTTTTATTATAATTTTTATCTTTGTATGATGTCTGACACATAATAGACACTTAGCCAATGTTTATTGATTGATTAGCTTTGCATACCTAGCAAAGTGTCTAGTATATAGTAGAGGCTTAAGAAATATCTTTTAAAATTAAAATTTTACCAGATTTATAGTGGAAGAAAAGACAGGTGAACTGTCCACAGTGGTGCTAGTGGTAAATATAGAGAGCTGTGGGTTCTGTAAAAAGAAACTTGAAGTATGAATATAGAAACCTTGATTCAGTGAAGGAGGAACACACATTTTGCACATAGCAATTTTTCATCTGCAATAAGGCAAATATTGCTTTTTAAAAACAGATGATTGATTCTGTTCCATGAGGAAAGAACTATTAGAGTTGTAAGAGTTTGAAATTCAATGTAAGAATTTGCCTGGGAGAAAGTACGTAAAAAAGAACCAAATGCAAAAATGAATCAAAGCCTCTTTGGATTGGAGTTGACAAACCCTAACCCAGTGGCAGCCTAAGCTATCTCCAAATTAAAAGCAGCCAACCCTTCCACCAAACCACAGAGACTGACAGTCTCCTCTGTCATGGATGTCTTGGGAAATTAAAGATGTGATTAAAAAAATGCACTGGCCCAAGATTTCATAAAACTAGTGAGCTGAGCATGAGTAGTCCCTGATGTAAAAGGTAGTTCTGCAGTGGAATCCCTCCTTTGGATACAGTCTTCCCCAAAGGACAACAGCTTGACTATTTATTGGTAGTTGGGGACAGTAAGGCAGGTGAAAAGGATAATTATAGATGTGTCCCAGGTTGGCTTATTTTTCACTAGATAGAATGTGTTGCAGACTTTTATTTTTTACATAGATTTCTAAAAGTTGTTTATTCATGTCAGCTTGGGTAGTAACATTAAATCAGGGGCCCTAAATCAGTAGAGTGCACGGGGTGGTGTTGCTGAATTCTTCTAATGACTGCACAAATCATATCCATTTATATGGTCAGGATCAAAGGGGGTATAAGTCACAGAATCAGAGAATGTTTGAGACAGTGAAAGGATTTTCGAGGCCATTTAGTTCAACCCAGAAGCTTCTCTTCAGCCTCCCTGCCAAGTGCCCATATGGCCACTTTGTAGATCCCAGGTGGGGGGAACCTACTATCCAAAACCTTCCCATTCCCGCTTTTTTGTCAATTAGTTGTGTCCAAGTCTTCTGATTCCATTTGGGGTTTTCTTGGTTTGACATTTCTTTCTCCAGCTTCTTTTATAGAGGAGGAAACTGAGGTGAACAAGGTTAATTGACTTGCCCGGGGTCACATAATAAATGCCTGAGGCTGGATTTGAACTTAGGTCCTCTTGACTCCAGGGCTGGCACTCTCTCTGTTCACTACACCATCTACCTGCCCCACTGTCCCTAGAGGTATCTCACTTTAGGATAGCTCTGATAGGAAAGGTTCCTTTACATGAAGCCTGGATTTGTTTTTCATTAACTTCTACCCGTTGCTCCTAGTTATGTCTTCTGAGATCAAGTAGAATAATTCTAATCTTTCTTCCACATGAAATCCTTTAAATATTTGAAGATAAATAGCATGTCTCCCCTCCACCTCCAAGTCTTTTCTTCTTTAGGCTAAACATATGTAGTTCTTTCAAATGCATCCTCATATGGCATGATCTCAAGGTTCTTCATCCTGGTCACCCTCTTCTCTAACTTTATTAATGTGCTTCCTAAAATATCGCCCACGGAGCACTTTAAATGTGGTCTGACCAGAACAGAATATAATGGCAGTATCTCCTACCTAATACTGGACATTTTGCTTGTCTTGATGCAGCTTCAGATGCCATTAACGTTTTTGGCTGCCATATCATTCTGTTGACCGATGTTGAATTTGTAGTGCCTAGTCCCTAGGCAGTTTTTTTTTTAATAAACCGGTGTCTAGCCATTCCTCCATGGTTTTGTACTTGTGAAATTAATTTTTTACACCCAAGGAAAGACTTTACATTTATTTCAGTTAAATGTCATCCTCTTATATTTGGCCAAATGTTCTAACTATTGAACTTTTTTAGGATCTTTACTTCATCATCCAATATATTGTCTATGTCACAAGTTTTATACCCCCTTCACATCTGATAAGCCCAACACCTACACCTGTATCCAAATTAGTGGCAAAAAATGATAAATAGCATAGGTTCAGGCACAGATCCTTAAGGCACTCCCCTGGAGACTTCCTTCCACATTGACATTGGAAGGAGGTTTCATTATTGATCTGTTAATAAATCTTCTTAAAAAATAAATCTGTTCTACTGAGATCGATTCTAGAATTTGTGTTGAAGCTGAGAGTGATGGAGAAATTGTATGTTGTGAGTGAACATCAGAGTATTTTTGTGTGGATCACAGCAGTTTGTGCATGACTCCAGGTACAGATCTCGCAGTAGGTAGGTAAGTATTTAGGGATCCCAAGGAGAGAGAAAATGAAGGCAGCTTTCAAAGGCTGGTGCCATGGACTGTGTAGAGCTAGCCAGTGAGATTGAGCATATGCTGCTCCTACCACCTCCCCACAACAATTATACCATTGGGGCACAATAATGACCAGCTCTGACTGATAATCTGAATTGATGGCATTATGAGCACCCGGGAGTCTCTGAAATATCAGAGAGTAGCTGGCAGGTACAAGTAGAAACAGCCAGAGAGAGTGTGAGAATGAGATGATTTATTACAGCCCAGCTGAAAGCCCACCTCCTTCATCAAAACTTTTCCAATTACTTCTAACTTACAGGAGTCTCCTCTAGTTCCTTTTGGGTTTGCTACACCACTGGGCACTTGGTTACAAACTGGCATTAATTTTTCTTTAGTTTTTTTTTCTTATGTGATAATCTTATTTTTCACAATGGGATTTTTAGCTGTTTCAGGTGAGGGCCCATGCCTTATACTTGTTTCATATCCCATATAGTTATTTTTTTAAATTAATTATTTTATTTATTTTCTTGTCTACATCATTCATTTTCACCAGCTTTTGAGTTACAAATTTTCTCCCCGTCTTTTCCCTACCCTCAAACCCAAAACAGCAATCCCACTGTAAAGTTCCTCCCCCAATCTGCTCTCTTTTATATCCTCCTCCAACACCCCTCGAACTTTCTGGTAGGGCAGGGAGGGTCTCCCTACCTCAGTACCTGTATATCTTAATTCCCAGTTGCATGTAGTTAATAATAATAATAATATATATTTTTTACATTTGATTGTAGAGCTTTAAATTCTAGATTCTTTTGGTTCCTCCCTTTTTCACCTACCCCCACTGGAAGGAAAAGCAATTCAATACAGGCTATACATGTGTAATTACACAGAACATCTCCACAGTGGACATATTGTGAGAGACTGATTATATGTCCCTCCTTCTTATCCCACCTCCCTCCCTTGTTCTATTCTCTACCCTGTCCCTGTCCCTTTACTAAAGTGTATGCTTCCAACAACCCTCGCCCAGACCCTTTCCTCCCCTCCATCATCTTGCTTTTCATCCCCATGCCCCCTACTCTCTTGTGTGGCATGATGCCCAGTTTAGAGTTTATGCCATTCCTTCCCTAAGCCAAATTCAATTACAGTAAATGAAAGTAAAGTTGTAACAGTTATCCCTTTCCTCTTCTATATGGGATGATTAACCCCATTTTGTCTCTCCCTGTGTCCTCTCATTCTAGTCCTCTCTCACCTCAGAATTTCATATTTTAAAGTATCTTCCCTTTGTATTCAATTGATCCTGTACTCTCTATGTACACACATACACACATGCTCAGATATGTATTCATATGCACATATAGCCTCCTTTATAGACATATGTGTAGGTATACATACATACATACATATATATAAATTTATATATATATATGTATATATACACACACACACACACACACACACATTTGTATTCCCTTCACCTATCCTCATACTAAGAAAAATTTCATAAGTTACTATTATCATTTTTCCATATTGGCATGTAAATAGTTCAACTTTGATAAGTTCCTTATGATTTCTTTCCCATGTTTACCTTCTCATGCTTCTTGTGTTTGAATGTCAAATTTTCTATTCAGTTCTGTTTTTTTCAACAAGAATGCTTGAAAGTCCTCCACTTCACTGAATGACCATATTTTCCCCCCTGGAACATTATACTCTATTTTGTTGGGTAGGTGATTGTTAGTTTTAATCCTAGCTCCCTTAATCTTCGAAATATCATATTCCAGGCCCTTCAATTCCTCAGTGTAGAAGCTGTCAGATTCTGGGTTATCCTAATTGTGTTACCACAGTATTCAAATTGTTTCCTCTTGGCTTCCTGTAATTTTTTCTCCTTGGTGTGGGGATTCTGGAACCTGGCTATAACATTTCTAGGAGTTTTCTTTTGGGGATCTTTTTCAAGATGTGATTGGTGAATTCTTTCAAGTTCTATTTTGCCCTCTGATTCTAAAATATCAGGGCAATTTTCCTTGAGAATTTCTTGAAGGATGCTTTCTAAATTCTTTTTTTGATCATGGCTTTCAGGTAGTCCAATAATTTTTAAATTGTCTCTCCTAGATTTATTTTCCAGGTCAGTGGTTTTTTCAAGGAGATATTTCATATTACCTTCTATTTTTTCATTTGTTTGTATCTGCTTAATAATATCTTGATTTCTCATAAAGTCATTTGCTTCCATTTGCTCCACACGAATTCTGAAGAAGTTATTCTCTTCAGAATGCTTTTGAGATTCTTTTTCCATCTGGCAAATTCAACTTTTTAAGGCATTCTTCTCCTCATTGGCTTTTTGGTCCTCCTTTGCCATCTGAGTTAATTTGTTCTTTAAGGTGCTATTTTCTTCAGTCAGATTGTTGACTCTCTTTATCATGATTTTCTCACATCATTCTCATTTCTCTTGCCAATTTTTCCTCTACTTCTTTTATTTGGTTTTCAAAATCCTTTTTAAGTTTATCTATGGCTTGTAGGCAATCTTCATGTTTCTTGGAAGCATTTGGTGTGGAGTTCTGACTATGTCATCTTCCTCCCATTCCATGCTTTGATCCTTCTTGTCCCCCCAAAAGGATTCTAGAGTTTGATTGCTGTTCTTACTTTGCTTTCTTTTCTTCATGTTAGCCAGTCAATTAATTGCTTGATTTTTTAGCTCTGTGGAACTCTGCTTCCAGGGGGGAAAGCTCTGTCCCAAATCGTTGGGTTTTTCACAACTGCCAGAGCTATTATGGGAGTGCTGCAGCCCCCACCAGCTTTGGCTTGCTGAAAGCACACCCCAGGACCACCACCCAAGACCATGATCTGGATCCAGGCCACTCAATGCAAGAGCCCTTGGCCTCTGATCAATCACCTTGGCCCCCCTGCAATCTGCAGGCTGGGAGCTCTGAAGCAGCCAGGTTGGAAGTGGCTATTGCTTGTGCCGCTTGCACCCCTTGTACCACTTCCTGCTGCTTCCTTGCCTTTGGGGCAGTTTGGCTGACCGTTTTTCTCCCCCAAATTTAGCTTGGCTTCTACTGACCTTTCTCTTAGCCTTGTTTCTCCTGGCTTGATAAATATGGAAACTGCCCCAGCTTCCGCTGGCCTATCCACTCTCCTGTAGACTCCAGCTGCAGCTCCTCCCAACTGCTCTAGGGTCAGGCCGCAGTTTCAGGTTGGGCTGGTTTTGGCTCCCAGCCTGCTGTGATGAGCCCCACCTGCCGAGCCACCTTTAGCGAGAGATGTGTTTTCTGTATTTTTGTGAGTTTTGGAACCTTTAAATTTGTTTAGAGTCATATTTTATGGGTATTTAAGGTGGCTGTGTGGGAGCTACAAAACTTTGCTGCTTCTATGCCATCCTGGCTCCACCCCCCCCATATAGTTATATAGTATAATGGTTGCCATAGTGATAGACAGTGGTGATGTACCTAAAAAAATCCCACAACCTCACACAAACTGTTTAAAAGACACACAATCACATGAGCACACACACACAGACACTCCATAAAAACAGAAAGGTGAAGCTGAACCTGTGATTTTATTGGTAGAAGGAATTCCCGAGAAGAAACTTCTTCCAGCAGAAATGGGCAGTTACTCTGCCATTTATAGAGTTGCCTGAGACCTGAGGTCAGTGGTCAGTGACTTGTACAGGGTCACACAGCCTGTACCTGTAAGACCAAATCTATACCATGCAGTGGTGAACATGTGAACTTCTAGGTCCTCAAGTGTGACCTTTTAATTGAATCTAAATCCAAACTTCGCAGAACAAAGTCCCCCAGCAAAAGGATTTGTTCTGTAAAACTTAGACTCAGTCAAAAGGCTGTACCCAAGGACCTAAAAGACCACATGTAGCCTTGAGGTAGAGGTTCCCTACCCCTGCACTAAACCATAAGAGTGGTTCTTCTTTCTTCTCTCTCTCTCTCTCTCTCTCTCTCTCTCTCTCTCTCTCTCTCTCTCTGTCTCTGTCTCTCTCTTTCTCTTTCCCTCCCTCTCTCCCTCTCTCCCTTTCTCCCTCTCTGGATATCTCTGTCTCTCTGTCTCTTTTTCTCTTTTTCTCTGTCCTCCCCCATCTCTGCCACCTGGCTTCTTTAAATCCCTGCTAAAATCCAGGCTTCTACAAGAAGTATTTCCTGATTCTCTCTTAATGCTAGTGACTTTCTTCTGTGGCTTATCTCTAACTTATCCCATACATAGCTTGTTTGTACATAATTGTTTGCATGTTGTCTCCCCTATAAGACCGAGAGCTCCTTGAGAACAGGGACTGTCTTTCATTTCTTTTTTTCTCTCTCTGTCGCTTTGCACAGTGACTGGCACATAGTAGGTACTTAATTAAATATTTATTGACTTTTAGTTTTGATGATGATACTAAGGAATGACTTTTCACTTAGCCCCAATTGCCCTACCTTCCCCCTCCAAAAAAAAAAAAAAAGAATGACGTTTAAATGAAATAATTACCTAAGGGATATAATTCTATAATTCAGAACTTCCCTCTCTTAGTGTCCTTCTTTATTTCACTTTTAATTTTAAGGTTGTTGTCAAAAGTCTTTTCCAGCAGTGTGTGTGTGTGTGTGTGTGTGTGTGTGTGTGTGCGCACGCGCTTATGCACACACAGAAAGATCATGTCAGTAGTTACACATATGGCCCTTGTTAGGAGCAGTATGGTTCAGTAGAAAGATCACTGGATTAGAAATGAGAGGACATTGTTTCATACCCAGGCTCTACCACTTACTACCTTCATGACCTTGGGCAAATTACTAAACTTTTCAGGCCTTCAGTTTCCTCATCTGTATAAAGGATGGGGGTTAGACTATGTGATTTCTAAGGTCCCTTTCAAATCTATGATACCATCAGCCTTCAATATTTTGTGACTAAGGCATCTGGAAGTCATAAATAATGGGATGATAGATTCAAATCTAGAAGGGACCTTAGCCAAGCCTCTTAATTTTTCATGTGAGGAAACTGAGGTTAAGCAGCTTGTCAAAGCTTACACAGGCAGGAGGTGGCAGGGCCCCATTGCAACTCCAGGACCTTGGACCTCAAACCCTTCATTCTTTCCACTGTACCATGTGGGCACACACACACACACACACACACACACATTGATGAAATTATGGATCTTCCTAAGAAATTCCCCTTGACATGCTTGACTACTTATTCTTCCATATGCATTTTGTTACCAATTTCTTTAATTCCTTGAGAGGCAGCATGTCATAGTGAAAGGGTCAGGAAGATCTGAGTTCAAACTCTGCCTGTGGCACATATTGATCACGGGCAAAATACCTAAACTCTCAGTGGCCTTGGCAACTTCCTAAGACCATAATTTACAGAGAAGTTTCTGGCCTGTATCCAATACCATAATTTCCCCCTACAGAAGCAATCACAAAGCTAGAACTCAGCCCTTCCACCCACTCTCTCCTCCTCTCCAAGGGAAAAAAAAATCATAGCTCATAGATTTATAAGAGACTCTAGAGGTCATCAAATCTAATCCTCCTTGTTTTATGGATGGAGAAACTGAGGCCAAGAGAGGTTAAGCGACCTACTGAGGGTCACACCTCTAATAAGTGTTGGAGGCAGGCTTTGAACTCAGGTTTTCCTGACTCCAATACTAACACTCTTTTCCATCTAGCACTTTGATATTGAAAAATGTTTATGTTGTTTTGCTTGGTATTGCATTAAGTAATAATATATTATTATTAATATATAATCATAATCATAAATAATAATTTAATTATTTATCAAGTTATTAAATTAAATAATAATTTAGTAAATAATAATATATTAATATTAAATTTGGGATGAATACTTTCTGTTGCTTATATAATGCTTTACAATTTATAAGTGTCTCATATATATGATCTCATTTGACCCTCAACAACAGCCTGGTGAGGTTGGGGCTACAGATATTATTCTTCCCTTTCTTGCAAGTGTGTAAACTGAGACTAAAAGGTTCAATTACTTCCCCATGGCTATGTAGTCAATAAAGATTAGAAACAGGATTCAAACCCAGGTCTCTCCCGATTTTGAGTCTAGGGCTCCTTCCCTTACAACATTCTGCCTACATGGTATATAACACTTTGCAAAGCACATTACAAATGTTGCCTCATTTCATCTTCCCCAAAGGCTTAGGAGATAGGTATTCTTATTAAACTCATTTTACACATAGAGAACTGGAGGCAGATAGAAGTTAAGTGCCCTACCCAGGGTCATGCAGCTGGTAAGTATCTGAGGTCACATTTGAACTCGGGACTTCCTGACTCTAGGTATAGCTCTCTCCCTTCTGCATCATATGGTTGGAGAGGCAGCTCATCAAATTCCTTCATTAATACATGTGTCTTTGACAGAACATAGCCAGTGAGCCAGGTCCTGAATTAAGGAGAAGGGAAAGATTAGGTCAGATCCTAATTGGGAAACTACAATTTCAGTAATTCTAGGCAGCTTGAAGTTGAGAAAGTCCTGTTCTTTAAAATAATTCTGTAATTGTATAAAAACCTGTTGTAGATAATAATAAAAAAAATCATTGCAGAGGCTCTTTTTATTCACAGATCATAGAAAACTTTCCCCAGTGTTAGCTCACTTTGCAAAATGGCTATGGAGGAAATAAAAAGTGAGGCCTTTGGGTGGTACTTGAGAATGTGTAGTAGCAGCTGATATAGGCTGTGATTATGTATGTGTGTGTGTGTGTGTGTATGTGTGTGTGTGTGTGTGTGTGTGTGTGTGTGTGTGTGTGTGTGTGTGTATTGCTATTGTGCTCAAGAGTTGTACTGGAACAGGAAGTAGGAATGACAGAGGCAGAAGGGAGCTACTATTGGCAAATGTAGACTGGCCTGCTGTGGATTTGACAAGTCAAGCAGAATTTTTGCAGACCTAAGGAATTTCCACAGTGATTCCCATGGGTGAGTTTTGTTGAATTTTTCTACTTCAAAGTGGGCAACATTCCAACAAGTTTCAGACTCCGGTTGAATTTTTTTTAAGCTTGTGAGAGTAATTCCTTCAAGATAATAGGTGGACTCATTGTTTGTAAGGATTGCGTTTGGACATTAACAACCAGACCAATGCTAATATAGATAGATATAGCACCCACAGCTGTGTAGCTACCATTAAAATTAAAAAACTTTCTGTAATATTTGCTTATTACCCCACCCACAGCTGGAATTATAAAGCTGATGCAAGCTTGCTAGAAATTTAAACCACTAGATGATTAGCCCTAGTACTATGGCAGTAAATGATAGGATTAGTTGAGGACAAGCTATTATTAGGTCTGTCAATATTTGTTAATTGCTGGACAAAACTGTTTCCTACATTTTGCCTCTCCTCTCCGACTCTGTCTCTCTGAGTCTCTGTCCTCCTCCCACTCACTCTCTTTTCTTCTTTTCTCCTCCCATGCTCCAGCCTGTACTCTCCTTTTGGCCATGCAGTATTGGGAGCAAATATAGAAGAGAGCAGTCCCAAAGATAGTTGTATGAATCTGTTCCAGAAATGCTGCATATGGTTTACTTTAGGACTGCTCCCCATCCTTATGTATCTATCAGTCAACAATGCCCTAAAGGAAAACCACACGACTGTGAGACCACAGGGCTCTAATGAGAATCCCACCCACTACAACTCAAAAAAACCAAACAAACCCAGAAATCCTTGAATGGCAAATTCTACATGTGAAGTGAAGGAAGAGACACATTAAACTATATAATTATGACATTCTCAGTCATGCATCCTGTCAGGCACTTGCAGTGTTCTCTCCCAATTTATTTCACATTTACCTGCCCTTCCTCCCTCTTCCTATATGATTGATGAGGGAGATTGACAATCTCCATCACAGAAGGTCGGTACCTATTCATTTTTACACAGAATCAGGGTATTATCCATAGTCAAAACCACTGGAATGAGATGTAGCTGATTCTTACTCAGATCTAATTTTTTCTCTCATTTAGGAGGGAGGGTATGAATCTAGGGCTAAAACTACATCTGGACTGTTAAAAAAAAAACCCAAAGTATTAAGATCCACATTTTGATTCTGTCTTCTTGGAAGGATATAATCTTAGAGACAAAGCAAAGAAATACCATGCAGCTAACAATACCCACAAAAATGAAAGCAGCTCTTGTACAATTTGGCAAAACCAAGAATTTGCCTTCAAAGCACTGAATCAAACCAGCTGTTTGCTTATTTGTTCATAGATTCATAAAGCATTAGTGCTAGAAGGGACCAAGGGTCACTTAATTCAATCCCTTTGTTTTATAGAAGAAGAACCTGAAACCTGGAGAAAGGAAATTACACAATTAAATTTAGTGAACATTTATTTATCACCTGCTAGGCATAGTGAATAGAGTGCCGGACCTAGAGTAAAGAAGACCCATTTTTCTGAGTTCAAATCTGGCCTAAGATACATACTATAGCGGTATGACCTTGGGAAAGTCACTTAACCCTGTTTGCCTCAGTTTCCTCCTTTGTAAAGTGAACTGGAGAAGGAAATAGCAAATCATTCCAGTATCTTTGCCAAAAACAACAACAACAAACAAACCCAAATGAGGGTCACAAAGACTTAGATACAACTGAAAAATGACTGAGCAGTAGTGGCATGTCCCAGGCACTGTGCTAGACAGTAGGCATACAAAGGAAAAAAAGCCAGTCCCTGCCCCCAAAGAGTTTACATTCTGTGGAGCAGTGTATGAAAACAATATGTTCACAGAAAATGAAATACAAAATATGTAAAAATGAACGTCTGGAAGGACAGAGTATCTAATGTGAAAGATAGTTTGTTAACAATAGGGTGAAATTCCAGCTGGCACAATGGAAGGACAGGATATAGTGGGAGAGAGATATAGGATGGATGAGTTTCACTTGGATGGGCACGAAGAAGGAAAGAACTAACCCACGATGGGAGAAGCTGCTACTCTATGGTTCCGTTCCAAATCACAGGGATTCTTATGAAGGAGGGTTTATAGGGCAAATGGTTGTCATGCTCTTCACAGTAGCAATGGTAATGTTGGACCCAGCTGGAGATAGAAGAATGAGGAATGTTTGAATCAGCAGCCAGCTCATCTCTGCCCTGACCATTGATGACATCAGTATTGAATAGGTGATCTCCTCCAAGGTACTGAACCAAAGAGCAGAGGCTCATTCCCAGCGCTTCTAACTTCAAATTATTGCTCTTTCCATTAAGCCATGCTCCCTCCCTATTGCAAAATATTTATTTGATCATCAGCATTAACCTTACTAAAACCAGACTTGCTAGTTTGACCCAGAATATTTGCAGTGCAACCAGAATTACATTGGACTTTAACTATCAATTGGCTTCTAATCATAGCCAATCCAACCCAAGTAGATCCTTTGAATAAGAGCATTTTTAAGCATGCAATGACAATATGACAGAATCTATGCTAATTCATAAGATTTGCATCCTACTTATGTCTTCCCTGCCTGAAAATAATATACCCTTCACTTGTCTAAGAAGCTACAGTTATTTTTAGTTTTCAACATTCACTTCCATAAGATTTTGAGTTCCACATTTTCTCCCTATCTTTCTACTCCCTCCACACCAAGACAGTGTATAAATTGTAAAAGAGGCTAAACATGTATGTTCATTTTAAACCTATTTTCATATTAGTCATGTTGTGCACAAGAATTAGACCCAGTGAGAAAAACCAAGAGAAAGAAGAAACGAACAAAAAAAGAGAGAGAACAAATAATATGCTTCCATCTCCATTCAGATTACATAGTTCATTTTCTGAATGTGGACGGCATTTTCCATCATGAATCTTTTGCAATTATCTTAGATCCTTGCACTGTGAAGAAGAGATAAGTCTATCACAGTTACTCATCATATAATGTGACTGTTACTGTATACAATGTTCTTCTGGTTCTGCTCACTTCTCTCAGCATCAGTTCATGTAAGTTCTTCCATGTTTTTCTGAAGTCCACCTGCTCCTCATTTCTTATAGCACAATAGTATTTCATTACAGTCATATACCACAACTTGTTTAGTCATTCCCCAACTGATGGGCCTTCCCTCAGTTTCCAATTCTTGGCCACCACAAAAAGAGCTGCTATAAATATTTTTGTATGTGTGGGTCCTTTTCCCATTTGTATGATCTCTTTGGAATATAGACCTAGAAGTGGTATTGCTGAGTCAAAGGGTACACACAGTTTTATAGCCCTTTGGGTATAGTTCCAAATTGCTCTGCAGAATGGTTGGATCAGTTCACAAATCCACCGACTATGCATTAATTTTCCAATTTTCCCACATCTTCTCCATCATTTGTCATTTTCCTATTTTGTCATGTTAGCAAATCTGGTAGGTGTGATGTGGTACTTCAGAGTTACTTTGATTTGCATTTCTCTAATCAATAGTGAGTTAGGGCATTTTAAAAAATATGACTATACATAGCTTTAATTTCTTCATCTGAAAATGCCTGTTCATATCCTTCTCAAAGTACTTTCACAGACATTATTTCCTTTGATCCCTATAGTATCCCTGTTATACTTGAAGGGCAAACATTATTCCTGTTTTATGGAGGAAAAAACTGAGACTCAGATAACAGAGGTAACTTGCCTGTCTTCAAATAGCTTATTAATGGCAGAACTGGGTCTAAACTTACTTTCCTCACTGCTGTGCTACCTCTTTTGACAGCTAGTGCATGGTTCCTTAACTGTAATTGGTATCCTACCTTGGGCCTTGGTCCAAGAAAAAAAGCATACCTTGAAAATCTTGCTGGTAAGTAACCTCCTGAGTCCCACCTGGACTTTCTAATTAATTTGTAGAGCAATTAGGGATATTCACTGTACTGGAATCATTATACGGTCTTGCCACATGAAAAGAAGATACCTGGGGCAGCTAATCAGGCTAGAGATAATTATTTTGCTTAGGAAAAAAAGTTTACCTGTGGGAAGATAGTGAGGAAAATGAAAGTATCCATCAAGAATAACTCTCCTTTGGAACTTGCAGCTTAAAATATCTACATCTGTACCATTTATATATATATGTCTATTTCATGTATCTATACCTATATATCATCTCTCTATATGACATATACACACATATATGTATATGTGCATATACATATATACACACATGTGTGTATATACTTACACAGACACACACAGACATACACACAGACACACACACAGACACACAGACACACACACACATATACCTAGTTTGGATTGAAATGAATATAAAACTCCAGCTGTTGCCAGCTAGAAAGATGATCATAGTGACATGTTATCATTTTAACAATTTAACAAACATTTATTAAATACCTGTTGTGTGTGAGAGCATGTGTTTAGGGCTGTGGATACACAGATAGATACAGCATAGACTGTTCTCTGAAGGAGATTATTATAATAGAAGGAGGAAAGAGCTGTGCCGAATGACTATGGTGCAAAAGACATCAAGGCAATTCAGTTCAGTTCAACAAGATCTTCCAATTGCTATGTGCAAGGTGCTGTGCCAGGGCTTGGGACTGAAAGACAAAAATAAAGCAATTCCTTCCCTCAAAGAGCTGACATGACATTAGGGGATACCAGTGAGCAGTTAATAAGTACAGGATAACTTGAGGAGGAAAGAGTACTTGCAGTTGATAGGGGTGGATATGGGGAAACAGGAAGGGCTTCCAGGTGGGAGACAGCAAGCACACTCAAACTGTCTTGAAAGATGCTAGAAATTCTAAGAGGTGGACTTGAGAAGGAGTGCATTTCAGGCACTGGGGAAAACTTTGGCAAATGTACAAAGGTAGAAGATAAAATACTGAATGAGAGGAATAGTAAATAGGTTAGTCTGACTGGAGTGTAAAGCGTGAGAAGGAGAATGATTCAGAATGCGAAGGGCTTTACATTTGGGGTTGATGTTTTTCTTTTTTTCCCCATAAACATACTCAGGAGCCATAGGCAAAGTGCTATGAGAAATTTGAGGAAGGAATTACCTTCATCTGAGGAGGGGCAGTGTCAGGAAAGGATAAATAGAGGAAATTACCCAAGCTGTACCTTAAAAGAAAGGGAAGGGTTTAGTAGATGGAAATAACTAGAGGAGAAATCCATTCCATGCATGAGAGATAGTATCAGCCAAAGCTCAGGAACAAATAAGCAAAAGCAATGAAACAAGACATGGCAGGAAAGAACATGAAACAGAACTGTCCAGTTTGTCTGGAACATTGAATCTTTTTTCCATAAGGAATGTTCCCACATGGTGGGGCAGCACGGAGAGAATCAGGGAATTTTGGGTGGTGTTGGGTAGCATGTGTGTATAGGTGGGTAGGATTGGCACTTTCCCCTTTTTATTATAGACGGCAACTAAACTGTGCCTGAAATCTCTGTAATATAGAATGCCCAGTACTAGATGAATTTTCTAATCTCAGTCTTCTATGACTATGACCATAGATAGGAACAGCAACTGCTTCTTGACAGAGCCAAGTACAACACAACCCACTTTTGAATGTTTACATATTCAGCAAAGTCATATAAATAGACACACACTAGCAGTTTGACCCTGGGCAAGTGCACTGTCCTCTCAGTGTTCTTTCTGTTGTACAGTCGTTTCAGACTTTTCCTGACTCCGTTTAGGGTTTTCTTGGCAAAGATACTGGAGTGGTTTGCCATCTCCTTCTCCAGCTCATTTTACAGATTGGGAAACTAAGGCAATGTAAT
This sequence comes from Pseudocheirus occidentalis, assembly GCA_028646575.1. Lineage (NCBI taxonomy): Eukaryota > Metazoa > Chordata > Mammalia > Diprotodontia > Pseudocheiridae > Pseudocheirus > Pseudocheirus occidentalis. The sequence goes on from CM053599.1 coordinate 142,541,372, forward strand.
GCCAATCAAAGCAGCACACTTGAGGACTGCTGCTGTGAATCTGTTTTAGAGGTGGGATTGCACACACACACACACACACACACACACACACACATACACAGACACACACTCTATTAAAAACTAAACCTTGAGCCAAGAAACTAAAGCATTCCCAATTCGTGACAACATAACAACGTATTACCAGGTAGTCACATGACCTTGAACAGACACAAACATTATATAACATAGCATACCCCCACCTTATACATTCTTTGGGGGTCAAAATCTTTGAGGAGTGAGCAGTCAGCTCCAGGTACTGTTCCCAAGTACTTGTACATACAATCAGGGGGTCCCAAGCCAGGGTCTTCCCTTAACACAGCATATGCCCAGGGGTAGCAGAGAATACAACACACTCCACCCCTACATCACAGGAGGTTACAACCCCCTCAATCCAAACAGAGTGTCCAAGTAAAGCCCTCTTGGGAGTGCATCCTTCTCCCCATGCTGCTGTTGCACGTTCCCACCTGGCACTCTCAAGCTCATGCATCCTCCAATGAGCCAAAGGGTCCAAGTCCTTACACTCTTCCAGTTCCTCCCCTACTCCCACCCCCTTCCAAGTTCTGATGGGTAGCTGGGTAACAAAGCCAACAGGGTGGGTTCCTGGGGGGTTATGGCATTTCCCCCATCCCACCATAGACAACTCCATCCCAGGGTCCAAACCTTACCAGGGGGATGTGGCAGAAAAGCACACTCACTGCTCCGGCCTGAAAAGTTTTTATCTTGACCCGGGGCTGAGTTCTGAGCTTCACTGTTCCTCCTACAGGTTTGTGGGCTGACTGCTCGCTGCTCCTGCCTGGATTCATACACAGGCAGCTCTCTACTTCTGCTCCATGTCTCGCCTCAAGGAGAAAGAGACAGCTCCCTTCCAAACTCTCCTTGCTCCTGCCTGGGTCCAGGCACAGCAGACTCCAGGGACTCCTGCCCTCATCTTTTGTGTCTGTCCTGCACCACCCCAACTCTGGGGCAGCTTGTCCTCCCCCAGCTTCACATGAGGAGGGTCTGATCTGCTCTGGGCTCTGGGCACAGCAAAATAACACAATAACTGGAAAATAACAGATAACTATCCCAGTTTCACTACATCCCATACTTTCCTTTAGTATTTTATTCTACTCCAGTATTTCAGTGGTCTCCTCTCCAGAAGTCTCCTCTCTCCATCAGAGGTGTCCTCTCCAAGCTTTGAAGAGTTATTCGCATTATTCACAGCTGACCCATCCCCCTCCCAACTAATGGTCCTTCTATGAGCGAGCCTGAAGGCAAAACACCTCAGAAGACATATACACTTAGGCTAGTGGGTTCAGAGCCAGAAGGCACCAAAGCCCACGTGGCTCAGTACCTGATTGTCTCAGAGCCAAAAAGCACTAAAACCTACCACACCTGTACAATCAGGGTTCAAAGGAGATCAAAGGAGATCTGTCCTTCCGATGTTTTTAGCAGGAGCCTGGGAAATTAAACTCCAAAAAGAAAAACAACAAAAGTCGCACCTTGAACTCATAGGTTAACAATAATAAGTGACTTCTCCAGGGTCACATAATTATTAAGCATCTAAGGCTGGATTGACTTTAAGTCCTCCTTACTCCAGGCCTGGTGCTCTGTCCATTGCTCCACTTAGCCACCCTCTCAGTGCTCCAGGCTACTAGACTAGCAGCTGATGAGAAGGTGCCAACTTGCATTGTTAAGGAGATTCCTTGTCCATCTAGTTCCTTATATCAATGAAATCTTAAATCCAGTCCTAGAGTCACTGATTGTCCCTTCCATTTTTTCCCTTCTCACAAAACAAAACCAAACAAAAACCTCCCCTAAAAATGTAAGATGTTTGCTTATAAGTTATTTAGTTAAGTTTCAAAACCATTAGAGGTAGTGTGGTGCAGCTGAAAGAAGATTAAGTCTTGAGTTCAAACTTGAGTTTTTCTTGTACAAGAGTGGGGACGTTATTTCATCTTTGAAGCTGTCTTTTCTGTAAAATGAAGAGTGAAGAGATGGTAGATGGTCTATGAAGTCCTTTCCAGCCTTACACATATGCTCCTAAGGGGAGGATTTTTAACTTGTCAGACTGAAAACTCCCTTTGGTGACTACAATTGATTTTGAATCTGACAAACTAATTGGAAAGGGGACAATATTCCCGTTTACCAGTTCTAGACTTCCTGATCAATCAATGGCTTTGGGCAAGGCAGGCACTGTGTTAAGCACTGAGGTGGGGAAGGAGATGGGCAGGTGGAGGGGGAAGATACAGAGGTAAATAAAGCACAATCCCTTCCCTCAAGAGATGTCAGGTAAGTTATAGAGGAAAATCAGCGCCAAGTCAGAGTCCTCAGCTGTCATGAAACAAGGCAGGGATGTCTTTGTCAGTCAGTGACTCAGCTAACTTAAACACCTCCTCTATGCCAGATGCTGGGCTAAACAATGGTGATAAAAAAGAAAGGGAAAAGATAGTCCCTCCCTGTTCTCCAGGATCTTAGTCTAATGTATAATAGATACATGTAAACAATTATGTATAAATAATATGTATATGTATGTATGTGTATATGTGTTTATATGTGTGCATACACACACACACACACACATATATATATATGTGTGTGTGTGTGTGTGTGTGTGTGTATATAGAAACTTGAAGATAGTTAACCGAGAGAAGGCACTAAGACTGAGGACTGGGAAAGGTTTCTTTCAGAAATTGGTATATTAATTAAGACTTAAAGAAGGAATCCAGGGAAACCAAGAGATAGAGTTTCAGATATGGGGCACGGCCGGTGCAAATGCCAAGAGTTGGGAAATAGAGTGTCTGAGGAACAGTAAGGGGACTGGTGACATTGGATTGAAGAATATGTGGAGGAGTGTAAGGTGTAGGAAGACTGGAAAGGTAGGAAGGGACCAAGTTATAGAAGGCTTTAAAAGCCTAACAGAGGCTTTTATAAACAGCAACAGTATATACTACAGAAATTTGCAGATGATAAAAATGAGGATGGATGTGCCCATTGGCACCTTGTTGAGAAGACTGAAGATATCTGATTAAGACTCAGTAACTGGGCTGTCCTCAGGATTAATTAATAATTTGGCTTGTTGCTTGGCACTTCCTAAAGGATGGGTTTCACGGACAGAATCTACCATCAAGATAATTTGGTTGGCATGGACTCTTGGGAGTATGCTTCTCTTGTCAAAGGAGCTACCCCTTTGTGGTATCCTTTAAAAGGGGTCTTCCATGTGTCCAAGAGAGGAGTTCCTGTATGTTGTTGTTCCTGGACCCTCAACTCCCTTATTTATAGGAGTAATGGGGAAAAGAGATTCCCTAGGTGAACTGATCCCAGAATCTTGCAGGTAGATTTCTTGGGTAATGCCAGCTTTGTTGGTATCTTCATGAATGATCTTGTCTAAGACCTTGAGGATCTGTCTTTCTAATCATAAAGAGGAAATGTATTGACCCATGTATCTCTTGGAAAGAGAAGAGGATCACCCATGTGCTCCGACTCATATACCACCTCACATATTGAGGAGCATCAAAAGATTGGAAATACAACATGGGAGAACAAGAAACCTGAACTTCACTGTCTGCTGAGCTTTTCAGGAGAGGGAGGTTACCTGTCTAGCGACCTCTAAATGGGGTTCCTTTCTTGGGGAAGGGAAATTTAAATTATGCTAAGATACTAAGTTGGAAGATTTTGTGATCCTGCAGAAAAGCAGAACCCACCAGAGAAGGAGAATTGTATTGATTGTTTATGAGCTATTGTGAGCTGTTTGTGTGTTTCCTACATTTGTTTATGAGTTCCTGTGAGTCCTTTAAGTTTTCTGTATTTTCTCTAGGGTAAAATTAATCTGTTACTATTGTTATATTTGATGCTTGTATGAGATCTAGAGGGACCTTTATACCAACAACTGTGGAGACCTAGACATGAGCCATATGCTGATATTTTCTCAGATTAAACTCCTGGATGGGTGGTGGATGAGCCAAAGAGGAATGGTTTTGGAGAGAAATCTCCAATATTAGACCCAAGCTGCATAAATACAGGACATAGAGGTGCTGGCAGATGGGTTATATAAGTATATATACATATACATATGTGAATGTATATAGTCATAGATATGTGTGCACATAATATTCCTATATTAACTCAAACTAAGTAATAAAATTTTTTCATTAACTTTGGTTTTACAGCATTCAGTGTTCAATGTTAATATAGGAGATCAATTGATAGCAGAAATCAGGTCATAATGGCAGCCCTGGTAATCAAAAAGGATATATTTTCTCATGTGAAGTTCTGGAAGCTTGGCTTTGGTGGTATTCCTGCTACTAGAAATTTGAGATTATATAGGCTGACTCTTTGCTTCAAAGCATAACTATAGATATTCTCTAACTGTTTCTGGTCCACTTACTGCATAGTAAAGAATAGCAGTAAAAATAAATAATGTATTGTAACCAGATCTTAACAGTTCCTAAGAGTCAATTGTTAAATTTCCCATGTATTTAACACCTCAGAAATCAGCAAAGATTTTAAATCAGAGCTTGATTTATTGTTTTATTGATTGTCTAGACTTAAGAAAGTGATGGATAAAAAGTTAATTATGTATATTAAACTTAAGTGTGCCATGTAGCTTTTTTTTTTTAAGAGAACTGGTTATTAAACATTTACCAGCATACCACTATGCCTTTTCCTCAGTGTAGTAGCTCCTTCTCCTTCATTCTTGGAGGTCACTAGTTGAAAAGACGACGCTCAAAAAGGTCTCCAGAGATTCAGTGGTGGGGATTTCCTGTTTAGCCCCCCTCCCCACCTAGCCTTCCCCCCACTCCCATCCATTGAGTGCTTAGCCTTCTAGGAAAGCCTGTGCCTGGGATATGTCTCCTATTTTCATCTTCTTCTCTTTGTTACAGTCTTAGTTCTCTCTTTACTCCTCAGTCCCTTCCCATACCTTGTGATCAGCAGAAAGGAAAGAGAGAAAGTTTCTTCACTGGGGATATTTGTATGTACTCTTGGTTCCAGTTCAATAACAAAACAAAAACCTTTTTCTTTATTAGGAAGCAAATAGACTGGACATAGAGAATACTTATGCATTGTCTGAAGTAGGGAGGCAGTGCCCTCCATCCCGTGTCATTATAAGTTTCCAGAAACAGGCTCCCCAAACTCCCATACTCCCAGGACTTGGTCCTTATTGTCAGGTTCCCCATGAGACTCAATAACTTGATTCCTTCTATCAAGATGCCATGTAGATATATCTTTTCTAGGACCTATTTGTATAAAAATATTTATAGCAGCTCTTTTTGAGGTGGCTAAGAATTGGAAATCATAAAGATGCCCATCCTTTTTGGGAAATGACTAAACAAGTGGTAGTATATGATTGTGATGGAATACTACTGCGCTGTAAGAAATGACAAGCAGGATGATTTCAGAAAAGTCTGGACTCACATGCACTGATGCAAAGTAAAGTGAGCAGAACCAGGAGATCATTGTACACAGTAACAGCAATATTGTATAATGAAGAACTGCAAATGACTTAGCTGTTCTCAGCAACACAGTGATTCAACACAATCCAAAGGGACTAATGATGAAGCATGCTATCTGCCTTCACAGAAAGAACTGATAGTGTCTGAATATAGACTGGAGCATGCTATTTTTCACTTTCTTTCTTTCATTCTTTTATTTATTCAAGTCTTCTTATACAAAATGACTGATATGGAAATGTTTTACATGATTGCACATGTGTAACTGGTATCTGATTTATTACCATTTTGGGGGGTAGGGGAGAGCAGGAAGGAGGGATAGAATTTGGAACTCAAAACTTTTTAAAACTGTAAAAATTGGGGCGGGTAGGTGGCGCAGTGAATAGAACACCAGCCCTGGAGTCAGAAGGACCTGAGTTCAAATTTAATCTCAGACACTTAACACAAAAAACTAGCTGTGTGACCTTGGGCAAGTCACTTAACCCCAATTGCCCTTCCTTCCCCCCTCCAAAGAAAAAGCAAAAAAAAAAAGTGAAAACTGTTTAAACATATAATTGGGGGAAAATAAAATATTATATATATATATATATATATTAAAAAGATATGTCTTTTCTTGCTTGCTTAGTACTTTGTTTATAATGTCCCAAACTTGTGAGTCTAGTTCAGAAATGAAATTAATAACAAGAGCGAGACTTACTCTAAGATCCCATGGAATCCTGATACGGGAAAATCGGAGTCATCAAGACCAGATAGAAAGAATTCTAGGTCCTTGGATCCAAGGGAAGATAGACTTAAAATATGGACTAGCAGACAACAGAAAAAAAAAGTTTCAAAAAATGCCTTCCATTGTTTGGGGAGCAGGAGAGGAAAGTTGAATTGTCATTTGATGGAAACCTACGTGTATTGTCTTGAGTTGTATTTTCCCATAACTTTTTAGCATGACATATGATGTCCTTGTGGTCTGAGTTGAATTAATTTCTAGGGAGTGAGAATACAGATGAGAACAGGACCCTGGAAGAAATTTCCCATAAAACCTCTTTTACAGTAGTGAGGACCAATTAGTATTCTATTTGATTTTTGGTTGATTAATTCAATATAACGTGGCCTTAAGCTGAATTAATAGAAGTTTAGAATGATCACAATGATAGACTCACTATATTCTTTCCTGATCAGAGCACATTTGGAGTATCATGTCTTGTTCTGGGCATCACATCTTAGGAAGGACATTGTTAAGCTGAAGAGTATCCAAAGGAAGGCAACCAGGACAGTGAGGGGCCTTGAGAAAGCATGCAATGGAAGGATTACTTGAAGGAAATGTGGATATTTTTAGCCTGGAGATGAGATTGGAAGGTGAGATAGGGTTTCTTCTTTTGGAATTACTTGTCTTAAGTTATTTATGGTCCTATGATGTATTTCCACATTGTTGGTGCCTGATGAATATCTGTTGATTGGTTGAGGCATTGATTTCTTTCTTCAAATATTTATTAAGTACCTGCTTTGAACAGATAAGCTGGAATCCTTATCCCCTTGGAACTCATACAGGTAGTTTTAGTATATGAGCAGGTATAACACACTGGAGAAATGGGTAAGATGTTCAAAGTGTGATTTGAGGTGTGTGTGTGTGTGTGTATGTGTGTGTATGTGTCTGAGAGAGAGAGACAGAAAGAGAGAGAGAGAGAGAGAGAGACTCTGAGTCTGACTGTCATTGATTCAGGTATCAGGAAAGACTTTGTGACTTGTTATATTCATTTTCAATATTCATCAGTATCACCAAGGAAAAGTACATTATTTGGCAAATAGTAGATAACTTAAGTGCAGGAAGTAAGGGAAGGAAGAAGAAAAGTTTGGGGTGTCTGTTTAATGCTTTCCATATCAATGCAATAAGAAATCCCAATTCTTGATATCTTTTCAGACAAGATTTCTTTGGTGTTCGTGAAGTGGTTACTTTTTACCAAAAGTTGTCAGTTTTGTTCCACTGTGATCTCCCTTATTTTAACTTATTGATGCTGAAAGATCCCTCCAGATAGTTTTCTCTTTCCTGAATGTCTTCATGGTTTGAAAAATATCTAATCGCTCTTAATTATTTCCCAGAGTCATGAGTTCATGGCCCAAACTGAATCCCAGAGAGAAGAAAAAACTAGCTTGCCCAATGTGACACAAGTAACTAAGTAGCAAAGTTAGGATTTGTTTTGGCAAATCTGGACAACATATTGAAAAGCAGAGATATCACCTTGCCAACAAAGTACTGAATGGTCAAGCTTATGGTTTTTCCAGTTACAATGTATGATTGTGAGACTACAAGGAAAGCTGAGCACCACAGAATCAGTGCTTTCGAATTATGCTAGAGAAGACTCTTGAGAATCCCTCAGACAGCAAGGAAATAAAATCACTTAATACTTAAAAAATTAATTCAGGCTGCTCACCGGAAGGTCAAATACTAAAGGTGAAGCTTAAATACTTTGGCCACAAAATGAGAAGACAGTACTCATTGGAAAACACTGATGTTAGGAAAGACTGAAGGCAAAAAGAAAAGGGAAGGATGAAATGGATAGTTTCATGAAAACAAGAAACTTGACTTGGACAGCCTTCGAGAGAAAGTGGAGAAGGGCCTGGCAAGCTATGGTCCATGGGATTATGAAGAGTCAGACATGACTGAACGACTGAAGAACAGCAAAGGATTTAGACCCAGACTCTCTGACTACCCAGAGTCCTTTCCACTACTTTACAATAGCATCATTCTTTAATATTACATATATTTAGAGAGTGATAGATACAGCCAATGCCTCCCCTCACCCACTCTCAAGTACACATACTAGAAAACAATTGATACACAGTGACAAATATGTCAAAAATCATAATCTAAGTGTGCATTTTCTCTTTTGACCTTGAGGCTAAAAGGAAGCAGGGAGTGAGGAAGAACTCTTACAGCAACAAATTTATTCATGTAGCATCCTTTCCTTGAGGTTGTTAAAAAATGTCTCTCTTTCCACCAATTTCTTATGCAACGAGGTAGGTACAAATTAGTAATCAATTCAATTTTAGTGACGTGATGATGTAATATTGAGTGATTTAGTGATATATTGTGGATTATAAATTTGTATTTTTGCTCAGTTTTGTGTTTTAACTAATATAATATACTTAAGTATCATATACATCACAATGTATAAAAATAACACATGCAGTCTTGTCTCCCTGGACTCCCTTAGGAGCTAAAATAAATTAACAACAACAACAAACCCCAAATCCTTAAACCTGCTGATTTCTTCTATTTTTTTTAGGTTTTTCATTAGCATGCTGGAATTTGGAGGGCAGAGAGGGAATAACTCTAGATATAATTATAGAAAATATGTTAGCAAAGGAGAATTTTCATTTTGCATAGACATTATCTCATAGATGTGATTCAGATGGTGGGCATCTAGGTGGCATGGTGGATAGAGTGCCTGTAGTCAGAAAGACACATACTAACTGTGTGACCCTGGAAAAGTCACTTAATCTCTGTTTGCCTCAGTTTCCTGCTATATAAAATGAAGGTAATAATAATACCTACCTTCAGTGGTTGTTGTGGGGATCACATGTGACAATAATTGTAAAGTGCTTAGTATGTTACCTTGTTGTTCAGTCTCTTTTCAGCTGTGTTAGACTCTTGGTGACTTCATTTGGGATTTTCTTGGCAAAGACACTTGCCACCTTTTCCTTTTCTCTGCTCATTTTACAGATGAGGAAACCAAGGCAAACAGGTTTAAGTGACTTGCCCAGGGTCACATAGTAAGTGTCAGAGGTCAGATTTGAACTGAAGATGAGGCTCCGGCACTCTACCCACTATGCCACCCATTGTCTGGTAAATAGTAAGTACTATCTAATATGATCTATTATTATATGCAACATATTTAGTACATAATTACATTACTATGTCTGAATATGTAATTCAAAATCTCAGCTTCTAAAAGATCAAGTTGGCAATATCTCTGTCCCTCCTGAAGTATTTTTTTTTGTAAAACTATGCTTCAGTCCTCTTTAGCTGTGGATCTACCCCACCTTTTATGTCAGAAATTTTGCCTAGAGTCCAGGCATGAATAATATGTGTCAGGACCTTGGACTTGAAATCCAAAGATCTTGGTGCCGTCCTTCTGAAGTATAATAAACCTAATGTAGTAGCCCTAGAAAGCTTGTCACCCAATCAATCAAGTGATTATTTATTGAGTGCACACACTGTCCCTGGCACCAAGTAAGTGTGACCCAACCTTTCAGTGGGTGACCAAGATTTGGAAGAGTACTTAATGTGGAGAACAACAGAAGTGTCTCCCCATGAACTACCAAATCAAACTTTTAAAAACATTCTTGAGAACAGGGTTGCCATAGCAACATGACTTATCCACTGTCCAATTTACTGGGGATGATCTTTTCTATACTTAGCTACCCTGGTCCACAGAAAGTAGCCACCATCTGCCACTGGGTCCATACTGTCTTGGTAGATCTTTAATAGCTTATGCTCTGGTGGCAAAGCCTTAGAGAACCTTAGGTCACCTCTGTCCCATGATGGGGTATTAGAAAAAGATTTTTGAGAAAGATCCACCTGTGGTGGATTTATGAGATCACACAGTATGAGAAGATATGAATGGTCTGAGATGTGATGTGCACTGTGGGAGGAGATGCCTTTAAGTGACCTTATGGATCAATGAGAGTGAGGCTCCACTGATGTATAAGTCTCCATGTGTTTATACACATAGGCCACACCAGAAGAGCAATTCATACTATAATACCAAAATTATTAAAAATGAGCAATGTTGAAGACTTTTATAAATAGATGAAGAATGAGATGAAAAATTTTATAATAATACTGTAAAAGAAAAGGTTTTAAAAGCTGTAAAAACTATGATTAATATGATTATTGTATAATATATGTAATATTATATATAACATATATATGTGTTTATCTATGTATATACCTATATTATGTGGTTATATATGTATGTAGGTATATATGTATACATACATATATTTTCTGTTCATATATATTTATATGTGAATATGTATGTATGTATATCTATATCTAAGTGACTTGCCCAGGGTCACACAGTGTCTGAAGTCAAATTTGAACTGAGGAAGATGAGACCCCAACACTTTATACGCTGTGCCACCCACTGCCTGGTAAATAGTATTTTGGGGGGGACAGTTATTAGAGTAACTTGTTTTTTGTGACTATGTTTATTTATTACAAGAAATTTGGGGTATAGGATGTGTTCAGGAAAGCCTGGACCTCTGATATGAGGGCTTCTGAGCCCTTTTCAGGGCTACTTTCCACTATTGGTGTCTCTCTAATCCATCCGACTCTCACTTGTGACTCCAAGAAGCTATAGTATGAACAGCAGCTGCACCTCAGTAAGCTGTTTTGGCAGATGGATTAAACTAGGCTGAGAGTAACTGAGGGTTCTCAAACCCTTTGGTGAATTAGGGGGTGTCTACCCCAAACATGTGAAGATTTCCCCTGGCGGAATGGGTGGATGAGAACCATCTGTTACAACAGAAACAAAGGTGACTGAAGCAGGTTCTGTGGAGCACTTAGAACTTGGTGAGACATCAGATACCAAGGTCATCCACTGCATCCTGACCCATCACCAGTCATCTTGACTCTGTCCTGCCACTGAACTATGTTGACTTTGGAAGGGAGAGTGAAGCTAATGACTTTGGGTAATTCTGCCTCACTTAAATCCAATTTATGCACAAATCAAAAAATATCACTCATACCATTATATCATTTTTTGCCTCTCTCAGTCCTGAGGTAACAGAAAAATGTTGAAACAGCAGGTGCAGATACATTGGGAGCTGTAGTCACAACCCTGTGCACAGGCAGGCTAGGCCATAGGGTCATCTTTTCACTGGAAGCAGTGTGTAATTTGGCAGGCCCCTAGGTGTCTGAATAATCTTTGAAGGACCACACTGTTCATTTCCTGGTGTGAGAATGGGGCTAGAAAAGGAACCCTAAAAATTGTCTGCTTTACTCAACCATGACCTGTTTACTATGGCAGGCAGGGATCCTTCTCTGTGGTCAAAATACACACCAAAAATGTGCAAAAACTTCTGCAAAGATGATTTCACTCACCATCAGTACATGGAATGTGCACATATTTATGGACAACATGAAATCCGTAGACCTGAAAGATGAACAACTGTTGTTCAGAGAGAACTCAGCAGATATCACATCTAAATAGCATCCTTGACTGAAACAAGGCTGACAAAGGAAAGCCTACTTACCAAAGTCTGAGCTATATACAAGCTTTTCTGGAGCGGCCACAGTGAAGGGGAGCACCATGAAGCGGGCATAGGTTTCCCAATCAAAACTAACCTACTTGGGGTGGCTAGGTGGCGCAGTGAATAGAGCACCGGTCTTAGAGTCAGGAGGACCTGAGTTCAAGTCCGACCTCAAATACTTAACACAAAAACTAGCCGTGTGACCTTGGGCAAGTCACTTAACCCCAACTGCCCTCCAAAAAGCAAAACAAAACAAAACAAAACAAAACAAAACTAACCTACTCAACAAGTTTGTATGCCTACCAAAAATAGTGAATGACAGGCTCATGGCAATGCAATGACCACTGGGCCTTTGGTATTGTCATTAATGAGGGCATACAGACAATTATGTCAAAATTTGATTGCCTGGATAAGTTAATCATTATTGTACTTTCCATGATGGCATGCTTGTTTGAGTTCTGGATACTGGACAATGCTCTTGTGTTTTCCCAGTCACGAATGGAGGGAAGCAAAGCTGTGTGCTTGTTCCCATGCTTTGTAGCATGATGTTTTCAGCAATATTGTCAGATGCCTTCAATGAGAACAAACAAGGCGGTAAGGTCAGCTATGCCACTAATGGCAAATTATTTAACTTGAAAAGGCTACAAGCCAAGACTAAAGTGGAGGGAGAGTTGGTTTATAATATTTTTGTCTGCAGATGATTATACACTCAATGTAGCCTCTGAAACTGAGATACAACAAAGTATGGATTGATTCTCTGCTGCTTGTGCTAATTTTGGCCCAACAATTAAGACCAAGAAAATACAGGTGCTCCACCAGCCAACAGTACACCATCCATATGTGGAAGCATTGGTTACAGCAAATGGAGACATTTTGAATACTGTGGGTAAGTTTGCTTACCATAGCATTATACTTTCCAAGGCTATACAGATTGCTAATGAGGTTTATACATACATTGCCAGAGGTAGCTCAGTGTTTGGGAGCCTCTGAAGTAGAGTGTGGGAGAGAAGAGGCATTAGACTATCAAACTGAAGGTCTATAGAGCCGTTGCACTGATTTCATTGTATGTCTGTGAAACTTCAACAATATACCAGTGACATGCCAGAAAACTGAATAATTTTAATTTAATTTTCTTAGGAAGATTCCTAAGGTCACATGTCAGGATAAGGTACTAAGCTGAGGTCCTTTCTTGAACTAAACTTCCAAGCACTCAAACTCTATTGCAGAGAGCCCAACTCTCATGGCCAGTCAGCCATGTTCTAATGTCAAGCCTACACTTGCCTAAAAAACTGTTTTACAGAATACTCACAGAAGGCAAGTGCTCACATGGTGGTCAGAAGATGTGATACAAGGCCACTTTCAAGGTCTCTTTTGAATTGCTTGGGTGACATGGGAGACTGGCAAAGGACCACATGTGGTATGCCTGAATCAGAGAAGCTGTGCTCTATGAGCAAAGTAGAATTGAAGTAGCTCAAGAGAAACGTGATATGTGCAACTTCAGAGAATCCGTCCCAAATGTTCATATGAACTATTTGTACCCAACCTGTGGTTGAGCATTCTGAGATTGTATTGATCTGATCAGCCACAGTCAGACACATTGTAACTTGACTCTCACATAGTGATGTCATTTTGATCCTCTCCAAGAATGAAGAACAGCAAGAAATTACAAGCAAATATTTTCTTTTCTTCCCCCCTCCCACACCACTGGGATGGGTGTGTGTGTGTGTGTGTGTGTGTGTGGAAGGGAGAAACAAATGAATTTTTGTTAATTTTTTTAAACAGAAGGGAGGATGGGAAGTACTAGAAATATGGAATGTAGACTGCACTTTCAGATGAAGCCTCTATATTATTAATTTTACTTACCTGTTATTTTATTACAAGAGAACTCTCACAAAGTAGGAGTAATCTCTAAATGTTTGCAATGTAAAAACAGAACACATCAACAAAACTGAAAGTCTAAAACCAGAAGGAAAATGTAGAACAGCTCAAGGTCATCCTCCTGGCACTTGTCAGATAATTGGCATGAATCCCATGAAGATTTAATTAATTGTCTCTTGCTGTCTGCTTCCTCCAGCCATGGAAGTCTCCTCTTTTCCCAATAATAACCTTATAGAGTATTTATCTGAACTCAGTCAACACCATGGCACCTTCTGAATCCCTTATTAGTTAACCTTGTATAAACTAGGAAACATTCTATTCCCATAATCTAATTCTCCTCAAATCAAGAGGAAACTAGGTGGTATAGTATATAGAGCACTTGACATGAAAGGAGGAAGCTGTTACTGTTGTTCAGTTGTTTCAGTCGAGTCTGACTGTGTGACCCTATTTGGGATTTTCTTGGCAAAGGTATTGGAGTGGTTCATCATTTCCTTCTCCAGTTCATTTGACAGATGAGAAAACAGAAACAAACCGAGTTAAGTGACTTGCCCAAGGTCACACAGCCAGTAAGTGTCTGAGACTGGTTTTGAATTCATCAAGATGGATCTTCTATCATGGCACTCTATCCATAATGCCACTTAGCTACCTGGAGTCAGGAAGACCCGAGTTAAAATTTGGCCTCGGGCAGTTCCTTTTGTTTGCCTCAATTGTAGAATGGAGATAGTAATGGTATCTATATGCCAGGGTTGCTGTGAGAAGTAAAAGAGATAATATTTGTAAAGTGTTTAGCAAAGTGCCTGGTACATAGTAGGTGGTATATAAAAGCTACTTACAATCATTATTAACACAAGTTACTGTGCTCAAGGATTCCCAAAGAAAAGAGTTAGAAATAGAGATAGCAGATAACATCTTACCCCTCCCCAAACACCATCTTGGAACCAAAAAGGGAAGGAACATTCATTCCTTATACACATCTCGGATAGGAATTTTCTTATGCAAAAAGGAAAAGCCAGGAGGCCATTTTTGGAGACGCACTCTCACCCCAATTTGGACACAAATTCGGAGGCTCATAGAATCCCACTTCTATCTCTATTCAGTTATAAAAGCTATCCTTTAATGAATCTCCTTTGCACATGCAAGTTTTTTTCATGGGTTTCCTTTTCTACTCTTCAATGCAGGAAGTTATCATATAATCACTCATTTGGAGTGGCATTTACCATCAAGTGAAGGAACTGAGATGGAGAGGAAAAAGCGATCGAGTCTCCTCCTTTTTGAATTCCTAAAACTCGGAGCCCTTACTCCCATTCATGCACTGAAAAGCTCTAATTTACCCACCTGTGGAGCTAATCTCTACAGGGACTAAGGAGTCAGGGTCTGGTTGAGAATGAGAAGTAATGAAACTGAAACAACATAACCAGATGAGCGATAAAAGTTTTGCAGACCACCCAGATCCAGGAAACTGATATGAAAGGGAAACTGGTTATTGGAATTAAGGTTCACAGTCAGGAAGATAGTATTGATCCAATTCAATTCAATTCAGCAGTCATTTAATGCTTACTCTGTGCAAGACACTGTGCTAGGTCAAATGAAGACAAAAATTGCCCAAAAAACCTCATCACAGAATTGATTACCTGACAATCTCAGTTCCCACGGTTTCAGGCCTTTGGTTGTAGCTGTTTGAACTCCTTGCTCTTATGTTTCTATATGACTATTTCACACGAGACCATTCGATTATTGATTTTGTATTGGAATATTGGGGAAGGGTCCAGACCATCCATACTTCACTCTTTGGACTTTGCCAGCATGTGTAGGTCCTTCTGCTTCTTTCCCTGTGGTCCCCTTATCACATGAATGAATTCCTTTTGGCACCTCCCCTCTGACAGGAGCCAAGACCAGCCATCCTTTATTAATTGGGCTAGGCACTATGCCCCAGCATAAGTATCTCCCCCTCATTTCACTTTTCTGCTCCCCAACCCCCATTAGAATGTAGGCTTCTTGAGGGCAGGCACTGCCTTTCTTTTTGCTTCTATTTGTATCTTCAGCACTTAGCAGGTCTTGTGATAGTTCTCCGGCAAAGGGAGTCCCTCCTGGGAGGGCAGAATTTCCCCTTTTGACTCTTACTTTCTAAGACTGGGCTCCAAGTACTCAAGCCCCCACTGAAGGTATGATTGTCAGAAGGAAAAGCCCCTGTCTTGGAATCAGGTTTTTGTCTAAGGAAAGGGCAGTTAGAAATGTCAAGGAAAACAAACCTTTTAATGAGTTCAGTTACCTTGAATAATGTGGCATAACAATGGGGACCAGTTCAGTTTTCAAGTTTTATTGAATAATAATAGAGAAACATGAGAGAGGAGGGAGAAGTGAAGAAGGGGAGAAGGGGACCCAATATACAAGTCAGACATATATACATATTAATATAGAATAAAACTCAGGTAAAGATGGCATTGTATTGGGAGGCACAGAAGTGTGGGTCCATTCAAGTGGGAAGGTGTGGCCCCATGGGAGCAGCATGCTTCCAGTGAGGGGAAAGGTATTTCCAGGGAAGGGAGATACACTCTACAGTACCCTTCTGAGAGCGGAATGCTTAAACCTTGACCTTGGTGACTGCCTGATGCTAATTTGCATGTCAGAGTTTATTGTACATAGGGAATTTTTGAGGTGCACAGGTATGGGGGAGAAAGACAAACTGATAATTGGCAAGATATTATTTTTAGACATATAGCTGTATTAACCTTAAAACATTGCTGTCAATATTTTTTCGTTATCTAATTGTATAGCACCAGTTTCCACGCATAGATTCTGTGAACTACATCTTCTCTTAAGGGGAGACTGTCATGGTGGTCTCAAGACCACTAGACATTTTCTTAAAACAATGCAGCATCTGTCACATTGTCAGTGTTTAATAAATACTTGTGGATTTGTTAACTTCATTATCTTAATTTGCCCTTTCATGTTTAGTAGGATTTGTAGCCTGTGCTGAGAGAACCTGACATGGCAGATTCCTGTTTCAGGGCTATATAGGAAGTTAAAGAGCACCATTCCTCTGTAGACTTTTAGTTTGTCTATAAGGCTGCTTTGGTGCCACATTCTGTCAGTTTCCTAAAAATACTTTTTTAGCTTTTTCTAATCCAATTCTCCAGGTGTCCAACCAGTAGATGAGGATTTATTGTGATAGATTTCAAAGGTGGTTGCCATGGTAGAGCCTGGTAGACCAAGATTTACCTGGTAGATCTCCAAGCTGGTTGCCATGACCATATCCCACTCTCTATAATGCTTCCCTCTCTGTGGTTTACTTAGATTTCTAACAGAGTTAAATGTATCCTCTCCACCATTCTGAAGAAGGCTTTTAACAGCATTAACACATCTCCCACTGTCTGTAAACACTCCAATCCTATGCCCCCACCCTGAACCATCTCTCCTTCTTCCTCTCCTTAGGTGATTTCAGGAAACTTTTTTTCCCCAAGAAATATTGAGAATCCATATTGTAATATATTATTACATCATTTGTAAAGTTATTACATCATTATTTAGTGGAAAGAGGCATGGATTTGAATTCAACTTACTTGAATTTGAGCCCTGGCAATGCCACTTATGAACTGTGACTTTGAAAAAGCTGTTTAACCTTTCTGAACTAGTTGAAAATGGGGTCATAATATCTGCTCTACCTATCTCATAGGCTTGTTATGAGAATTATAGAATCTCTTTTCTTTTCTTTTTCTTTTTGGAGGGGAAGGTTGGGCAATTGGCGTTAAGTGACTTGCCCAAGGTCACACATCTGGTAAGTGTTAAGTGTCTGAGGCCAGATTTGAACTCAGGTCCTCCTGATTCCAGGGCCAGTGCTCTATTCACTGTGCCACCTTAGCCTCCCCAGAATTATAGAATCCCAAAAGTTGGAAGGAACCTAAGAGGTCCATAGGATCACAGAACTAAAAGGGACCCCAGAAGTCATTTAGTCCAACTCCCTTGTTTTACAAGTGAAGAAACTAAGGCTAAGGGAGATTAAATGACTTGGCCAAACTCACGCAGGTCAGGGACCAGATTTGGGAAAAAAAAAAAAGGTATGCCAACTCTAGAATCGGGTCACTTTCCACACACTATTCTCTCAGTTCAACTTGTCCTAGATCCCTTCTAGTGGTATAGTCCCAAATAAGATTTCTATATAAATCTATTTATGAGATATATATAGGACTATATAGAATAAAAGAATTTCAGAATTGGAAGGGACCTCTGAGGTTGTCTGATTTAATGCATAACTCTAAGTAGTCATCCAGCTTCTGCTAGCAGATTTCTAGTGAACGTAAATTCACTGTGTCTAAAGAAAGTCAAATCCACTTTTAGATAACTTCTGATTGTTTGCAAATATTTCCTCTTGTCAAGCCTAAATTTGTCTTGGAACTTCTACCCATTACTGCCCCTCCCTTCTCTTCTCAAGGGCCAAGCAAAATAAGACTAGTACCTCTTCCATGTGAAAACCCTTCAAATAGAATGCCTCTGCTAAGTCTTCTCTTCACCAGGCACAACCGCTCCATATCTTCCAACCAGTCTTCACATGGCATGAACTTGAAACCATTCACCATTTTGATTTGGATTGGATCTAGCTTATCAATTTCTTTCTTAAAATATAGGATCCTAAACTGAACTCAATAGTCTAAATGTAGTCTGTCCAGGGCAGAGTCCAGAACACCTATCACCTCCCTAGTTCTAGACGTTATACCTCTCTTAATAAAGCCTAAGATTGCCTTAGCTTTTCTGGATGTCATATCACTCTGTTGACCCACATTGAGCTTGCAATCCACCTTTTCCCCTCAATAATTCTCCCCCCACCCATATAAATGTCTACCCATCTTCTCCTTGTAAAATTGCTTTCTTGACCCTAAGGGAAAGAAATCTATATTTATCCATATTATTTTTCATCTTAATTGATTCAGTTTAATATTCCAGTCTATCTATTACTTTGGACACTTGCTTTGTCATTCTGTGTTGTTGCCTGTTCAACCAGATTTGTGCCATGTGCACATTTGGAAAAGAGCTATATGTAAGAAAGATTTTGTTATCTGTTTAGAGTTAGTTTCTCAGGTTCCACGGCTATGGCAATGTCTAGTTTCCAGATGTTATATAATAACTCTCAGAATAGCCCCAATGGTTCTAGATAGTAATTCTTGAGTCAATTTGACAGATGGTCCTACTGAGGCTGTGCTGTGAGATATGGGGGTGACAACTGATATTTACTACACTTGTGAAAAATGATTATATTGATAAAGTTAACTTGTGAACTTAATGTTGGCAAGATGCCTTCTTTGTTGCCCTATAAAGCAAGTGGGCACTGGTCAGTGAGTAGGGGAAACTATGGGTAATGCACAGAGGAATGCATGTGCCTCCCTCTTATTGAGGCTTGAGTGGATTTAGGAGAGTACACAAATTGTGCCTGTCTTGCCTGACCCCATTGAGAGATAGGGGTAGTTACCCCTCATTTTTCCTATTATGGGCATCCTGATTCTCCTATTATCAGCAACCTTTTTGAGAAGATTAGACCAGAATAAAGCTAATAATTAACCCCTCTGAAGATGTCTGCCTTTCTCACCAGATCAAGAGTGAACTTGTTAGAGGCTGGAGTCTGAAAACTCTAGTGCTTCCTGTGTGTTATCTGTGAAACAATGGCTTTATCCAAATCATTGAGGAAAAAACCAAACAAAATCAAAACCACCCAGCCTAGAACCAAGTGAGGATCCCTGAGGTACTCTACTAATTATTTGCTTCCAAGTTGACATTGAACCATTAAGAATTCCTCTTTGATCCTAACCATTTAACAAGTTTCAAATCTACCTAATTCATGTATCTTTTCCAAAAGAATAGCAGAAGATTCTTTGTCAAATATGGGAAAAAAGAGTAAACTATATCTATAATATTCTCCTGATCTAGGAATCCTATTAAAAAAGAAATACCTACACCAGCATGCCCTGTTTTAATCACTGCTTCTATTTCTAGATGCTCATGAACTAGCCTTTTAATATATTCTAGAATTTTACCAGGAATTGATGTCAAATTCACTGGCATATAGTTTGCAGATTCTATTTTCTTCCTTTCTCCTATTTTTTTAAAAGTGCCATATTTTCTTTATTCTAGACTTTTCCTATTCTCTATAATCTTTAAGAGATAACCAATAGACACTCACTGATGCCAGTTATTCCAGCACCCAAGGAGTTAATTCATCTGGGCCTAGTGACATGAGCTTATAAGGGCAGTTAGGTGCTATTCTTCTCTCTTTATTTTGGGGATCAACTCTTATCCATGTTTTATTTCTATCCTTTTTGGTCTAAAAATCATTCTATTTGGTCAGTCAAGCAAAGGAAAAACCAGTTATTAGGGCCACTCCACAGTGTCTCCATCATCCCAAGTAATTACTGGGAGTAATTATTAGTACTGCTTCAATACTTCAAAATGTCTATGATTTTATGGTGTGGATGCTCCTGCTATGGACACACTTGCAGCATTCATAGACAATTAAATGGCTTTCAGGGGTGTTAAAAGATCACTTATTGACCAACTTCCGACCCATAAAGGGTGATAAATGTCTTTGAATTCAGCTAGGTTGGTTTTTTCCAATAATAGATGGTTACTAGGCCAATTCTCTAAGCCTTTACAGCTTGGTGGTCAGTGAACTCAGTCACATAGATAAGTTTTTGGAACTTGTTGCTTTCTCCTTATGTAGCTTGGGCCATTTTCACAAATATTTTTTTGCACACTGGAATTGTAACCTGGAATGGATAATGGGTTACAGAACTCCCAGCTATCACCCATTCCTGCTCCCACTGCTAGTTTAAGGGTCCTTTGGGGTATCTTTCTACCATGGTGCTTCTTACTGTGGAGTTCCCATTATCATAACTCTTAAATGCTAGAAAGCTCCCTGCCCCATTGACAATGGTCAGTCCCCACACCAGTATCCACAGACCTCTCTATCTTCTGAAGCTACCCTGGGCTGAAAAAAAAAAGACTCATTGTGACTGTTTCTTGACTTTCCTGATCAGGTTTCTGTATGATACATTTTCTTAGGTTGTTGTGGAGGGGTGTGCTGGGTAAGCTTCAATTATAAATTGCTCAGTGAATAGTATATTACAATTAATTTGGGGTAGCTAGGTGGCACAGTGAGTAGAGCACTGGCCCTGGAGTCAGGAGGACCTGAGTTCAAATCCAGCCTCAGACACTTAACACACTTACTAGCTGTATGACTTTGGGCAAGTCACTTAATCCCAATTGTCCTGCCTTCCCCCCTCCAAAAAAAGATTAAAAAAAACCCAAAGAAACAAAACCCCCACAATTAATTAGATTTTCGGAGAGGGTTGGTGGTGGCCTATGATGTGGTTATGGCCAGATTGTGTGGTTAAATTAGGACATGTCTGCTGTTCAGTGGGGTCCATAAGGAAGTTAGGATGTTGAGGCTAGGGACAGTTTTATTAGGATTCTATCACTCCTACATTTTTCCTTTCAGATCTGTGATTTCATTAGTTCCAGGAACTGGGAGACAATGTGGAAGTGTGGAAAAACAAACAAAAAAGTGGTTCTGGAGTCAAAAGATTCTACCCATGTAATCCTAGTAACCTCACTTTTCTCAACTGCAAAGTGAGAGGCTTGTATTAGATGGCTACTAGGGTAACTTCTGTTTTTGAGTCTCTAATTCTATGATTTCAGTATGGAAACTCCCTACATTTATACAGACCAACAACCCTTCTGTAATCTAAAATCCCAGAGAATCATCTGAGGGCCCTAAGGGGTTAAATGACAGGCCCATCCACGGTCATAAAGTTAGTTGGTGTCAGAGATAGAATTTTAACCTACTAGGTCTTTCTGACATGGAGGATGGCTTTCTATGCACTAGGACAAGTTGTAATTAAATTATAGGTAGACAATTACCTTTGGTGGGCACAATTTCTTTACTTTTCTTTTTAAATGTTCAATATGTCTAATCTGGCTTGGCATTTACTTCATGAAGTGCTAACCTGGGAGTTGTTTTAGAGCAGAAGTTCTTAACCTAGGGCCAATTAATTTGCTTTTTAAAAATATCTTGATGACTATATTTCAATATAATTTGTTTTCTTTGTAATTCTATGTATTTTACTTTGTGTATTTTAAAAGTTAATCTGAGAAAGGGTCCAGAGAGTTTACCATGCTGCCAAAGGTCTCTGTGATACAAGTTAAGAACTCTTAGTTTAGGACATTTCCTGTAGAAGTCAAAATTAGGGGGGAAAAAGGATTGAGGCAGAGGAAATGATGGATCTTTCTTTTCTTCACAGGTTGGAAAAGTCATAGTGACAAATATGAGTGGCAGTATGTAACAGTACCACAAACACCCTCTCCAGTTCTCTGTTCTAACCTATTTCTTCCTGTTTAAAAACAAAACAAAAGGAAACAAAACAAAACAATTACACACTATACTTCCCCCTGTAATTTGATCCAGCTAAGGGCCGGGGTTGCTTTCCAGCACTTTCTCTTGATTGCATCAGCTCCTGTGATAGAACCAATGATTACCAAACCACAAGTACAAGAGTTGTAACTGCTAAAAAACAATACAAGAGGGACTCAGTTTCCTTATCTGTAAAATGAAGGGCATGAAGTCCCTTCCAGCACTCAAAGTATGATCCTTTGAGCTTATAAATTTTTTCTAATTCCTCAGAGTCCATGTTAGAGGCTCTACAATAGGTTTCTGTAAGTATTACCCTTAAACCTTTCTCCCATTTAGCAGGCTTCCCTTTTTCTGCCGGGGACTCTAGTAATGCTGCCCAGAAAGCAGGCATGGTTTTGCAATGCAATCAACCACTTTTGGGAGATGTAAGCAGCATCTATGGCAAAGAAAAAGGGAGTGGGAGGAGGAGGGAGGAAGAAGGGATGACATTTCACTTGGCATTTGTATGAATGCCTTGGCACTGTCAAGTTCTATGGCATGATTTTAAAAAGAGAACATTCTGCACAGTGATTTTCATTGTAAACCAAATGCCCATGACGTCAAACTTCCAAAATTGTTTTCTAGGAAGTGAACTTGCAACTCCCTGGGAAAATTCTGTTCCTGTAGTAGCTATACTGCTTCTATTTTATGTGGAATAGATTAAATATGTGAAGGTTGTAGAGTCCTGTTGTAACACAGCTCATTATATTCTAGATTTACATGTCTCATGGAGTCATGAGAAAAGGATTGTGAGAGAAGAGACCCAGGATCAAATCCCACTTCTACCATGTACTACTACCTGTATGATGTTGAACAATCTTTCTGGGTCTGTTTCCTTGTCTGTAAAATGAGGAAGTTGGAATATGGCAGATAGCTTCTAAGGTCCTTCCCAGTTCTAAATTTATGATTCTATGAAAGCTTGATATGATCTGATTTACCTTTAAGAAGGATGTTAGTCCTTTCTATTAACACCAGGGTAATATAGATATCTTCAACATTTTAAAACTTTTCTGTAGTGGACCCTCTCCCCCTGAAACCCCATCCTCTCCTTTTTAGCCCTGCTCTCTTGGTTCTCCTCCTACCAGTCTGATTCTTTCTCAGACTCCTTAGCTTGCTAATCTTCCATTTCATACCCATTAACCCATGGTTCTCAGCCTTCCTAATGCTGTGACCCTTTAATACTCGTATGTAGGCGTATCTGGGCATATCTGCATGTGAGCAGATCTGCCTGGATAGAGAAGTGGTGTCTCAGTTCCTAAGAACTTTGGAAAAATGTATTTTCTGATGGACTTAGGTAACCCCTGTGAAAGGGTTGTTTGACCCCCAAAGGGGTCACGACCCACAGGTTGAGAACCACTGCTAACCTCTTCTTTTCTCTTTCTACACTCTCTCACCTGATGATTTCATTTGATCCCCTAGGTTTAATTGTTATCTCTATGCAGGATCATATGTCTTTATATGCAGCCCTATTTTCTTTGCTTAACTCCAGTCCAAGGACCTGTTGAACATTTCAAATTGGAAGTCCCATTGGCATCTCATTATATAAAAGGCAGAACTCATTATCTTTCCCCCAAAACACATCCTGCTTCTGAACTTCCTTACTTGTCAAGGTCACTACCATCTTTTCAGTTACCCAGGTTCACAACCAAGTCATTGTTCTTAATTCATCACTCCCTCTCACCCTGAGTATCCAATTGATGGTCAAATCTTGGCTTTTATAATTCTGTTGCAGTTTCATGGTGTGTTGTAGGGTCATCTCAAAATTCGGAGTCAGACCACCTCTAATCCAAGTATAGGCATTGACTGAGATTGACACCTCTCAAGAAGCAGGCTAGGTTCCAAGAGGAATCAGCAACTTCAGAGAAAACAAGATGGATTTTTATAGAGTAAAGATGCAATTACATAACAGAAATTATGCATATTAAAGAGTCACCAAGGGTTTATCAAGGGATTAGGTAATAGGGGAGGGGTCCCTTCTGTGGTTTGGTAAACAAATGTCCTAGTTGTGCTACCCTCCAATTGACTAGCTTTTCTGGTCCTGTCTGGTCAAGATGGATAGTTAGGTATTGTGATCCTGTCTTGATGGATGATGTGATTGCTTGAGTACAGGAACACAACTGTTCAAATATGTGAACTGGATCTGGGGACAGTGGCTAGCTAGGGGCAGTGGCTATATTGAGCCTGGGGGCCTATGGTGTGGTTGTAGTCAGGTTGTGAGGTTACATCAGTGCATGCCTGCTATTCAGTGGGGCCTATAAGGAAGTTAGAATGTTGGGGCGGGGGGTCGTTTCACTAGGATTCCATAATTTCCACAACCTTTCTTGCATCACTACCCATCTAGTTCAGTTACTCATCACTCCTACTTGGGCTATTTTAATAATTTTCTAATGGATCTGCTTGCCTCAAATCTCTCTCCTCTCCAACCCATTCTCCACGTAGCTGCCAAAGTGATTTTCTTTCACTTTCAAAGTGCAAGCTCGTCCATGGCATTCCACTAATCAAGGAATTCCAACGACAATTTGACCAAAAATGAAAAGTGCTAACTGTTGGAATGTCTGTGGAGAAATAGACATATTGATACACTGTTGGTGGAACTGTGAACTGTTCCAGCCATGTTGGAAAATAATTTGCAACTATGCTCCAATAGTTATTAAATTATAAATACTCTTTTGTCCAATGATACATCTATTAGGTCTATTCACAGATTAAAAATAAAGAAAAGGCACCAATGTTTATAAAGATACTTATAGTAGCCCTTTTGAAGTAGCAAAAAACGCCCCCAAAACAAACAACAACAATAACAAAATCAAATCCACAACCCAAACCTGGAAACTAAAGAAGTTTAAAAAAACCAACAACTTTGGTAGCCCTTTTACCTTTTGAAGTAGTAAAAAACAAACAAGCACACAAAAAAACCCAAACCCAGAAACCTAGCATATGAATATAATAGACTACTATTGTGCCATAAGAAATACAAACAGTTTCAGGGAAACTTGGGAAGACTTGAATGAACTGATGCAAAATGAACTAAGTAGGACTAGGAAAACAAGTTGTACAATAATAACAACATTGTAAAGATAAGCAACTTTGAGAGACTTAAGAACTCTGATCAATGCGATGACCAAGCACAACTGTAGAGGACCAGTTGTGGACCATCAAGACCATCAAGACCACTCACTTCTTGATGGAGAGTTGATAGATTCAATGTACAGAATAAGGAATACATTTTTGGATATGGTCAATGTGGGAGTTTGGTTTTCTTTATTAAACATATTTGTTATAAGAGTTGCTTCTTTTTCCCAATGGGGTGATGTGGGAGGGAGAGAAAATAGTTAATGTAAATTGTTAGTAATTTTAAAGATTAATATTTTTAAAATAGACTACGTAGGGTAGTTAGGTGGTGCAATGAGTACAGCACTGGCCCTGGCGTCAGGAGGACCTGAGTTCAAATCCAGCCTCAAACACTTAACACTTACTAGTTGTGTGACCTTGGGCAAGTCACTTCACTCCAATTACCCCACCTTCCCCCCTCAAAAAAGACCAAAAAAAAATAGACTAGGTGACTGTGTATTAGTTGGCCTTCTTCTGATGAGGTGGTATCTCCCCGGACATCATCATGTGCTTATAGGGACAGTTTCTTCAGTACATAAGGGAAAATGAGAACCGCTCCCAAAGAGACTAGATGTCAATAACCCAAGGAATCACCCTTGTTGAGTTGCTACACAGGAAATGCTTCCGCAGGTGCAGCCGCCCTTGCTGCTTCAGCAACCACTTATGCCAAAGATCCAGAAAAGTAATTTCTGGCTTCTCTACTGAGGCAACCAGTGTGGGTGATTAATATTTTACATTCTGGTTGGGTGATACAGGCCTTGGAGGCATATCCATTAGGGAATTAGAATAAGCACAAACCAGAGGACCATAGCAACCATTTCTCATCTCTTGATGACACCAGCCTGCAGATGTGGACTCCTGTGTTGTTGGAACTGCTGCATAAAAGTGAGACCAAGGATTAGTTAAATACATTTACCACCCTTCCCTTCCAGACCAAGCTCTGCAATGACTCCCTGTTATTTCTAGGATCAAACATAAGTTTGACAAGTTGATTCTAATCCTTTTGACTCTTGATCTATAAACCTTTTCCTGCCTTCTGTCGTCTAGCTAAACTTACGTTCTTGCTGTTCCTCATACAGTACACTAAATATCTAGCCCATGTACTTTGCACGGGCTGTCTCCTAGGCTTACAATATCCTCCCAGCTCACCTTTGTGTGTTAGAATTCCTTTTTCCTTCAAAATGGAAGCTCAAGGAGAGCAGAACCAGGAGAACTTTGTACACAATTACAGACACATTGTATCTCTGATGACTAACTTTAATAGGCTGGGCTCACCTCAGCAATGCAAGGCTAGAAGACAACTCCAAAAGACTCATGATGAAAAAGACTGTCCGTATCCAGAGAAAGAATTATGGAGTCTGAATGCAGATTGAAGCAAACTACTCTCTCTTTTTTGTTTTGTTTCTTCTTTCTCATTGTTTATTTCATTGTTTATAATTTTTCTTTACACCTTGACTAATGTTTAATGTGAAGGTATTTATAGAACCTATATCAGATTGCATGTCACCATAAGGGTGGGGTAAGGGAGGGGTAGAAAACTTGGAACTCAAAAATTTGTGGAACTAAATGTTGTAAACTAAGAGTAAATACATTTTTTAAAAGTCTACTCAAGCTATACAGTCTTTTCTGGTTCTAATCCACCCAACAACCACTGTCCTTTCCCTGATGATACTTTGTATTATGTATTTTAAAAATTTTATGCACACTTTTTATCTTATTTCCCCCAAGAGAATGTAAGATTGAAGGCAGGGTCTGTTTCGTTTTTGTTTTCTTTGTATCTCCACCACTGTGCCTGCCACACAGTAGGTATTTAATAATGTTTGTTCATTGATATGGGTGTAGAGTGTGTTCAGGGAAAACCAGGACCTCTGGTGTCGGGCTGCTGAGCTCTTTTCAGGGCTGCTTTCCACCTTTGGTGTCCACCTGATTCACCCAGTTCTCACTTGTGGCTCCAAGAAGCTGTGGCATGTGTAGCAGCCACACTCCAGTAAACTGTTACTGCTAGTTGAGGTTAACCATGTTGATGGTAACTGAAGGGTCTCAAACCCTTCATTGAGTTAGAAAGCTGTCTATCCCAAGCATGTGAAGACTTTCTCTGATGGAACAGGTGGGTGAGAACAATTTGTTCCAAAGGCAATGAAGGGGGTGGCTAGGTGGCGCAGAGGGGCAGCTAGGTGGCGCAGTGAATAGAGCACTGGCCCTGGAGTCAGGAGTACCTGAGTTCAAATCCGGCCTCAGACACTTAACACAAAAACCTAGCTGTTTGACCTTGGGCAAGTCACTTAACCCCAACTGCCCTCCAAAACAACAACAACAACAACAACACAGCAAACAAAGGCAATGAAGGCAGCTGAAGCAGGTGTCCTGCCACTGGACTGTGTGAAGACTCTGGAAGAGAGAGTGAGGCTGACGACTTTGGGCAATTTTGTCTCCCTTAAATCCAATTTATGCACAAGTCAAAAGATATTACTCATACCACTATACCATTAAAAAAATCTCTCTTGAAGTCCTGTGGTAAAAGGCAAGTGATGAAGCAGCAGGTGTAGATACACTGGGAGTTGCAGTCACAACTCTGCACACAGGCAACCCAAGCCATAGGGTCATCTTCTCACTAGAAGCAGCAGTGGGATTTAGCAGCCCCCCCCCCCCAGATGTCTGAGAAGCCTTTGAAGGACCACACTGCTCACCACCTGGTATGAGGAAGGGTCTGGAAAAAGTGCTTTAAAATTTGTCTGCAGCAGGCAGTTGAAATACAAAAAAAAAATGTACAAAAACTTCTGCAAAGATGATTCCATTCACCGTTACTACATGGAATGTGTGCACACTTATGGACAGCATGAAATCCAGTAGACCTGAAAGGCAAACAGCTCTGGTTGAGAGAAAACTCAGCAAGTATCACATCCAAACAACAGCCCCAAGTGAAACAAGTCTGGCAAATGAAGCTTACCAAAGTTGGAGCTGGAGACACATTTTTCTGGAGCGGCCATAGTAAAGGGGAGCACTGTAAAGCTGGCTTAGGTTTTACAATTAAAACTAATCTAGACAGCAAACTCCCATATTTTAATGTGCCAAAAGACGACAAGTTTATAATTCTGAGTGACTTTAATGCTAGAGTAGGCACAGACTACCAGACATGGCCAGAAGTCCTTGGGAAGAATGGAGTTGGAAACAGCAACAGCAATGGTCATTTACTATCAAAGACTTGTGCATTTCATGACCTTCTCATCACCAGCACTGTCTTTCCCTTTCCCTAAATGTAGTAAGACTTCATGGATGCATGCTCACAGCAAACCTTGGCATTTAATAGACTAAGTCATTGTAAGGAGAAGAGACAGGGTGCAAGAGTGACAAAGGCAATGTGTGGTACAGAATGCTGGACTGATCATAGATTTATCCTCTCCAAGCTAACTATTCACATTCAACAAAAGCAGTGGCACCAAGGCAAGATGACTGCCAGAAAATTTAATGTCAGCAGATTAGAGCACTTCTCTGAGCATGAACATTTCATTGCTAACTTGGGAGGGAAAGCTGAATAGATGCACAGTTGGCAAAAGTGGAACAGAAAAGGAGTGGGAAGCTTTCAGAAATTTGGTATACAGCATTGCTTTTACTCATCAGGGTTGGAATACTTGCAAACATTAAGACTGGTTTTACAAAATGATGGGGAAATTCAGAGGCTGCTAAATGAAAAATGAGAATTCCAAAGGGTTTACCTAAAGGCTAGTTCATCCATCTCTAAGAAGGCAGTGTTCAGCTCCATCAAAAGTAAAGTACAAGTGAAGCTTAGATTCTTGGCTCAGTAAGAAGGCAGATGAAATTCAGTTTTATGCTGATAGTAACCATCAAAAGTGCTTTTATGATGCCCTGAAGGCTATCAATGGGCTGAAAACATATGGTACATCTCAACTACTCTGTGCTGTTGGAGTCACATTAATTAGTGATAAGGACATGGTCCTAGAGAGATGGGCTGAAAACTTCCATGGTGTTCTCAACAGACTATCATTAATCAATGCTGAAACCATGGACTGTTTACCTCAGATTGAAGTAAATCCTTTTCTAGCCAAATTTCCAATTGACGAAGAGGTTTTTAATGCCATTGGCTACCCTCCTGTTGCAAAGCCCCTGGTGCTGATCCTATTCCAGCTGATATTTACAAGGTATTTATGGGGAGGTGGGGTAGTGGTGGATTTCCATTGCTCATACAAAAGCTGACTGAAATTTTCCAGGTTATACAGCAAGAGGAGATTATCTTCCAGGAATCAAGGACGCCTCCATGGTCCATCTCTATAAAGGTAAAGGAAATAGATTGTCCTGTGACAATCACAGGGGGGGCTCCCTCTCTTAGTCATTGCTGGCAAGAGTCTTGCCACAGTCCTCCTTGATAGGCTGATCCTTACCTGGAACATGGTCATCTACCTAAAAGCCAGTGTGGCTTCAGAAGGAGTTGAGGAATAGTTGAGAGGCCACTTAATCCAACCCATACCCCCTCCGCCTTCCAGACTTTGCTTAAAGTTCTACAGGGAGGAAGGACCCATTATCTCCAAAGGCTGCCCATTCTATTTTGAGATTACTATAATTGTTAGGAAGCTTTTTCCTAATGCCAGGCCTAAATTTGCTTCTTTCTCATTTCTATCCATTGTGCCCAGGTCTGCCCTCTATAGGCCAAACAGAATAAGTCTAATCACTCTGACATGCCAGTTGTTCAAGTATTCATGTCCTCTCATATTTTTCTCCAGACTAAACAGCCCCAGTTCTTTTATCTACTATGGATGTCCGCCATTCAGAACTTTTAAAGGAATGTGCCACAGTACCAGCTACACTTGAACAAGTAGCCTTCATTTGAATTTATAAGTTCCATCAAGTTTGTTAAAAAATGATAAGACATATGCTTCATGAAGCTGAATGGTCTTTAGGACCCTCTGGTTCCTAGAACTATATCTCAAAATTTTTTTGCACCAGGATCAAATAACATAAAAGAATCCTTCAAAATAGGTGTGTGTGTGTGTGTGTGTGTGTGTGCGCGCGAGCGCATGTGTAGGATAGACACCCCAAGATACTGTGGGGTCACTGAGTATGGGGAGCACATTGGGCAGGACCAGGTAGTAGCAACTAGGAGGAGGAAACTGTCATCTGGTAGCTTCCTATTTTTGTTAATTATTCTAACTGTGTAGGCACTAGTCTCATTTCTCAATTAATCAACCAAACTTTATTAAAGACTTACTTAAAAGAGCTAGGCATTGTGCCAAGGACTGAGAATAGAAAGACCAAAATGACGGTTCCTGCCCTCAAAGGACTTACATTGAATCAGCTACTTCAATGGTATTGAAGGACTGAAAACAATGTATCCCTCAAACTTGAGGAGCCCTCACAACTCTACTTTAGCTATAGCTCTGACGTATGTAGCACATGATACTGTTGTTGAGTCATTTTCAATGTCTAACTCTTCATGACCCCTTTTGGAGCTTTCTTGGCAAGCATACTGAAGTAATTTGCCATTTGCCTCTCCAGCTAACTTTACAGATGAGGAAACCAAGACAAACCAGGTCAAGTGACTTGCCAAAGGTCACATGGCTAGTGTCTGAAGCCAGATTTGAACTCAGGAAGATGAGTCTTCCTGACTTTATCCGGTGTATCACCTAGCACATCCTATGTCCTTGTGAAAGTACTAAACCAAAAGTTCATCTCAAGTAAAGCGTGCATGATCTCACCTCTCAGATCTCACAACATGTTGAATTTGTTCGAGCCTTGAGAACCTCTGGGCTCCTTTGTGCTTCAGTGACCTGAATAGTAAGCTACTTTTGATTAACTGGGACTGTAGGATAAACCTACTGAAATCTTATCTTTCTCATTAGGAAGGTAGTTCACAGAGTGCCAAGAACACAGTGTCTGCCATGGGGGAGGAAGACGTGAGGGAGAATGGCACGTAGTCTTTTCATTCCAAGTGGATTCTACTAAAAGGACTTCTTTTCTTAGGACTCTACTAAGAGTAATTAAGTATTTCAGTTCGTGTTTACTAAACACTGAGACATAGGTAGGTCAACTTTCACTGCCTGGAAGCACAGATTTGAGTGAACTTCTTAGATCCCATTTTATAGGTTATTCATTCATAGTCCACTTCTGTGGTAAAGGGTGCTGATGGAAAGGATGGTTTGAATAGTTTCTTCACTTCTTGTCTAGCTAAAGAGGCAAGGCAGTGCAAAAGATGAAGCTTTGTCTTTAGAGTCTGAGGACCTGGGTTCATAAACCATGTAAAGCCTTTCTGACCTGGGACAAGGTAACTTTTCTGTGCCTCAGTGGTGTCATCTGTAAAAGGAGGATGGGGGTGGACTAAATGACCTCAGAGGTACATTTTAATTAATCTATGTTCCTATATTTAGGAGAGTGACATTTGGGTTAGGGAGTTCCTATCGGACCACATTCAAGTGAAATCTGCAGCTTTTTGTGTAGCACAGTGTTGTGTACACAACACTGTACTTCAGCTACAGAGCCCTGGCCTTGAATCCCAGCTCTGCTACTCACCTATGTGACCTTGGGTAAGAATTACTCTACTATTCTTAGACTCAGTTTCCTAATCTGTAAAATGGAGGTAATACGTTCACTGCTCATCTCACATCACTGTGAGGAGAATTTGTTTTTTCTTAATAAACTCGAAGGTGATAATTTTGAGCTCTTCCCTAGAATCTCTCAGACCTTGCTCACATTAACATGTGGCACTGTTTGGCGAACCAATTAGAACAGCAGTTTATCAGACTGAGTTTTCTTTTGCTCACACCAATATTTATGTGGGCAGGTTTGTTTGGATATGGACAAGTTGCCCTGTGAAAATGTGGAATCCTTTTTGCCAGGAGAAAGACCTGGCTTATGTGGTCCAAGGTGATCTTCTTTCACTGGGTTTTCTTCATTACCTTAGAGTGGAGAGAGACTCTTTAAAGTCCTTTAAATGAGCCTCTATTTATTTAGTTCTGTGGTTCTAAACTTGGGGCCCATGAATTAAAATTTTTTTTGATAACTGTATTTTAATGTAACTGCATGTGTTTTATTTTGTGCATTTAAAAGCAGTCTTCTGAGAGGGGTCCATAGTGATGCAAAAAAGATGTGAGAATGCTATTATTTAGAGAGAGAACTACTTGAGGCAGCTAAATGGCTCAATGGTTAAATCCCTGGACCTAGGGTCAGAAAGACTAGAGCTCAAATCTGGCCTCAGGCACTTATTAGCTAGGGTACCCTGGGCAAGTCACTTAACCCTCTTTGCTTCAGTTTCCTCAACTATGAAATGGGAATATTAATACCACCCACATCACATAGGTGTTCTGAGGATCAAATGAGGTATCTATAAAGCACTTAGCAGAGTGATAAACACATAGCAGACACCTGATCCTTCCTTCTTACTTTTTTTAGGGTGCCCTTCATTACAGGGAACACCTACAGAGCCTTCTTTTGGTTCTACCACTGATACTAGGCTTTCATTATCACCTTTTTGGTCAGACAATCAAGTGCTCCTACTAATAGCAGGCAAAAACAAAACAAAAAACAACCATCCGATATGGGGTAGCTGTCCACCCGAGAACAGTGCCTCCAGTTTAGGGAATATGTGTCTTTATTTGACAAAGACGAATTGCTGATGTTGTTAAGTTGTAAAGCAGGAACTTAGCTTATGAAGAATCCTATTTCAAAATCTAGTGAAAGAAAACAGTTAGCTAAAGAGAAAACGGCACTTAGTTCACCAGGGAACTGAAACCAGGTAACTTGGAGAAGGATGGCAAGAACCTTAAGATGCTTAATCTGAAAAGATAAGGCTTGGTTGGGTAGAGTGGGACGGAGGGAGTAGGAAGTATCTCCAAGTATTTGAGGAGCTGTGAGGGTAAGAGATGGAAAAGACTTGTTCTGCTTGGCCCCAGAGAGCAAAACTAGGAACAATGTGGAGGGTGGGGGGGGGTGGGGAGGAAAAATGGTAGATTGTAAAGAGGTATATTTGGGCTTAAGATAAGGGGAAAACACTTATAATCTGAGCTGTTTTTAGTGGAATGGGCTGAATGGGGAAGTTAATGGGTTCCCTCTCACTGAAGCCTTTCAATAAAAGTACTTCTTGTGAAGTGTACTACTGAAGAGAACTAAGTACAGTGCCTGGAACATAGTAGGTGCTTGTTAATTGAGATTTTTGTTCTGGTTCAAGATGGAACAGAATTACCTCTGACATCTCCCCTAGCTCTGAGATTCCATATCCTCTATACCCTCTGTCCTTAACTTTCCAGTGATTTCTAGAAGATGCTCTTACAGCATCATCTTTTAGTTGATAGTTACTGAGATAGTCTATTTATTAAGCACCTACAATGTGTTAGGATAGAGCACTAGACTTGGAATCAGGGAGACTTCTCTTCCTGAGTTCAAATCCAGCCTCAGACACTTCTTAGCTGTGTGACCCCTGTGCAAGTCACTTAACCCTGTTTTGTCAGTTTCCTCATCTGTAAA
Organism: Pseudocheirus occidentalis; assembly: GCA_028646575.1. Classification (NCBI taxonomy): domain Eukaryota; kingdom Metazoa; phylum Chordata; class Mammalia; order Diprotodontia; family Pseudocheiridae; genus Pseudocheirus; species Pseudocheirus occidentalis. The sequence goes on from CM053599.1 coordinate 142,574,981, forward strand.
ATGACCTAGAGAAGGAAATGGAAAAATCATTCCAGTACCTTTGCCAAGAAAATCCCAAATGGAATCATGAAGATTCAGACATGACTGAAATGGCTCCACAATAATACTATGTTAAGCACTAAGGATGCAAAGGAATCAAAAAGCATGCCTGTTCTAAAAGAACTCATAGACTAAGGGAGATGTGGGGGGAAATGCAAACAACTATATATAAACAAAATATACACAGGATAAACTGGAGATTATTTCAGGTGGAAGGCACTAAGAGTAAGAAGAACTGGGAAAGGCTTGTTGCAAAAGGTTAAACGTTAGCTGGACTTTGAAGTCAGGAAGTAGAGAGGAAGAGGGAGAGTATTGGAGTACAAATACTGAAAATTCTTGGATTCTGGAGATGGAATGCCATCAGGGGGGAACAGCAAAGAGTCTATATTTACTGTATTTCAGAATACATAGAGGAGAATAAGGTGTAGGAAGACAGGAAATGTAGAGAGGGGCCAGGTTAAGAAGGGATTTAAACACACAAAAGGGGATTTTATATTTGATCCTAGAGGTAATAGGGAACCACTGAAGTTTGTGGAATGGCAGGGGGCAGAATGGGGAGTGACATGAACAGACCTCTGCTTTAGGAAGACAAATTTGACAGCTAAATTGAAGATGGACTGACTTGGGAAACTACAGGCAGGAGAAAGTCAGTGATTGTCTCTCAAATTCATTTTTATGAAGTAATCAATAAGCACTTATTAAATGCCTACTATGTGCCTACTATTGCATAAAATTCCTGACAAGATGGTAGTCAAGAGAAACATCAGTTTTCAAGTACTTTTATCATTAAGGCCCATTCTGTTTCTAAACCCTACTCAAGAAATTATAGGACTTGTGGCAAAGGTGAAAATACAAAAGGGTTTTCAGCTAAAGAATTAAACCATGATATACCTCATAAGTACATATGACAGTTAAGTAAAACAGACAATGGCATTGTTTTAAATAATAAACCCACGTATGCTAGTAGTACTGGTATGCTGAAAGCAAAGTGTCAGTTTAGAGGTCCAGAACTGAAATTTAGTCACTAATACCCAGATTTTTGAGTTATTGGTCAATTACACATAAATATTCTAATCCTTATTTCCCCTTGTAATGGGAATTGAAGATCTTCTCTGCCCCTTAATAGACCTAAAGAAATTTAAGGAGTTTCCCTGCCCCTTAATAAGCCTAAGGGAGTTTGAGGACCTTTCTTGCTTCGAAGATATACCCTGTCCCCTAATAGGATGAATGTAATGGAGCCTGTGGTGGGAGGAATTTGCTGAAGGATGGAGCAGAACACACAGGAAGCTGGGAGTCAGAATAGTTAGAGACTGAAGGGAGGAGAGGAGGCACCCCAGGGAGACAGTTAGGCTTGTGAATAAATGTTGACTTGTGGGAAGGCTAAAGGATGCTGTGGCTCTCTGTGCCATTATGGCTTATTAACTTTTTTGCTACTATGATGGAATTGGCTTACTGATTTTGGGATCTGATTTTCTGGTGTCTGAATAAATGTTTTGCTTCTGTCTTCTAGATGGAAAGTCTGTTATATTTTGTAATTGAACATGATGCCAGCATATTTACAGTGCCTGTCAGCCCTGTGAATATTGTGTTGGCACTACACTTGACTACCGGGATGGGATCATGAAATATTTGGAGGCAGAAGGGATTTAGAAGAAGAAATAGCTGCCCCAGGATGGGATTTACCTTATTCCTCCCTAGCAAGATACTGGGCTAAAAGTACAGCATTCTGTGAAAACTTGGAACTAAGGTTAAAGCAGGGAGAATCTAGAGATTTAGAAACATGTTTGCAAAGAATACCAATAAAACCAGGGAGAGAACAGGAGGCAGTGTGTAGAAGGGGCTGGGTTTTCTAGCAACAGTGGTTCTCAACCTGTGGGTTATATTCAATTTGTAACAATGAAAATACATCCTACATGTCAGATAGAGTCATAAAAGTAGCAAAATTAAAGTTATGAAGTAGCAATGAAAATAATTTTATGGTTGGGGGTCACCACAACATGAGGAACTGTATTAAAAGGTCACGGCCTTAAGAAGGTTGAGAATCATTGTCTAATAGGTTACTGTATTATTTGTAAGATGTTATAAGATGGAGAAAAAATTAGCTGTTTTGAACAAGAAGTTGACTGTATTACAGCATTTGGGCTCTCCTTTAGAAGAGCAAACTGGAGGGTCTCAGGTGGTAGAAAAGAGGGCTGGTGTGAATTTGGCTCAAAAAAAAAAAAAGAAAACTAACAAGAGGAATGAATGCACATGCCTAATATATACTGAACCTCTTTGCCATGATGTTGACTGCCAGGTAAGTGCATGAGTAGAAAGTGATACAATGTTACATGACCAGACTTTTACAAGGGCAGAAATTCTCCCCATCCTAAGAAAGGAGAATCAGGGAGGCCAAACAGAGTTCAGGGAGAAAACTGAGAATTTGACTCAGCAGGAGGTTACAGATATATTAAGTAGATTCACCCAAAGGATGGGAGAATCATTGGTGTCTTAGACGGTGAGAATCAGTGATGAAGGGGCCAGAGAAGTATGGGTAGATAGTGTGGACTACTTGAAATTTATAAGTGTTTGTCAGAATCCTTTTGTCCAGTAAGTTTTTAGATATTTTCATATGGCAGGAGATAACAATACAACCAATCTGTTAGCTTTAGCTGCCAATGGATGCAATAGAATGTATCCCACTGATTCTATGTGGCTTAGTGGAGAAAGACCCTGGTATTTGCTGAGAGACTGCATGAGAAAGTTGAAAGAGGAAGTAATGAAAACTGCTATAACAGTTGGAGATACAGATGTGTATCATGACATTCCCTTAGCAGTTTCTCATAGAAATATCCTAGTGAAGATGGCTCCTCCTGCTTATAAGCACCTACTTCTGACTTTACTAATTGGTGAAATAGGGCACCCTCTTTCAGAGCTGGTGGATAAGATTTCACAGCTAAGTGACTTGGGAGAATGGGAAAAAGATAAATTTCCTCAAGAGAGAAGAGTAAATGGCCAGCAGATTCAAAGTCAGAAAACATTGACAAGAAAAGAACTGACCTTTCAAATGGAACCTCCTAGACCTGGCCAAGCTCCAGATGCCAGCTAAAGAACTGACCTCTCAAATGAGACCTCAGGGACAGTTTTATGTCCAATTTCAGCTGGAAGTAGCTTTGGAGAAGAGATCTTTGCTCCTTACCCCAAGATTTTGAGCCCCATTTGTTTGAGGGACAGATGGAGTGCTTGTGCCCAACCCCCCCCACCTTAAGATATTGTTTTATATGCTTATTTTCTATTATCCCTGTAATATTTTGCAAAGTTCTGCTGATACGTTACCCCTAAACTCTCATTAATATATGTAATCAAATGTATTGTTAATTTATTTTTGCTAAGGGACATGAAAGATCTTGAGGCCCAATGTAATGGTAATTTGAAGATCTTCCCTCCTTAATAAACCTGAGGGAATTTGAAGACCTTTCCTGCTCTGAAGATATACCCTGCCCTCTATAGAATGAATGTAATCACATGGAACATGTGGTGGGAGGAATTTGCTGAAGGATGGAGCAGAGCCCACAAGAAGCTGGGAGTCAGAATAGTTAGAGACTGAAGGGAGGAGGGGATGCATCCCAGGGAGACAGGCTTGTGAGTAAATGTTGGTTTGTGGGAAGGCTAAGGAATGCTGTGGCTCTCTGTGCCATTATGACTCATTAACTTCTTTGCTACTGGTGAAATTGGCTTACTGGTTTGGGGATTTGATTTTCTGGCGTCTGAATAAATGTTTTTCTTCTATCTTCTATATGGAGTCTGTTATATGTTGCAATTGAGAACCATGCCAGCATGTTTATAGTGGCTGTCAGCACTGTGAATATTGCATTGGTGCTACATCCCCCTCACTGGTACAGACAAGCTAGCCAATCTCTCCCTTTCCAGAAGTCATACAAGCTCTCCTATGGAAATAGAGGGAAAAACTTAAGCTTCAGCCTATTTTCATTGGTCCAATAGGATTGCCTTCTTTTTTCCCTGCCTTCCAAGTGCTCTGGAAATGTAATGTCCTACCTCTGTTAACTTTCTAACTCAAAATTTTAAAGCATACTCATCAAAATGAAAAGCTATAAAATCTTTCTTCAAAATTTAACAACTCATGTAATTTTTTAAGGTTCGGAAAGCCCATTTACATGCATTATCTCATTTGGTCATCACAAAAGGTATTATAATCTCCATTTTACACATGGGGAAACTGAGATTTAGAGATGTTAAGCAACTTGCCTAAAGTCATAGTTTTGGAGGTAGTATTTGAACCCATGTCTTTCTGAATCCATGCTCGCCACTTTGTTGACTAGTTTTGGAGGACAAAGACTAAAAACGGCTGCTTTTGACATCTTTTTGAGGGTTCTTCCCACCTTCCCTCAACCTTTTTTCACTCTTTGGGGTTACTTTGATTTTCATTTTACTTTTTTCACCTTTTCCTAGTTCTACTGGAGTACTTAGTTATGGTAGAGCTCAGGCAAACACTGAAAGCCAAGGAAGGGATAGCAGGTGAATTAAAATCAAAGAGCCTTGAATGAGCCTTTGGAGTGATGTGATGGAGAAAGGTGGCAAAGAAAGGGGCGAGGCAAGAAAATTCCTTAGGACTGTGAAAACTGATAAAACAGACAAGTGCTTCAATAATTCTTAGGGACAATAAAAGGGTTTTATAATACCTTTCTGAAAGGCTTCCTCTTTAGTCAAATAAGAAGTCATATCAGGCTAAGCTAGGCTAGGCTAAAAAACAAAAGAAAATTTTGGAGACTTACAGATTGTTTTATAGCCTCCTCCCATTATCAGGAGAGATGTAATACCAGTGAGCATAAAGCCTTACTTCTTACCACATGGGTAGAATTGCAAAACCAGCCTCTACTGGCCCTAGTTGTTCCCTAGATATGGATGATTGAGTAGTATTCAGTGAATGAATGATTCAGCCAAGAAAAAGAGAATAAGGAAGAAGTGTTTCTATTTCTACCCCCCTATCTTCAGAATCAGCAATAAAGGGAGAGTCTTATGACAAGGTTTTTGAAAAATAGATTTTTATTTAATCATAAGGATGATTAAAAGGGTTAGAGGCTAAAAGCTCTTATCTACAGATCAGCAACACTGTACGTTTCCCAAATGGGGCTATCTAAAGTTGACAATGTGGTTTTTCCAGACAGGACTCAGCTTCCAAAAAGAATTATAGGATTTAGATATCCTAGAGTATACTCAAGGGGCTAAAGCAGGGGTTCTTAACATGGAGTCTGTAAATGTTTCATTTTTCAACATTTTGATAACTGTATTCCAACATAACTGGTTGCCTTTTTAACCCTATGTGTTTTACATGCTTAAAAACATTATTCTGAGGCGTCCATATGCTTCACCGGACCGACAAAGGGGTCCATGAAACAAAACAGGTTAAGAATCCATGGACTATTAAATGTTTGTTATAGCCCATGAATTAAGACGTTCCTCTTTTGCATGTATACATTGCACACATCCACAGATGTCATAGCTGACTTTCAATACAAGAATATGCAGATCAGGGTTGATTCTGAACCATCACATCTGTTATGCCAGAACACAAAAGCTCTTGTTTGGCTCTGTTCTTTTTATCACGGCTTTCCTGCAAAGTCCCCTTCCCTCCCCAAATTCCCAGACCTGTATTCCAGATGGCTAGTGTTTTTATGATCAATTCCCATGGTAAAGGCATGAGTAAACATACAAGACACAATTTTATAGCTGGATGGGACCATAGAGATCATCTAATCATACCTCAAAATTCACCTTTGGGGAAACTTTGTTTTTAAATTTTTCATCTAGTAACTTGCTTATGCTATATAGAATCCTCCAAATAGCTAACTAATAACATCCAGGTGTGAGAGAGCTAGCTCAGCAAAAAGCCAAACAAAAGTGAACACATCATTGCCCAGCGTTCCAGTCTTGGAATGTTGCCATGTTTGGAAGTAAACCTGGAGACAAGCATTCTCAAACTTGGGTGGGTGCTCAATGTGAAATATCCTAACAAGACATTATAGATACACAACTTATATCCCCAATGACAAAAGGCATAAAGCAGAGCTCAACAGATAGTTTAGTACTGATCTTATTAGCCAATCACCCCAAATCAGTGTCATTATTCATAACTTGTTAGTTTTTATGTTCATCTGTACGAAAGCTAATCGTCTTTGAGCCAACCTGGGTTATAGGTGTTTTATTCCTTGGCTTTGGGTACCAATAAGTAGGCACTATGACCAAAGAGAATAAATCAGGCAAAAATTTGCAAGAATGAAGAGCTCTGATTTTTCCTCTGCAAAACCCTATCTAAAACAAGACCCATTTCCAAATCACCTAGCCAGTGGTTCCCAATAGATCCCCAAAGCACCTTTTGTCCTCAACTTGATCCTTTCTAAACACAGCAGAGAATACTCTGGAGAGTTCTGAAAAATAGACGCAAACTAGGGTAAAAGCAATTTAACTTATTCTAGCAATCCCCTGGATTGCAACCTTTATATATACCCATTCTCCCTCCCTGTGCCCCTCCCCCACCTGCAAAAAAACCCCAACCAAACCCCCCAACTCCAGTGCTCAGCTTTCTGACCCTTCCTGGAATAAAATCCTAAAGAGAGAAGAGGCCTTCAAGATTGATATCACATTCTCATTTTACCAAAGACCCAAGAAGCAACACAACCTACCCAAGGTCATGCTGCTAATTAGTGTCAGTGCCAAGATTAGAACTTAGGTTTCCCAGTTTAAGGCTTTTTCAAGCAGTGATTTAAAAAGGTCCTGTTTGTGATGTGTTCTTAAAATTGACCATCACCTCATTAAAGGAAGAAGTGTATTTGATCACATTATCTCTTGTGTCTGCATCAGGTACCACCCACAGGAAATGCAAGCCAGCTCGGCTAGCATGGCTAGCACCTTTCAGTTAGGAACTCTAGTTAGATCCATCCATAGCTTTCATTATTGCTTTCTGCTAAGAATGGGCTCCAGAATAGCAGGAGTTAAGATCCTAGACCTAGACTGACACATGCATACAACCCTATTCTCCAATACTGGCTACTGAAGCTATGCCATTATTCCAGACTTTACCCCTTATCTAACTCAGTTATATGAGTTTTGGGACAACTGGCCACCCCTTTATCTGTAGCAACTGCAGGGTGATCTGGTGAGGAGCCCTCTTATTACACAGCAGAGAATAATACAGTTTGTTCTAAACTCTCTTCTGCCTTCATGCCCTCAAGTGATCCATTTTCTCTGATATCAATATATAATTCCATAAAAAGAAACTTGAAATACCTGATATAGTAGGGATACCTAAAGTTGGAAGAAAACACTGAAATAATGAATTTGTAAGTGATGATACTGAACCAGTAATCAAGAAATTCATCTTAGAACAATAAATTGGCCTTCTTCCAACTTATAGAGTTACCAGAGCAATTACAATCAATCTCTATGTGTGTGGATATGTATTTGTGTATGTATACACACACACACACACCTAGTGCTACAGTAAGACATTCAGGCTGATTTTAGCTTAAGAATAAGATGAAGTTATTATATAGAGCTTCACTGATAGCTTTTCAGGTTAATCCTGTTTTCCTGCCTTGTAACACTCTGGAAGGCATCACTGGTTACATAGGCTCCTTCAGGTTTAGTAGAGTGAAGGGTATAAACTGATCTGACTTCACATTCTTCTCCTAAAGGCTTTTTACTGTTTTGTTTTGAATGTTGTTTAAACATTTAATGGCATTCTTTTACTCACTGGTTCTTAGTTAGAATTTGTTATTTCTGCTAATTATTGAAAAGATATTTAAGAAGAATTATATATAGACTTTCCATAAGACCAGAGAATGTTAACTTGACAATCAGATTTAGTAAAAAGGGCCATGTAAATGCTTTAAGATATTCTAAGCACAGAACAATTCAGGTGAACTGGTGGAAGACTAAAGCAATAGTTTTTAGAATAAATTTTAAAACAAAAGCCCCTGCCAATTTGATCTCTTAAGGTAGGGAGTAAAGTCAAATCTAGCCCTCCCTTGCTTTCATATGGCCCCATAGCTAAAAATAGTTTTTACATTTTTGAAATAAAGCTTTATTGTATTTAAAAGTGTAAATACCATTCTCAGCTGTGGGCTGGATTTGGCCAGAAAGCCAAACTTGCCTAACCCGTCAGTATAAAGGCAAGTCATTAAGGAACTTGGATCCTCACTCAGGTAGTTCTTACTCATTTGCTCAATGAGCAGCTCTTGCTATTTATTTTTGGGTCTGAACTTGAACAAGCAAGAAACTTTAGCATTATAAAATAACTTGACATGTGGTATACTATGATTCAAGAGGTTTCCAGTTAGAAAAAAAATCCTTTAGTAAAGCTTAATAATTTCATAGAAATTGGAAAGTAATTATTATAAAATGTACTCAGTTTTATCTTCTTGATATTTTTATACCTCCTTCCCACCACCTGGTATACTTAAATGCAGACACAATTACTTTTAATATTCATCTTTAAGGTAAGATTTGAAATAAATTTACAATGCAATCTAAAGTCAAATATAAATTGTTTTGGATTAGTACCAATGTTTACTTCCATTAAATGTGGATAATGGAGAATTTACCTTTTATAGTGTATGCAAACAAGGGAACAACATAGAACATTTAGAGGGCTTTGTAGAACATTGCTCTCCCTATTTATTTTACATTTTGAAGACAGAGAGACAGACAGACAGACAGACACAGACACACACACACACACACACACACACACACACACACACACACACACACACACACACACACACTCTATGGCCACAGCCCAGTTTATCTATCTTTTCAGCCATGAGGCACATCCAACAATAAAACCTAGCAATACTAGAAATATGGCCACCTCAATTATTTAAAATAACCCAAAGTGTGAGCAGGAACTTGACATGAATGTCATGTATTGTCTGGAGTTACTTGTCCTGTGTCAATCTTTCTCATTAGGCAGGCAGCAAGAATAATTTGCTCTACTTTCTTATTCTTCTTATAATCTAGTAACAAATGAGGTACTTTAATATATTGTAATAGATAAAAGGGTAACCTTTAACCAGGCCAAATTAGCCATACTGTTTAGTAAAACAACTTACTCATGCCGTAGTTGTAAAAATGCATTATTCTTTAAGCCTTTGGTGAAGTTATCAGTTACCCAAGTTTAATAAATAACATCATTTTTAGTTCCAGCTCTAGCTAAGCAAATGGTCATGTAAGTATCCTACTTTAAGGCCAAGACATTAATGGGATCATAGTTACCTTATATAAGGTTAGAGTTTGAGAAAAGACTAAACCTGGTTCTTTATTTTCTTCTCAGTGTTTAAGCATTCTTAAGTCATGATCCTTAAAAAGCTTGAGACTATTTAATTACTACATCTTTTATCTTTCTGTATATTTGACAACATTTTTTTTTGACAATTCACCTCCATTTCCCCAAGATTAGTTTTGCATTATCAAATCAATAAAGGCATTTAGGATCAACAAGCTGTTTCCCTCCTCTACTTTGCTATATTAAGAAAAATTAATAACTCATGCTTAGAGCCTTGTCTACCTACCCTGGACTTCCAAGATCTGATCACTTCTTGGTTTTTAGCCTACTCTGGATTTCTTCAATACCATATACATTGACAATTCATTAAAAAATACCACTCCAGTTCTATTTCCTGCCCCTACCTCTGGCCCATGATTTTTACTATGCCATGACTCTAGAAAGAGTCCTCTGCTCCCATGGATACAGTCTATACATGGATTCCATGCAAAACTAATTGTATATTTGAAGCTTAGCCTCTTAGGATAAGGCAGATCATTAAGTGTAAATAAAGACAGGAGACATCAGAATGCAAATTCAAGCAACTTCTCACCATTGTCTTTCATGACTTAGAGAATGGACTTTGACTTCCATTCTGTTGACCTTGTTTCTCCCAACCACATCTTCGAGAAAACCCTCTGTAATACATCCTAATCAGTAGTGGCCAAAATGAAATCTTACTTCTATAAAGCTTCAGAAAAGCAGACTATGCTCACCTTGTGCAAGTTGGTCAAATAGTTTCTATAACTCTTGCTGAAGTAAGTAATGCTGAAGTAGTTTCCCCACCCCAATGTAAAATATCTTTCATTTTGACTCCCTAGAATTTTTAAGCATGAAAATATAATCATTCCTAGGAAATAAGCATGGGTTTGGTCAGTTATCACTGAAGTAAAATGGACTAAAGCGGGAACATTCTTCAGAAAGGATGCTAACCAACACCATTAGCTGATAGTATAAAGAACTTTTTGGTACCATACATAGACTTTAAAGCCAAATGCCCTAGTCCTAGAATATTAATAGGCCAAAATCACTTCCAAGAAGAATTTGGTAGGTGTTTTTAGTGGTCTAACTTCTACTTCTCTCCTTACTCTACCAGTGCTAGGATTTTTTTTTTAAATAAAAGCATTAAGCTAACAGAATTCAGTCCAGGGCCATATGACATTAAAGTCTATAGGCTACTGTATCTCATAGTAACTAAACCTTAAAGCTTTGTTTATGCTTTGCCAAATAAACTAAGTCCAAGTAACGTCACTTGAAGTGATACATGAAATGCACTCCCACCCCTATAGGAATAGGCACAAGCCATTGTTAAGCTGCTTGGTTTAATTTTTAGCATGTGGAAAAAAATTGTACAGTGGTTTGCTGAACACTCACCCTCTGTCAACCTCCATGGAGGTCACAAAGATTTCACTCACACATATAAAATTAGTTTACAAATTTTTTTTGGCAATTTCATCTTAGTAACCCGTTTTCTCCTATTGCCATTGCCCCACCATTGAAAAAAAGTTTACAATAATTTACATAGAAATATTTTCAAAGTGCTTAAGAATAGTGATTGTTCTTCGGGATATTTACAGGTGGCCTATACAAGTTATGTACAGGTTGTATACTATATAGCACAAGTTTCATTGCTGGAATATGGCTTTCTATGGAAAGTGCATATTTGGCCATTGGTGGCAATACTGTCTAAAAAATTTCAAGGGTTACAGATATTTGGTAACCACATCCAGAGCTGAACTAAACTGTGGACAAGAATATTTACAAAAATGTAGAATATAAAAAAGTCGAGTACACAAGCTTGCTCCACACAGATAATATCATATTCTTCCAGATGGTAGGAAGAGAACTGTTTTTCAGCCCCTGGTTTGGTTACCATCCAAAAAAAAAGTTTAGGACTTAGTGTAGATTGAAAGGGCTGTCACTTGTCCAAATAGTCAAGCTAGGTCATCATCTGTGCTTACAACTGATATCTGAAAGGAAAGAAAAAAAATGTTATTTATTGGGTACCACAAATCTATATATTACAGATGTATTTTGAAAAACTTGCTCCCCCTTTCTCCTAGTAGAAAATAAAACAGAGAAAGAACAGATGAAACTAGCAAGTGTTTAAAAGTAGCCTGGGGCAGCTGAAGCAAATTCTAAGCATTACCATGAAATAACAGGTTAACTGTAGTTTCTAATAGAAATGAGGCATAAAAACTTGGTCATTCTAATGCTAACTCTTTGCTACTTATGTGGTGATTGACAAGTCATAAAAAAGCATACAGTAAGTAGTTATGTCTTGCTAGAACTCTCTGCTAAGACAGCTATTGTGAAGAATGGCTCAGATTGACCACATTTAACTATGAATATATATGTGTGTGTGTTTGTTTACACACACACATATAAGCATATATTCATACATATATGTATGTTGAAATACTTAGAAAATGTGATGTTCTCATTTTCCAAGAATATTGAGAGAATACTGTTCCCCTGCCCCCCCAATACACAGACACAGAGACACACACACGTGTGTATGTGTGTGTGTACATGTGTATGCAAGCATGCATGGAGGGAGGCAGAGAAAGAGGGAGAGCTATGTGCTTTTAAGCACATTTACAAAGCAGCTTCAAGTTTACTCACTGCTGGGTAAGTGTGTCCAACAGAAGTACTATGTCTTCCAATATCTATCGTGAGATCTTCTTCTGTGGTTTTCAAGTAGACAGGATTGTCAAAATTCATGCTTTTCATGTTCTTGTGTTGCCAGTTCCTCCACATAAAGTAACCACCAGCTGCAGCCATAGCCAAGAGCACTAGAAACCCAATGGTAACTTAGTAAGTGCACAGTAGAAGGAAATATGTATTTTTTATAGCACCTATGTGCCAAGCACTGTGCTAAACTACATGCATGTGTGTATATATGCACATTTATATACACACACACACACACACATATATACACACACACACATATATATATATATATATATATATATACACATACACAATTTATATACACATACACAATTTATATACACACACTTTAATTCAATACACTTTGTAACCTGAAGATCATCAAGGCATGTGTTTTGTGCTAGTGAAGAAATAGGAGTTTATGGAAAACTGGCTAATGGTTTTACAATGTGCTTTATATATACACGTACTTATTTGTTTAAAGTTACATTAGACCACAAAGGCAAGTTAACAAGTATAGAAATTAACAATTTGGTGGCATTTCCAGTACAAAAACACTCATTGCAGAACTGTTGTGAAGCGGCCTAAATTGTCTTCAATCTTTTAAAATGCTCAGTTTATACTGTATTTGTTGCAGGATATGCTGGTCATGTTACTTACAGACAGGAAGAATGGCCCAGGCAGCTGAAGTTCCTCCTGGAGAAATATTTACTTCTGATATTGCAGTAGTCACATTGATTCCTACAAAAGGAAATAACATCTTTGATGTTATTATATCAGTTCAGATGATTTGAGATTTTTGTGCACTAAATTGAACATAATTCAGAGACTGATTTGAGAATTAAAAACAATTGAGATAATTGTGTCTATCATTATTTGTTACGTAAAGGAAGTATTAAAACTTTAGTATCCCAAATTTCAGTCAATAAATATTTACTAAGCACGTCTTGTATGCCCGGTACTGTGCTAAGTGCTGGGGATAGAAAGAGAGACAAAAGATGAGTCCTTGACTTCAAGGAGCTCCCAACCTAAAGGTATCTAACATGTACTTCGTTTCAGACCAGTGACTTTCTTCAGAACTCTCAAGAACCTCAAGGTCTTGAACGTGCCAGGGTCTAGAAGTAAAAGAAAAAGAAACTTTGTCCTTTACGCCTTGCCAATTGGTTTTTAGTTAATATTTGTCGAGCATCATTTTTCATGGTTTTTATATATGGTTAGGTTTTCTGCAAATGTTTATAAGCCATTAGCTATAGAGGAAAGAAGAAAGGTGACTTTTTAATCATTGTATAATAGTAATTTCTCAATACCCTCATAAAGGAAGAGTAGTGAGAAAAAAACCATACTTTGTGGGTATTTCTACATATCTTAGAATTAGGATCATCTTACGTTATTCAGTCTCAAACTTACAAGAATCAGTCTACCGACTGGTGACTTATATTGTACTGGGGATCTTTGGTCTCATTCTGTTTCATAATTCTTCAAAGTCATTAGAAACCTGGTTAAATCAGGTCTTAAGATGATTTAATGTTGGATGAGCAATACAAGCAAGTTATTTTTCCACTTTTTGGCATGAAATTCAGTTTACTTCTGGAGGAGGAGGAGGTCACAAAAATGTAAGTCACACAATAACATCTAGTCATTGACAGTTTAAAAGGGATTAGATATAGACTATTCAGCAAGGTCACAGTCTAAGGCACCTAGGATGCTTTGTTGAGAGGAAAATCTAATATCAGACAAGTTCAAGAAGGTAAGGCTTTGCCCAGCCTTATTCTAGACCATTTTAGAACTACCAGAAGTTTGCAGTTAAATTAAGTATGAACATACTTCTTGTTCCACTGGAAGCCACATCCTTGAAGCAATGACAAATTATGTCTTACATAAATTTGGCACTGTACTCCTTGATTCTACTTATGGACCAAGAGGTACCACTGGTCATAAAGAACTCTTGAAATACTGTCTCCAGGTGAGCTTGTCAACCCGGGGAACGTTCCAGACACAAGCAATAACACATTACTAGGTCTTTGCTCAAGTAGTAAAATGGTTGTCTTAATACTATACTATTTCTCTAACAATAGTCCACTTGAAATCTGAGCTGACTTGAGACCTTCAATTTTAGTTTGAGATAAAATAATTTACTGAGATATCAGTATAGCCATTAAGAATTTAGATGAATCAGGAGAAGACAAGTTCTTTCTTTGTTAGATCATATATCCTTAACACTGTTCAGAAACTTACAGGTTAGAAAATACACATAAAATTATGATTCACCAAAATGGTGAATTTCAAGAAATTGTATACTTGAGACTGGCTTGGATTTCAGGGCCCTACTCCTCAATAGATCCTAATGGATATTGATACAGGGCTTTTACTGTTTACAAAGCACTTAATGTATATTCTCACCTCATCCTCATACAATAGGAATTATTTATGAGATGGTATAAGACTTATGTAAAGACAAAGGTTCTTAAATATTGTGTAATTTTTTTTAATGAGTCCTGGTATTGCTTTGTCCATAGCCCAGCAAATTCCTTGAAAATTTGAACATTATGTGAAGCTTCTATTACTTTTTTTTTTTGGGTGCTTTTTGAGGGGCAGGTGAGGGGGCAACAGGATAGTCATGCCAAGTATTCACCTGAGCAGGAATACCAATTTTCAAATATAGGAAAACTCACTTCTACATGCCCTGCCATCACCTTCCAGATTATACCCACTAGGACAGGAACAGGCATATTTTGGAGAGTGATCATTGATCTGCGGTGCTGGTAGACATAGGTATTCACAGCCTCCATTTTCAATGTCTTCTTCACACCAGTTTTTACCTATTGGAAAACAAGATAATCTTTTTCAGTTGTTACTGTTGAATCTTAATCTACTAACAGTTTATAGTCATTTAAGCCACATCCTAATACTACTACATTGATATATGCTGTTAATTGTACTTTCTGGCAAAAGTGCTTCAGACTTATCAGAATATTGATTTTTATGTGGTAGAAAGGCAATATAGCAGAAGCAGACTGCATAGAAAGTCTATTTGGATGTCAGTAAAAGTTGGAGGCAAACTTCTGGTCTATCTACAGTATCATATTATCCTAAAACTGGTTTTATGGTGGTCATTAAAAGATATTACTTATCCTGAAGTTACCTGCTGGTTGTACAAGTTCATGGTATACAATTATATCTTGAGCATCATTGAGGTTGTTAACCAGAGTAGCCAATTCTGACCCTGTAAATTTGTTGGCACCATAGACTGCTTCATTCTCACCATCTATCCAATAGACACGGTCCTAGAATAAGATTTTAAAAATTGGTATTACCCACAGGACTTGTTGTACAGAATAATTAAAAATTTAAGAGATTGGAGAGGAGTAGAACTTAAATGGGTAGACCTTATTCACAATCAGAACTAACCCTCTACTTTCATAAAAGTAGAGCTAGGGGCAGGTAGGAGGCACAGTGAATGGAGCACCAGCCTTGGAATCAAGAGAACCTGAGTTCAAATCTGGCCTCAGACACTTAACACAAAAACTAGCCTTGGGCAAGTCTCTTAACCCCAATTACCCTACCTTCCCCCCTCCAAAAACAAAACAAAAAAAAAGAGTAGAGCTATAGAAGTATGTTTTCTACATCATGCTGTGGCAAGTTTGTACTAGTGAAATAGAAAATTCATTCAAGAAGTGACCAGTCCTTGAATGAAAACTAAAATTCTGTAGTCCTTTAGGCACATTCAGTTTAATTTTGATAAAGATTACATAAAACTAGTATGTATTTGAATTAAAGTTGACTCATGCCAGGATTTCAGAGGAGAAGTGAAGGGGAAAAAGTCTGAAATCTAAGAAACCATGTTCCCATGCTCCCCAGTACCCCACCCCCAATTTAGAATAGAGATAAAAACAGAAATAACATGTGAGTCTATACCTGTGAATCAAGAGTTGAAATACTTTAAATCCTACCTCAAACATTGTGACAGCAAGAGGATGAGCCAGGAACTCTAGAGACTTGAGTACTATTCTACGATCTTGACCATTCAAATCCACACTGGACAGCATGTGTAGTTTAGAATCAAGCCAATAGAGACGACTTTTTACAAGGTCTAGGTAGGAAAAATGAGTTACGTTATTAGCTAATGCATTCAACATAAGATGAGCCTACAGTACCTATAGTGGCTTAACATAACCCATTCTCAAAGGACTTTTATGTTATGTTTATACAGATCTAAATGGTTTCTTCTATAATGCTTTTTATAACTCTGAAGAAAATTTTAAAAATACTCTTAATAAAGCAGTTTATTTTGCCATTTATACTTGGAAAAGTAGAGTACCAAGATGCTGTGACAGTTATGCTACTATTACCATTATTGCAAATTTTCACTCTAAAATCTAGAAGGGATGAAGGGACACAAAAGATTTCTTGCTTATACAACTGCCAACATTCTATCCCTAAAGAGACTCTGCAAAAAAAAAAAAATCCAAACAAACAAAAAAACTTAGCAGTACACTAACAGGATTAAGGCTACCCTTCTCAGGTCAAACTTGTCTTAAACTGAAAGGTTAAATTCTAATCCAGATTTGATAGAGAATAACATATCATTATGAGGACAGTTCTGTTTCGGTGTGCTGTACCTTAGGTTTTAGTACCTTGAATCAAAGAGTTAAACAAAAACCAAAGAGGCATACCAAGTGTAATTCCATTTGGCCACTGAATGTCTACAGTCACCAGTGGTCGTCTGTCAAGTCCATTCATTCCTGCTTTTTCTATTTTAGCTGGTTCTCCCCAGTCTGACCAGTAAACAAAACTGTAAAGAAAATGTCAACCATAAACCTCACTGGTTTAGTAAGCAGAATTTATGGCACCAGCCGTATAAAACATCAGTTAACAGTTTCATATATTATAAATTATATTAATTCTTGAAAAGTTGGCTGTTTAATTTCAATGAATAATTCTCTATTTTCCTAATATGATTGGAGACACATTTATGTTATGTATTTAGGTACCTAAGACCCAATGAAATACAAAATAATTTTTTAAAAATTATATATAGCTAACATTAATTGCCTAGATATTATATTAAGACCCACCAGGGATTGATATAAGGGAGACATATCCTAAATGTAATCTTTCAGAGCATGTATTCCCTTTAAAAAACACAAATATTATGTAGATACTCCTAACTAATTACTCGTTTTAAGGGGGGGGGGAACCTGGGTTAAGATGTTATCAACTACATAACCCCTGAGAAAGACTTCTTTGGCCCCGTTTCTTTCTGTAGGCAGAAGTTGATCTAGGGGAAGGGGCAAAATCACATGCCATGAAAGTGAATTAACAATTATTTCCACAAGGATGGGTATTAAGTCTAAAGAGAAAGAATTCTAACTCCAAGAACTCTCTAGATTAAAAGTTGTGTGGATAGATAATTATATATTATTAATGCTACAAAATGCCAAGTCCTAAAACATCTATGGGAAATTATCTTAAGAGTTTACAGTCTACTATTATCACAGGACTTATGCTGGTACTTTTAGTTTACATATGAAGCAAGGATGGGTCATGATAAATCAGTCAACTTTCTCCTATGAGATATGCTCTAGGCATAAATTTCATGCTTTCAAAAGTCTGAATTATGAAGTACAAAATGTACTTAAACTGGGAAATTATGACTGACCTTCAGCTGCTGAGAATAAGTAGGAGACACTTTTAAAAACTTTTAATAAAAGGAACCAAAGAGTAATAGGTGGCTCAAATCAGTTTTAAAACCCAGTTATTGATGGGCATTTGCTAAGGATTAATAGCACCAGCTTAACTTTGTTATAGCAAATGTGAGCCAAGAGTGATGGCACATTTCCAGCCAACATTAGTTTATCAACTGCCAGTTTAGTCCAGTGCCTTTCCTGGGTAATCTTTGCAGATATTGTAGGTATTTGTGACTAAACTCATTGGGAACCAATGCATTGTGAGCTTTATAGGCTCATGTATAGAAGAACCATGAAGCTGCTGATTGTCACCATACTTTAATTTTATATGGTAGCTTCCAGCTAACTTAACAAAGATGCCTAGAAACTAACCCAGACAATGGGTCCACAGCTATGGAGGCAGGCTCTCGCAAATCAGAATTAAATAGGATCTTCCTCTTGGTTCCATCTAAAGTAGCCACTGAAATAGTCTTGGAAGCCACATCAGTCCAGTAGATATTCTTGTAGACCCAGTCAACAGCAATGGCTGCAGGATTATAGACATTGTCGATCATTTTAACATGTCTACCAACTTTGTCACGAGCATCAATTGGGGCACTGAAACAGAACAGGGTCACATGAGATTTGAGAATTTGACAGGACATTTATGCCTTCAGATGGTTAAAAGCTTCATAAAACATCAGGTAGTATTACTATGTCTTTGCCTGAATTTGACTAGATTACCATGTTGTAGTTCAGATTTTGGCATCAGAACATCTGTTGCTAGAAGCTAACTAGTTCATTGACAAGCCATCTATGACTTTCATTAGTAAGAATTTGAATCAAGTTTTATGATGCAAATTTCAGATACTGACTGAAAATTATTGGAAAACTTGACACCATAAATACAAGAAGTTGTAGTACTACTGTATACTTTTAGAGTGGTTAGTAAGGGTAACGAATGTAAGTTAGCTTGGTACTCTGACCTTTATTGGCAGTGGTATGCTGATAAATGCTAAAACTGGTTCTCCAGGGAGGAAAAAAAGTGCATGCACACACTTTCAAGTGTAAACTGCATTATTAACACTTTCAAAAATTTATCAAGCCCTGACTTATAGCATTTGCCAATTTCTGAGGTATAAATATTCACAACCGAAAACTTTATCTTTAGATCTCACAAACCAATTCGAGCTAGTTCCAGCATATTCCTGCTTATTGCTCACTTTAAACTATCTTTCCTGATTCTATTCTCTGCAACCAAAATTGGATCCTGATTTATAAGTAAACATCGTACAATATCATATGAATGCTAAGAAGTCTGAAAACCAACATTTTTACTTGGAATTATCTTACCAATAATCTTAACAGTGATAGAACAACCCAGTTATTTCAATATGGGCAAATTACCCACAGGGCAAGTTACCTGAAGATTGCCTTTTGGCTTAGATCAGCCCAAAATAACTTCTGGGCAGCTATGTCAGCATCTAGTGCTATGGTATTTCTTAGTTGCTCTACAAGTTGAATGTATTCTTTCCTTTCCAGGCCAATTTTTCTGATGTCCCTTCGATTAGTGAAGATTAAACTTGGTTCCTTTCCTGAAAGCAGAAAGTTAGGCTTTAGTTTCACTGTAAGAATCTCTTTCCCACAGGGTACTCCTACGCCAAAATACAATTGAAGACTTTAAGTACCACCTTTTACTTCAGTTCAGTCTTCACTTCTGAGAATTTTCTATTTATTTATTTTAAAAATACAAGCACTTATGGTTTTCCCATTTGAGTGGCATAGAAAGAATGTCAACTAATCAAGAACAAACCTTTCATTCTTCCTTTGATTTGAACTGAATCAGGACTCACATCAACAAAAGCAAACACAAAAAGACACCTGGAAGAGGAACGACTGTTAAGGCTTCTTTGGAAACAGCCCACCATATTTGTATGTGATGGGAACATTTTCATGAGTTGTCATGGCCAAAAAAAACCCCCCAAAACTGAAAACAAAACAATATTCTCCAGCTTACTGGTGAGGAAATGCTCCATATTCTTATGCCCCAGGACCATTCTATAAACCTTTCCAGGTTAGTGAAATATGATGAAGTTCATCCTTTGCTGGCATAGCCTGGCAGAATCCAGGGTCCCCTCTATGCCATGATGAAAATGTCATGCTATTTTTATAGTAGAACCTTTATGACCCCCATTTGAAGCTACTAACTTCCTGCTTTCAAATAAGATTGCAGTCAAAGCAAAACATCAAGCTAAGACTTAGATATGCTAATTGTACCTTCTGTAAGCACTTGCTTACAAAGGTAATCTATGTTAAAACACTACTTCGGATTTCATTTACCTACTGCCTTGCACACTCCAGTGGCAAGATCCATTTGATAGCCACGACTACATTCACACTTGTAACCGCCTTTTAAGTTGATACAAATTTGACTGCAGATTCCAGGATTTTGGCATTCATCAATATCTAGGAGGGAAATTTAGAATTAGTCTTGCTGGTCCTACTCCTTACTAGTCATACCTGGTCTTTTTCCCTTTCTAGTCCCTGGCAAAGGTAGATTATTGGAATCTTACCACCACAAGTCTTCCTATCTATCAGTTCAAACCCAGCAGCACAGTCACATTCATAGCCTATAATTAGGTCTTTGCAGATATGGGAGCATCCACCATTATTAACCAAGCATTCATTTACATCTGAAAGGAAAAACAAACAAGATTGGATTTATACCTTTTTGCTGCTTCGGTTTGGTTAACCATTGGTCTACTCAAGGCAATTATTTTTAAAACCAAATTTGTCCTAATGATTATTCTGAATTTCTTCAGGCAAGTATTTAAGTGGCTGCTTCTAGGGAGCCATTTGAGACTTTTAAGCACCTTAAAAGGGCAGGGATTTTTTTTTAAAGCAAGATTACTGGGGGTGTGGCTAGAGATAAGATGTATACAAATCAGAATATGAAAGTGCTACAAGTAAAAATGCTATGGGTATTGGGAAGGAGAGAAGTCTTCATTTCTCCCTATAATTTGCCCCTATAATTACATCTTATTTTACAGGAATATGTTTTTCTTTAATGAACGATTGTGTCCTCAGGTGCACTATAGCAACTAGCAACAGCCAAGAGGTATTTCTAGCAAAGGGAGAATGGGAGGGGAAAGAAGAAACCAGGAACTTGATCCCTGCTTTACATAAGATCCACAAAAACCAGCTGTTGGTTAACCTAATTAAGAATCTGCTAAACTAGTTCATACATGTTTTTTTTTTTAACCAGACACTTGGGAAAGAAGAATTCAAAACAGCAACAATAAAAAAGGAAGTTGTTATAGGTTTCCCACACCCCTCCCCTCCAGATATTTCAGGAAGACTTGTTCCACCAAAGCTAATCAACTTTAAAGTTTCTCTACACTACACTCTACACTAAAATCTAGCATTTTAAACACTTTTACTTACTGCATTCCTTCAGGGGTTCATCACTCCAGTCCTTGCAGTCTTGTTGCTGGTTACACACTTTGCTAATGTCTATGCATTCCCCACTTCTGCACTTGAATTTTCCAGGTCCAGAGCACTGATTGGCTATATATGATCCAGAGCAAGGACAAAAGAGAACATCCATTAGAAGAGCCCCATGTCCATTTCACCCAGCTGTGAGTGTGTGATGATACTCACCATTTTTACAGTTGATTTCATCTGTGCCATCTATACAGTCTCTGACCCCATTGCACTGTCTGCTGCCATGAATACAGTTGCCATCTTCACATTCAAACTGGTCAGGCCGGCATGTTCGAGAAGCTAGGGAAAAGGAAAGAAATGCCTCTAGATGACAAGCTATCCCACCAGGTTAGCTAATGAAGTGGGCCCCATAAATTCTGGTTTTAAGGGGGACATGTTGTGAGCCAAGATAACAAAGAGACTACTTACGACAGTTTATCTCATCACTTCCATCTTTGCAGTCAGGGTCCCCATCACAGCGCCATTTCATATGGATACACTCCCCTGAACCACACTGGATCTCACTGGCTGGACACTTTTCATGAGGCACAGGTTGGCGTCCACACTGCTCAAGAGACTCATCAGACTGGTCAGAGCAATCAGCATCATCATCACAAACCCAGCTGATGGGAATACAGGAAGAAGTGCTACACTGGAACTCATGGGCACCACATGTGGGAGGAGCACAGTCCAACTCATCACTACCATCATTACAATCATCCTGACCATTGCAGACAAAGTTTTTAGAGATGCAACGACCACTGGAACAAGTGAATTCTTCTGGACTACAAGTTACATTGCCTAAGAGAAGAATGGAGCAAGCCCAAGTCAACATTTAAATAACTTTATTACTCTTCTCAACAAAGTTATAAACATCAAGATCTACAGTCATATCAGAATTAAAAAGCTAGAATAATTTATATTTATGTTTATACTATAAGTGATATTCACAATCAAGTTTCTATAGTACTAGTCAACAGGAATAAATGTTAGGAAAAGTTTCTAGGAGTATGGATGAAATGAGAAACGAACTGAGGAAAGATGGAAGGACATGGACCTATTCTCTTCAGAATAAATTTATGTATTATTATGAGCTGCTATTTTCTTGCCAAGATAAAAAAAAGCATTAAGTTGTTATTTAGAAGCTTAACAATGACAGTATATACCAGTTTACCTCTGTGGCTAGATCTTCATAGTTCGCTTCTTATATAATCATGTATGCCATGTGTCTGTAGTACCATGTTATTAGAAAAAGAAAGTCTCTCTAAAATAATCCTCACACCCATCAGATTGTTACAGAAAAAGAATGGAAAATGACAGTTGTTTGGGGAGTTGCAAGAAAACAAGACACACTAATTCACCATTGGGGGAACTGTGAATTATTCCAGTCATTCTGGAAAGCAATTTGGAACTATGCCTCAAAGTCACTAAGTAGGCATACCCTTTGACCCCTCAATAACATTACTAGGTCTATATCCAAAAATTTCAAAGAAAGAGTTAAAGAGCCCACATTTACAGACATATTTTTCGCAGCTCTTTGTCAAAGGAAAGAACTGGAAACTAATGGGGTACTCATCATTTAGGAAATGGAAGATCAAACCATAGCATATGAATATAATGGAATCTTATTGTGCTATAAGAAATGACAAAATGGATGGTTTCAGAGAAACCTGGGAAGGTCTGACTGAACCGATGCAGAGTAAAGTGAGGAGAAAAATTCATACAACATTATGAATAAAAAACCACGTTGAGAGCATTAAGAATTTTGGTCAACCATGATTCTAGGGGATTGCCCAACTTGACAAAATGAGACACAATATTTTCGGACATGGTCCATGCATGAATGTTCTCTCTGACTACGTATATTTGGTATGAAGGTTTTCTTTTTTGTTTTACTTGGAGTAGAGAAAGAAAATAAATGTTTAACCAAAAAAAAGATACTTAAAAATAAATCTGCACTGTGGCATAGCTTTTAGAGTTAGAGGGAAATTATGTTTCAGACATGACATTCAAACTTCTGTGACTGGGGCAAGTCACCTCACTGGGTCTCTCTTTCCTATAAAATGAGTGAGTTAGGCTAGATGGCCTTTGCAGTCCCTTCCAGCTCCAAATCTATGAACCTAAATTCATAGGGCAGCATATTATCAAAGAGAACTGGAATCAAGAGAAATGGGTTAGAGTTTCAGCACTGATGCTTATTATTTATGCAGAGGGGCAAGTCAACTTGACCTCTTAGTCTTTGTGCCATCTTCTGTCAAATAAGAATACTTGTACCACTGTAACACGGGGATAGTCTGAATAAAAATACTCTGAAAAGTGAAATGCTATACAAATGTGAATTATTTAACCAATTCTTATCTAATGGAGGAGAAAGTAGGAAGTGGATGACAACTTAACACCCCTTTCCTAATCTAAATTTTATTATCAGGCCAGGAAGCCAGTAACATATAACCCTCTCAAATTCTAGAAAGCCAACATTAGCAGGATCTATTTATAAACTGGGGTCTAAAAAAAAAGGAACATGCTAATCCTGGTTACAAGACCAGTTCATTTTGCAGGAACCAGATAAAAATGTAAGTGCTTATAGGTTATAGCTTTTTGTAGATATAAGAAATAGGGTGGAAACCACTGCTCTCTTGGGAGGCAAAGTCCATTTTTTTCAAAAGGGAAACATTTGGCAGCTATGTGGCTTTCCAGCACAAGTTCATAATGAAACATTAAACTTGAGTCCAGGAATGAATTGGAGAAGAAACTCATTGGACTAGGTGCAGTTGCTTTAACCCCAGAAGCCTTCTTAGGTACTTAAAAAAAAAGTTTGCATCCCTATTACTAATGCCCAGTGCTTATCTACAGCCAGAATTGAAAAGTTTCTTAGGTTTGTTGTATAATTGAAGAGATCCTACTTAAAAGGGGAATTAAAGTTGACTAAGACAATGTTTATTCAACCTAAAGCTTCCCTCATAGCCCTTTAACCTTTAACATATACCATGTCACTACACATTTTCAGAGGCAGAAAGGTAAAAGAAGATAAGAAGATAAGAAGCTAGGCAAATGAATGAGAACTCATTGGAAAGCCTCAGGGAAAGAGAACCTGAAGAGGTGGTGGCCAGGGGCCTGGAAGAGAAGACACCATCAAAGTTAGTTTGCTTTGATCACCTGCATCAAGGAATAGGTTTATCACCATACTCTGTGCCAGGCAAGCAAGAGAGTAGAAGTCTAAGACTAAGATTCTCCTAGAAAAGGAGAAACTAACGCCAAGTTGGCAAATTTTAATGGTTATAGTCAGGTGGAACAGGAAAGAAATTTTGGTTCTCCAACCTCCAATTCTGGCTTGACTAGGTTTGGGGCAGGAGTGCACAGGTGTTATGATCACAGAGTAGGGAAGGCAGTTTTCATTTCCATCTCAGTCATGGTCCACTGCAGTTCTGTTTCTTTACCTTCTCTGACTCTAGGTGCATTGGGGATGTATTAGTTGATAGATATAGGAACTTTCTTAGTAATAATAATAATAAAAAAAGAGCTTTTAGAAAGGGGCTGTTAAAACTGCTAATCAGAAAATTTGAGTTCTTACTCTTACACCAATAGCCAAGAGCAAGTCACTGAAGTGAGTCAAGCTGTTTCAGTCACAGCTTTTTGTCCCTTCAGCAAAGAATCCTTAGGATAAGCCATTCAACGGATTCAATACTTGTATCTTCTTACCACAGTTTTCTTCATCTTCTCCACTGTCACAGTCGTTTTCACCATCACACTTCCAGGACACTGGGATACATTGGGTTGATCGAACACCACAGCTGATCTCATTTATTCGGCAGGTTCTCATATCTGTTGAGGACACATAGTCTCAAAGGAACCTCAGAACTGTGATAAGTGATACAAGGTGCTGAGGAAGATTACTCTGAGTTGCTTGGTACTGGTGATGTTCATGATCCAGCCATTACAGGAGCATACTTGTAAAACTGACTGTTCCATGTGAGGTCTTGGTATCTAATTTCAGTGCTACTCCTTGGGAGCCTGATACATTTGATGACCAAGAGGCCTATTTACTCAAACTACTGGCTTCCTGTTATTTCCCTGCCTCACCTGTGACACAGTAATGTGACATAGTAGATTGCTAAATTTGGGGTCAGGATTTGGGTTCTAATTACAGTTGTGCTTCATACTATTATGATTTGGGCAAGTCACTTCCCTTCATTCTTCACCTAAGTAGATAAGAGGAATAAAGTACTTTATAGTTCTAAAATCAACAACAATGGGTAGCATTATATATAGTACCTTAAGGTTTATAAAATGCTTTACAAATTTCATTTAATCTTCACAACCATAAAGGATAGATGATGCTATTATCCCCATTTTACAGATGAATAAATTAGGGCAGGTAGAAGTTAGGGTCTAACCCAGTGGTTCTCAACTTGTGAGTCTCGACCTCTTTGGGGGGTCAAATGACCCTTTCACAGGGATCGCCTAAGACCATAGGAAAACACATGTTTCCGATGGTTTTAGGAACTGAGACACTGCTCTTCTATCTGTCTCCAGGTGGCTACGCCCACATATGAGTATTAAAGGGTCACAGCATTAGGAAGGTTGAGAACCATTGGTCTAACCAAATATATGCTATGTCCTATATCAGTGTTCTTTGTTATGTCTATTTTATTATAAGTCTCCAGGATCCCTTTTGCACCCTGACCTCCTTTTACTTACTTACTTCACATTTTCTCTAGGCAAAGTTCTTCAGACTAATTCCAGTTTTCCCTATCTTTCCATATAAAGACTTATAAAATCCCTTTTAGAAGTATTCCCCTTCTATAAAGTTGGGAAAAGAGAGAGTAGAATTCCTCTCATTTTTAATTCGTCACAGCACTTAGTCAAATTTCAACTATTAGCAAGTTATGTGAAAGGTACTCTCTTGAATCAATGGATGGGAATAACAGTGCATTCTAAAATCATTTCTAGATTATGCATTGCAATTGGAATGAATAAGTTTTCTCAATTGAGTTTGTTTCCTGAACACAGCAAATGGAAAGAGCAGAAGGTGAACTGGGATTTAAAGTTAACAACAAATAATTAATAAGTCAACTGTTGTATGTTTGAAAGTGACAACTCATATCATTAAGACCTGATTAAACAAGGTAATTTTATTTCTATATTTTTCTCTGTCCATGAAAAATAATTTAAATATAATTTTAATTATGGCTCTTTCATTAAAGTAAGTGAAATATTAGATCTAGAGTTGTTCCTATAGTTTTATATATGTATACATAAATATATAAATATTATATAATGTATTTGTAAGTTTACCATTAGCTATACTATTTTAGTTTTCACTCATTTTTAAGTTGTCTTTCAAGTCATATTTTCTCATCTAGAGGGATAAGACAAGGAACACAGGTCCTCAATTTCTTTTATATATACTTTTAAGGAATTCCTACTACTTCACTTTGTCCACTGTGGGATTTGGAATATTGAAAGCTTTCAGGATTAAGTACCATTTCTATAGGATAATCATGATCAAGAACATGTGGGCAATTTATGCACCTAGTCAATGAGTTCTCAGTAGGCTCAATGGTCTTGAGGCAGCAATAGGAATGCTCAACACTACATACAACTACCCAAGAAAACTTTAGTTTAGCCAGAGGCTCACAAATTGAAGTGGGGGAAAATCAGCAAATTACTTGTATTGAGATTAATCAATAATCCATATCAATAACTGCTTCTTGGATAATGAAAATCCTTAAAGATGTTGTAAGTGGGGATTGTTTTATGAAAGAGAGGGAAAAAAGATTAACACCAAACACTGAATTCAGAAGCAATACTTAACACTACCATGGCCAAGTAGAAAGAATTTTTCTAGTCAATGCAGTCCCTGAATTGAAAGTACATTAAATGATGGAAGTCATCTTCCAAGTGTTGGAAGAAACTTCAGAGGCCATCTAATTTAACCCATACCTGACTGAAGTTTCCATTAACATTCCCAATAAGGTCTTCCACCCTTTACTTGGAAGCCTTCAACAAGATGGAGCCCTTTACTTCCTGAGGCAATTCATTCTTTTTTTTTTTTTTTGGTATGGCTGAGATTTTCAAGGAAGTTTTTCCTTACATCCAGCCAAAAAAAAATCTCTGCATTATTTCTAGTTCTGTCTTTATAGGGCAAATGAAACAAGCCTATTCCCTCTTATGTGACAGTCCTTCAAATACTTAAAGACAGCTATAGCAAACATACCTCTTTAATCCTCATTTACAAGCTCCAAAAGCATTCTCACCTTGGCAAGTTAGCCAACAAGGTAACAGCACTTACTGCATTGTTCTGGCCTTTCGTCAGATCCATCTTCACAGTCTGGATCCCCGTCACACTGCCATCTGTTCGGTACACACTGGCCATTATTGCATACAAAGTCAGACTCAGCACACGTCTTCTTCACTACAAATAAAATTTTATATTCATTTACAGGGTTAGTGTCAAACTTATCCAATAGTCCATTTGTTTGCTAGAGTACAAGTGGCCTCTCTGGAGAACTGTATTTTAATCTCTTTAATGCTGAGGTCTCTAAGTCAGCCAAATAAATCTTTAATTGTGGCTGCATGTTTTCTAAACTGGTAAGTGCCAATATCCAAGGGTCACTCTTATCTTTGGGTATAGCAGGTGTTATTCCTAAGAATGTTTGGTCCTGTGGAAAATTGCCACATGAAGATATTGGAAACTGAACCTCGCCAGAACAGGAAAGGAGAGAAAAAACATCTCTAGTGAGGCTCTAATGGAAGAGGTAATCCTATGAGTTGGGGAATTAGAACATGAGTTGCTAAAAATAAAACAAAAAACGAATTCATAATTGGTCACAATTCATGCCAAAATAACATAGTACAGCAAATTAAATAACTTGAGTTGTTTTTACAAAAATTAGAAATCTAGAGAGCAAAGAAAACCATCAAGATGAATGGGAGACCACAGCAGATGAGGCAGCACAGTCAAGGCTGGATGTTACTTATACATAACAGAAGGGCACTAGTTAAGCTTGCTACAAATCATAATCCGATCCCCAAAAGGAGGAAAAATCCCAGTGTTGTGACTGACATTTTCCAAACACCCAAAGTATATTTCTCCAAAACAGCCAAGCCTAAGAGAATAATTGTGACCAATATTCTATTTCTGTAGTTGAATGATTCTTAAAAGGATGGAAATGTGCTTTAACTTTAATAGCTTGTTTAGATTAGATTTGAATGTATATTTTCTTATTGTTTTACCCATGATTTCAACGTAACTAATGGTACATATCACTTTCAATATAAGCAGCAAACTCTTCTCACCTAGTTTTTTGAAAACTGCTTAGAGAAGGAATTTCAAGGTTATGTACTTTGTTACTTTCCCATAGTAACAAAGTAGATATGATGGGCAGAACTGCAGCATGGGTCTTTGACTCCAAAATCAGCTCTCTATTCTGGCATGCTGGCTTTTGCTTCTGGTGAGAATTATTTTGTTTACATACATACTGTCCCAGTTTTAATTATATTTTATAATTGTGACTTTATCCAAATAGTTTCTAAACACCTCTGGCTTCACAAGCTAGATAAGGCAGTTAATACCCTAGTGTTTTCCCAGTTATTAACACCCTTTAGTGGAGCCAAGGAAAATGGATAATGAGACTTGTGGTTATTCCCTAGGCAGGGCCTTCTCTTCTGTTATTCCCTCTCTCACCTGTAAGTCTAAATCCCCCTAAGACAGAATTCTCATTAAACTTATTCTCTTCTTGCTAAGTGGTCCTTCTCCTCTCAAAACTACTGATGTACTTTGTAACACTTTGAGAGCACAGATCAGCACATAGGACTGTAATATAAAGCAGAGCCAAGTTTAGATTTGGGCAAAGAAACTCAGGTTTGAATAAAGGGAGTCTAGATGTGGGAAAAGGACAATCATATACCACTTAGTACTTCTATGTCAAATATCAAATGAAAAATTTAGGAATACTATGGCCTAGGCACATGAAAGGACTTAAATTGATCTTTGAATGATAGATTTTAGATGGTGTGAGAGAAGGAAGAATCTTTTTTAGTCTGGTTTAACAGATTTTAAAAATGGTGGACCAAGTGCTTTATTTAGAATTGGAATGACAGAGACTTTAATTTCACCCAAAGCTCTTAGGTACTAAAGGGTATCTATATTGACATTTAGACCAATTATTTTGTAGAGTTTGTGGGTGACAGTACCAAGGCAATTTATTTTCTAAATCAAAACAGTACTCTTTTCTACAAATTCTAGTCCTATTCAACACTCAAGCTTTGAGGTAAGAAGACATAAATATTGAAGTTTTATTGTTCGAATACATGAGTTCCCCTTATAACCTACCTAAAGCCTGTCCTTCAAGGCCAATGTTAAGTTCTACCACTGCAAGCCTTCCCATATAACTGATATATAACTGAAACCTTTCCTGACCTCCTTCAGGTGATTCAGGCAAGAAGACTTATTTTGGATTTTGACCAAACACAGGCTTATATTATTCCTTTAGAGAAAGAAGATCCATACTAGATGAATTCTTTGGACAGTAGTGGCGTATCTACTATACTCTCCCTATAATAGTTCTGTGAAAATAGAGAAAGAATTCACTTTATGTAAATTGAGCTGCTTAATGGATAAACCGTTGTATATACATTCTACATAGATGAACAAAAGAACTTCAGTTTTTCCAGTTTAGGATTGAATTGAGATCATTTATGGCTTTATCTCCATAAGAGTGAACAAAGCAAGCCAGTGACTTTCACTCACAGGGACAGTGACTTTTCTTCCAGATAATGGCCTGCTACAAAATTAGCACAATTCCTTTATGTCAAATAGAGTCAAACTGACAAATGAGAAGAAAAATTACTCCAAGATGGATTCCTTTGGATGACAAGGAATTAAAAAAAACTTAATATCACTATCTAATTACCTGTGGACAATTGGAGGTCACGTAAAAGACCTGTGGGTAGTCACCTCTCTGAAATGAAATATCAGATCTGGATTCACATGCCTCCCCACCCCCATTTTCTAAATAAGGAGATTAAAGGATTTGTCATGGTCATACAAACTTATTCCAGACAGGGATAAGGTTAACATCAGGTGAATAATGTGGCTGTGGAACATTACTTTGGAGCATATTGGTTATGGGAGATGCTAGAAACAAATGATAAGCAGATGGAAGATTAGTCTTCCCTATTCTCTCCCCTACCCCATTCAGTAATGATTTTTTCTCCCTCAAAACTAATAATATTTCTTATGAAAATTGTAATAGAAGAATAAGACTAACAAGAGCTTTAAGTGTTATTAGAGCTGAGACTGCCATACTTAATTGTTCTCTCTCCCAGCAAGGTATATTAGGCATAGATGATGAACATTTGTTAAAATGTGAAAAATTTCTGTCTCATTCCATTCTATATAGTTCTAATTCATTACCTTCTTCTGTTTTTTTTAACCAAGTTATTATAACTATATTTACAGTGGCCAAAAGATAAAGTTAGGGATTCTGTTGGCTCTCCCACCTCACAAAGGAAGTGGCTACAAAATCTGGCTTTGCTCAGGGAATGAAACCTGTTATCAAGGGGGATTATGATGACAGAAGATGCTTCATTAAGTTAGCACTTAAACTTCCTGGGGATTTAGGGATTGATAAAAGTCTGAGGACTAATCTAGAGATTGAGAGAAGTTTGAGGACTAGTCTAATGAGACTGTAGCTTCTTCAGAGCTAGAATAAGTACAGTGGAAAGAACACTGGCCTTGGAGCAGAGAACGTAGGCTAAAATTCTGTCTCTGACATTACTTGTGTGACCTTTAATAAGTCACTTAATTTCTCTAGGCCTCAGTTTCCTCATTTGTAAAATGAGTTCAACTAGGTGGCTTCTAAATCTATAATTCTGACTACACAGAGCCTATGGGTCAGACATATTATTATTACATTGATTTTCTAATGGTAGGGGCAAATAGAAGTCGTAGTTCAGACTAGAATGTTTCCCTGAACAAATTTCCCATAGTAGACATTTATTAACTACAGCTTTAATGTAAAGTTAGGGAAAAAGGGCAGAAGCATATAGAATACTTTTTTTTTGTCTAAAAGGAGTCATGCCCTTCATTTTTTGTCAAAAGGTCTACTTTATCTTTTACCTTCTTACTCAAGGTATGCTGATTCCAACTGATTTTAAGATGATTTCTAGAAGACATTTTATCTACCATCAGTAATTCTAGGAATTGTTTATTTATTTTTAAATATAAGTTCTTTTGTCTAATAGCTTCAGTGATTTTATGGAAACATAAGTCAGGACATGATTTTTTTTTTTTTTTTGCAAAATGCCAAGTTTCATTGATTTGACAAGGAAGAAAGGATTCAGCAGGTTCTGAGGCTACTTACCACATGAACTTTCATCACTGCCATCGCTACAATCGTCCTCACCATCACACTTCCACAACAAAGTAATACAGCGGCCATTACTGCACTGGAATTGAGATGACTCACATTTTGTTCTTGTCCCTAAGGTTAGAAAGACCTTAGCTAAATCAGTATCTTTTTAAAAACAAAGTTAAAAAAGGACATGTTATCTTGAATCTAGAGATGTAGGCTACCCTAAATTCTTGGAGAAGGGGATTATGTTACCAGTAGACTTATTTAGCAGTAGCCCATCTTCAGGTACCCAGAGTGGACCTATCAAGTGCTATTTCTTAGCTACTAGTTTGGAAAGACGAGCACCCTTTGAGACCCTTTATCTGAACTCTCCTTTCTCTGTTGAAAGTAGCTCCTCCTTTCTAGTCCCCTTAGGTTCATACCATTGTCATCTGGGATTTCTCTCTGTTTTACCACCTTATCCCATCAGTTAACATGTTACTACTTCAATACCTTTTGCAGTTAATCCCTTCTCTTAACTCCCATGGCTACCACCCCAATTCACATCTAATGACCTCTTTGGGCTCCTATAAAGGCATCTAATTTCTTTCCCTTATTCTTAGTCTCTCTTTTCCAATTTATCTTTTACACAGCTTCTAGTCTGATCCTAGTACTACTCTGCTCAAGAAACTTCAGTGGCCTTCTACTATCCCTAAGATAAAATGCAAGTTCCTAAGCATGACATTTAAAGCCCTTCCAATTTGGGCTCCAACCTCTCTTCTTAGAAATATTTCATGTAATTCCCTCTTATGGACCCTACGATCCAACCAAACTGCATTTCATAAATCCCTATACTCTTGTACAAGTATTCCTCTGTGCCTGTAACACTTTGTTTTCTCCTTTCCTACCTCAAATTCTTAGCTTCCTTTAGGTGCTACCTCTACCTTTTCTATTTCCCCTAGTTATTACTGTTCTCTCCAATGGCATGCTGGTAAATGTCCAACAAATAGCATCTCTCTGGGAAGTTGGGGGCAGGGTGGGAACCAACCCTGCATGCATGACACTTTTAAGTTTAATCTGCATTTTTTTTTAACATTTTCTCTATCACTTAAGTCTAGTCAATAAAACAAAACTAACAAAACATTAAGTCAAGCCCCGATTTACAGCATTTACCAATTTCTGAAGTATAAATGCTCACACTGAAAATTTAACAAATGGCCTCCAGAGCCTATTAGAGCTAGTTCTAGTGTACTTTGGCTTTCTCCCACCTCAGATTACTTTATACATATAATGTGCCAAAGTGCTAGAGATACAAAAAAAGACAAAAACCCAATCTGTGTCCTCAAGGAGCTTACAGTCTAACAGGAGAGACACCATGCAAACAAATATACACAAAGCGAGCTATACACAGGATTAATAGGAAATAACAGAGAGAAGGCACTAGAATTTGGGAGAAGTTTGGAAAAGTTTGCTGCCAAAGAAAGGATTTTAGTTGAGACCTAAAGGAAGCCAGAGAAGTCAGCAGGCAGAGTTAAGGAGGAAGAACATTCTAGGCATGGTGGACAATCAGAGAAAACAAGAGATGGAGTGTGTTTTTAGTGGACTGGCCAGGAGGCCAGTATCACTGAATCACAGAGTACATGGTGGGGACTAAGATGTAAGAAGACTGAAAAGGTAGGAGAATGCTAAGTCAGGAAGCTCTCTGAATGCCAGAGCATTTTATATCTGGTCCTGGAGACTAGACACAGGAGTGACACAGTCAGAAAACCACTTCAGTGGCTGAATGGAGAGAGGACACACTGCAGTGGAGAGAGACTTGAAATGGGCACACCAATCAGCAGATACTGCAATAGTCCAGGTATGAGGTAAGGAAGTCCTGCTCTAGAGTGGTGGTGATGTCAGAAGAGACATGGAGGTTTATGATAATAATAATGATTATTATAAGAGATGCTGCAAAGGTAAAATGGACAGGCTTTGCTAATAGATTAGATATGAAAGATGAGGCATAGTGAAGAGTCAAGAATAACTTCTAGATTTTTGGGGGGGGGGGGACGAGTAAAGGTAAGGCAATTGGGGTTAAGTGACTTACCCAAGGTCACACAGCTAGTGTCAAGTATCTGAGGCTGGGTTTGAACATAGGTCCTCCTGACTCCAGGGTCAATGCTCTATTCTCCACCTAGCTGCCCTGGATAACTTCTACATTTTTAGCTTGAGGGATTGGGAAGATGGTGTTCTCCTCTATAATTAAAGGAATGGTAGGATGGGGGAATGACTTAGGGGGAAAATAATGAATTCAATTTTGGACATATTGCATTGAAGATGTCTAAGGGACAACAAGTTTGAGATGTCTCAAAGGCAGTTGGAGATGCAGGATTGAAGTCAGCAAAGAGATGATCTGGCTATGTGATATAAAGTCCTGTGGACCAGGGACTATTTTTCCTTTGGCCTCTCTATCCTCCAAGAAACATGTAGTCTTTAACTGAGATCAGAACTCTATAATCTGAAGTAGTTTACATTTAAGCACATGCAAATAACTTAATTGTACAATTCTTTAAGGCAGGGATTCTTAAACTTCCCCATATTTGGCAGTCTGCAGAACCCTATGTAACTCATTCTCCAAATGTTTTTAAATTAGAAATTCATGGATTTACAAGTGAAACCAATGAAAATATAGTTATTTTAATATTTTTAATGATTTTCCAGACCCCAGGTTCAGAACCCCAGTTTTAAGCCTTATTGATATTCTTCAGAGCCCCCAGATAAGGTGGATAGTACAAGTATCCCTATTTTAGTCAGTCAACTAGCACTAACTAAACACCTTCTATGTGCCAGAAACACATAAACAATGGAGATACAAAAAAAAATAATAATAATACAAAAGATAATTCATGTCCTCAAGGAGATTAGAAGACATTATAGAGCAGAAAACTGTGGTAGCCTTAAAGTAGCTTGCCCCAAGGTCCCAGAGACGACAAACAGAAATACTAGCTCGGGTCTTCTAAATCCATCCACTACTTTACTGTATCAGACTCTCTTATTTTCCAAGGTCTCATACTGAGGCCATAAACACAATGTATCAACATTCACCTTTTCGCCTTAACATACAATCTAGCAAGAACTTGCTCACTTTCTACAGCTCTTTAGAAGTACTAAGGCTAGGGGGAGGAGCCAAGATGGCGGCACAGAAGCAGCAAAGCACCACAGCTCCCACACAAACACGTTAAAAAACTCATAAAATGGGACGCTAAACAGATTTTCAAGCTCCAAAACTCTCCACAAGACAGAAAGCACATCTGTTGCTACAGGCAGCGCAGCAGGTGGGGCTCTTCACAGCAGTCTGGTACCGGCTGC
>CM053599.1:142610354-142626094 GCA_028646575.1 Pseudocheirus occidentalis
TCTCCTGTCTCCTCTCCTACCTTCTCTCCTGTCTCCTCTCCTACCTTCTCTCCTGTCTCTTCTCCTACCTTCTCTTCTGTCTCCTCTCCTACCTTCTCTCCTGTCTTCTCTCCTATATTCCCTCCTCTTTTCTCTTCTCTCCTCCTCTTCTCCCTTTCTCTCCCTCTCCTTCCCCATTCCCTTTTCTCCGCCATGTAACACTCGCACTCATACACCCTCTTAACTATCTTTCCCTGCTTTTTCATCTTCCACTATTTGCTCCTATTTATGGACTTTGGGGTCAAATAGAACAAGTCTGGAAAGATAGTTTACAGCATTTATAAGCTTATGATATAGCAGACATGATGCTAAATACTGGAGATACTAATACAAGGAAGTAAGATATTTCCTACCTTTAGCAGCTTATGTTCTAATAGGAAAAGATACTTAAAGGTGACATAAAAGGTGAGGTGGGGAAAGTGGTGAGTCAAGAGGAGCATGGCTTGGAAGACCCTCTTGAAATAGGAACGCTTTTCAAATACATCAAGATGCCTATTTCTTCCTTCTCTCCACTCTAGTATCCCACCAAGTTTTATCTTCTCCAGTCTAACATTCCACTTTTGGTATTGTTTGAGATCATGCTGCTGCATGTTTGTTTGTTCACCAAAAACTCTACATTTTTTCAAATACACTGTTGTGGAATCATGCCTCTCTTATATAGTATTTGTGAGCATGGTTTTTCTTGAGCTGTTATAGGGTTTAATTTTCATCAGTCTTAAATGTTTTCATCTTATTTGATTCAGGCTACTGCTCTGGCCTTCTAGGTCCTTTCTGGATCTTGATTCTGTCATCCAATACAATTGCTATCTTTCTTCCCCTCAATCTCTAGCTCTGTGTCATCATCAGATTTGGTAAGCATGCCGTGTATGAGTTAATGTAAAACATTTATAAATATATTGAATGCTAATGAGCCAATGGCTGAGCCATTTGATATCTCATAAGAGATGTTCTATGCTGATGTTAGTTCATTAATCAATACTCAATAACTTCTATGGCTCAACTGTTGCTGTATGTCTTTCATTCTCAAAGAGGAACATGACCTCAGGAAGATGATGCTTTTACTTGCAAGTGAATTGG
The DNA here is from genome assembly GCA_028646575.1 of Pseudocheirus occidentalis. Lineage (NCBI taxonomy): Eukaryota > Metazoa > Chordata > Mammalia > Diprotodontia > Pseudocheiridae > Pseudocheirus > Pseudocheirus occidentalis. The sequence goes on from CM053599.1 coordinate 142,611,471, forward strand.
ATTTAAGTGAGGGAGGGCTGTGCAAGGTTACCAGACTCACTTTCTCTTCTGGACCGATCTGGGTCCAGGCGCAAGACATAGATCAGGACAACTGGAAATGGCCTCCATGGTTCAACCAGTTTTGAATACAATATACTATTCTCATTCAGCCCATATCCTTCCATCTCTTTCATCAAGATATCACAAAAGACTTTTGTCAAATGCCTGGGTAACTTGCTTAGCCTCTCTTAGTGCTCTGGGTAACTCTGAGATCTGCATTAATTGAGACAGTTTCTTTACCTGGGAGTTCCCTGTTGTTGTTGAGTTCAGTCATGTTTGACTCTTTGTGATCCCATGGACCATAATGCACCAAGCCCTTCTGTCTTCCACTGTCTCTTGAAGTCTCTCCAAGTTCAAGTTCATTGTTTTCATTGACACTGTCCATTCCATTATCTGCCATCCCCTTTTCCTTTTGCTTTCAATCTTTCCCGATAGTAGGGTCTTTCCAGTGACTCCTTTCTTCTCATTTTGTGGTCAAAGTATTTAACATTCCAGTGAATAGCCTGAATTAATTTCTTTAAGTAATGACCATTTTTTAAAACTTTTTTGGAGAGGGGAAGGTAGGGCAATTGGGGTTAAGTGACTTGCCCAAGGTCACATGACTAGTAAGTGTTAAGTGTCTGAAGCCAGATTTGAACTCAGATCTTCCTGACTCCAGGCTAGTGCTTTGGTCACTGCACCACCCAGCTGCCTCAAGTGATGACCAATTTGATCTCACTGCTTTCCAAGGGACTCTCAAAGTCTTTTCCAGCACCACAATTTGAAAGTGTTAATTTTGTGGTGCTCATTTTTCCCTTATAGTCCAACTCTCATATCCATACATTGATTGTTATTGGAGACTTCCCTATACAAGTATGATTGTAAATTTAAGTCTTGTCCTCATCCCTTTGAAAACTAGGACACCTGCCTCTTTTTTTTAAAATCACTTTTCCCATTTTCCATGATTTTTCAAACATCTAGGCCAGAAGTGGATAATCTGTGACCTTAAGGCCACATGCAGCCTCTAGGTCCTCAAGTGCAGCCTTTTGACTGAATCCAAACTTCACAGAACAAATCCTGGCAGACAAAGTGTATCAGCGATCACAGTGGCAAGTTCTTTTTCTGCTTTACTGTGTGTGGTGTAAGATGGTTCCTAACCAACTGATGTCTCCCCAAGCCCAGCTAAGGTAATTGTAGAAGGGGGAAGATATTGAGATGCATGATGATGAATAACAGAGATGTGTCTGTCCTGCCATCCCTTTACAAAATGTTGAGAAGAAGGGCAATTTGCCTTTGGATAGCTAAAGATCGACCATGTACTGGTAGCTTGGAGAAGGTAAGCTTGCTAACTCTGAGAGAGAGAATTGAGATAGTTGAAGAAAAAAAAGAAGCAATTTTGTGGAATGTGACTCCTTTACCTCTAGCATAGTACTACAAGAGGAAAAGGGAAAGATTACTTTCTCCTTCAGTCTCTAATAAACCATAATGTCTTATAGGATAGTTGCTCATTCAGTGGGAAACATTGTATCCAGTATAGTTGAGAGAGAGAGTTGAGGTTGAAGCAGGAAGCAGTTGCAAGGAATATGACCTCTGGCAGCAGAGAATAGTCAACTGTGGACTCAAGGGAAAAATATCCCTGGCACTTAGGAGCTGAGATATGGAGATAAGTAGCTTCAGGTAGTCTATCTGGCTGATTTCACCCAGCAGAGACACAGGCCAACAGTGAGAACACTACAAGAAGAGAGAATATTTGTACTGTCGTTTTGTTGTGGTTGATTGGTCATATCCAATTCTTTTGACCCTGTTTGGGGTTTTCTTGGCAGATACTGGAGTGGTTTGCTATTTCCTTGTCCAGCCCATTTGACAGATGAGGAAACTGAGGCAAACAGTATTGAGTGACTTGCCAGCATCACATAACTAGTAAGCATCTGAAGTCAGATTTAGATTCAGGTAGATGTCTTCCTGATTTCAGACCCAGCACTCTACCCACCGTGCCACCTAACTACCCCATGGTTCTCTAGGCTTAAGTTTCTTTGGCCACATATCTTTCCTTTGTATATTCCTTACTACTGGTATACGCTAAGTTTGTACTCACTTCTTCTGTTTATGCTTTATGCATTTGTGTGAGAGGATGCTTAGTAATTTTTTTTGCTTGTGATTATGTAATCTTAATAAATGCTTTTTCTTTAAACTAATGATGTCTACTGGCTGACTATTGAAGGTGTAAGCACAGTAGTGAAAAATCCTGAGATCTAGTTTTAAGATGGTGGATTCACAGAATACTTTTGATTCTGATAGCAGTTGGGGACCCAACATATAACTTCTGACTGTTAAGGTGGGGAAGGTACCTCACCAGAAGTACTATACTAGTATATAGGTCAACTGGACTTTATTGGGTGCAGCAAAATTCACTCTTCTTGGGGGTGGCTAGGTGGTGCAGTGAATAGAGTGCCGGCCCTGGAGTCAGGAGGACCTGAGTTCAAATTCGGCCTCAGACACAACACAAAAACTAGCCGTGTGACCTTGGTCAAGTCACTTAACCCCAACTGCCCTTCAAAAAGCCAAAAAAAAAATTTCACTCTTCTCTGCTTATCCTACATTTCATCTTCCCCATGAATCATTTTTCTTCTATCCTTCCAAGTCTAAATATCTTCATCTTTGGTATGAAAAAAATAGAAAATGGAAATTGAGGAATTCTGCTTTATTCTATTATTCATATACCCTCAAATGGCAGTCCTAACTATCTTCGATCTTCTCTTGTGGCCAACATAGCTTAAAAGGCTATTTTATTGTCTTTAGTATTTGTTACCAACCTCAATTTATTATAATCTTTAGTGTCCCTTATGTTATAGAAAAGTCTTCTTTTACATTCATGCCCAATTACTTTCCCTTTACTTTGATTGTATGTCTCTTTAAAAACGAAGATGGCAAATCAGGTCTCTCTGTAGCCATATTGGTTTCCTTATAATTCTCCTCCTTTTCCTGTTTATTGGAATAATTTGTGCTCGTCTTCAGAATTTCATTTTGAAGAATAGCATATCTTTCTTGAACCAACTTCCCTTATAGAGCATTTGACTATGAGCTCTACTTATGCTTTCCCAGAATTCTGAAAATATGCATTTCCATGTACAAGTCCAATATTACCATATCTATTAAACTCCAAGAAGGAGTGGTCATTTCCCCCAAGGTTTCCATAATTTTTGCCTAGATAACTGGTTCCTTTTTATTTATCAGAATTAGTCTTAGAATGTCACATGTTCTCATCATTTCCTCTATACTTTGAAAGATGGGTAAGATATGAGAGGAAGGAATGACAGGAATAACCAACTACCTTCCCCCATCCCTCCTAAACTGAAATGACACATTATTTTTAAAACTCATGACACTTATAGATAGTATACTATTGTGCATGGTCAGTTAAATTTTCATTTCTATGGGCCTATCTAGTATTTTCTTTATAATCTTCCAATTAGACCATAAACTCCTTGAGGTCAGTTATCAGTAATGATATGTTTCTGTGTCTTTCACTCCTATTGTTATAATGGTGTGGAAGAGGCAAAAATACTACAAGTGGGTTCACTATTCTTATTATGAGTGTCCTCATAGATGACCTTTTCATGGATTTAATTATTTTTTAACTGTAATTGTGCTCAAGATCCTCAGAAAGTGAAAGCTAGCCACAACTAGACTGTTAGGTGCATTGCTGGTGATTGCCTGACAGGTAGGAAGCCATATTACTAACCTTATTTCTTTTTTTTTTTTTTTTGCTTTTTGGAGGGCAGTTGGGGTTAAGTGACTTGCCCAAGGTCACGCGGCTAGTTTTTTGTGTTAAGTGTCTGAGGCCGGATTTGAACTCAGCTACTACTGACTCCAGGGCCGGTGCTCTACTCACTGCGCCACCTAGCCGCCCCTCCCTTATTTCTTTAGAATTAGCTGAATACCACTGTTGGTAACTGGAGTCCATGTTGGCAAAATGGCTAGTACTGACAGAATATATGTTGATTTTTTAAAAGTTATTTTTATATAGAAATTAAAGCTCTGCTTGCTAAATAGTAATTGACAGTTTCTTTCTGTCAAGGCAATTACCTTTGTATCCTCTGCCAGTAATTTGTCCATTGCATGTCACCGTCGAATTTATTTATGAAGTATTTAATCTTTTGTTAGTCTCTAGTATTTGCAGTATGGGGAGGAGACCACTAGTAATAATATATGGAAAAATACAGAATTAATAGGTCAAGAATGAATGTTAAGTAGACGAGAATTTGATTGGAAAGTGCTTTTTAGGGGAATTGAGGTTTAAATGTTATTAAAAAAACCAAGAGGGAGAAAGGGGGATATTATAAACCTGAAGGAAACTATAAACTTATCTGCTTGCTTTACTGGAAATGAAGGAAAAAGGAAGGCAAAAAGCATTTATTAAGTTCTTCGTATTTTCCAGAAACTTTTGCTAAACATTTAAAAAAAATATTATCTCATTTTATCCTCTCAATAACCATGAGAGGTAGGTGTTATTATTATGCCCATTTTCCACATGAGGAAACTTAGGTAAACAGAAGTTAAATGAATTGTACGGGATCTCACAACTAGACAGAATCTAAGGCCTGATTTGAATTCAAGTCTTCCTAGTCTCAGATCCATTGCTCAATCTGTTGTACTACCTCACTGCTTAAAGTCAAGTGGTAACTCAAGAGGAAAAAGGCTAAGGTGATAATACCTAATGGCAGTGTATCACAGTGGATAGAGTACTAGATTTGGAGTCAGAGAACAAGGGTTCAGATCCTGGCTTTAATAATTATTACTGGGGTGGGTAGGTGGTGCAATGAGTAGAGCACTGGCCATGGAGTCAGGAGGACCTGAGTTCAACTCTGACCTCAGACATTTGACACAATAGCCATGTGACTTTAGGTAAGTCACTTAACCCCAATTGCCCTCCAAAAAGCAAAAAAAAAAAATTTATTACCCATGAAATCCTTTCAGTTCTAAATGTGTGATATTATCAATTTTGAGTTCTCAGAGTTCTTTACCTAACAGCTGTTGAACCCAATCAGAGGGTATATACTTCCAACACATTGTTGGGTTCTAATTGCTCTTTTATTTTTTTTCTTTAATGTTTTGTTTGCTGGTTAAAAAATAAAATAAAATTAAAACTCATTACTTCCTAGTGACTCTGTTCCCCACAGAAACATCCCTGTAAAAAAAAATCAGCTTAGGCAACCAGAATTACACAGATTCTATCTTCTGCACCTGTTATCCACAACCTCTCTTCTGATAGGTGGGAGGCATAGTTCATCATCAAGTCTTTTGATGTTATAATTGGACATTTTCTCAATCATATTCCATTGCTTTCATATATTATAATTTGTTCAGCTGTTGGAGTACTTCTATTTCATCTAGGTTTTTGCTATTATAAAAAGTGCTACAATAAATATTTTTGCATATGTGAGATTGTTTCCTGTCTTTGACTTCTTGAGTATGTTGTCCAGTGGTGGTATCAATGGGTTAAAAGTAATGTAAGATTTAGTGATTTTTGTTTTAGTATAATTCCAGATGATTTTCCAGAATGCTTGGATGAATTTCAGCTCTTTTAGTACTTATTATTGCTTTTTGGCATCTGCCAATCTAATGGATTTATAGTAAAATGAGTTGTTTTAATTTTCACCTGTCATCAGTGATTTGGTGTATTCTTTCACATAGTTGTTGATTGTTTGCTTTTCCTCTTTGGAAAACTTCCTGTCCAAATCCTTTGATCACTTACCTGTCAGGGAATAGATTTTATTTTTTATTTTACTTAAATTGATTCTCTGTGTAACTTAGACCTTAGATCTTTATTGGATATTAGCTACAAAAAAAATTCCCCTCCCCATCATTAAACAGTCAATATTTGATCTAGCAGCTTGTTTATGGGAAAACGTTTCAATTTTATGCAAGCAAAATTGTCCATTTATTTGATTAACTCTTTGGTTAGTTAAAAAGTCTTCCTGTAACCATAGTTGTACTTTCCCTGCTTTCCCCAAGTGAGTTGAATAGAGAATTAAGAGCTTTGTTTCTGTATTTGAAGGAAACAATGTCCCCACTAATGCCCATGTTTTGGTTTGAATTTAGCTTGGCAAGAGATGACTCATCAGTGGCATAGATGGGGGAATAGAGTCTAAAGGCAAAAAGGAAGGAGGATCAGGTGGTTGGGAAGGAATCTGATGTTATACGTCAGACCTTTTCCATCCTATTTATTCTTTTCTCTTTTTTTCTACTCTTTCCCATCCAAATTTCTCATGCTTATTGCATGTTTTTAGTATGATTAAAGCAGTGGGTTTATACCATGACAGAGGTCTCAGAAGAAGAGCTTGATAATCCCAATATCCAATTTATTAAACATTTGGGAAAATTTCTTTTTTTTAAGTGAGCCTTCTGGTGTTCATTGCCTATTCAGAAGGTTTTGCAATCCTTTCTCAAATCATTCTTAAGGAGAATAATTTTGATAGTAATGGCTATATACTATTAAAAATTCCCCCATCTCTCCTTTCTCATTTTAGAAGGTAACTTGCCATTCCAAGGACTCAGTAAAATAGAAGACTTGTTTTTGGGGAAGAAAATGTGGGGTAATACCAAACCAAGTATTCCCAGTCTTCAACAGATAATTCTCCAATATGAAGGGCATTAAATTGCTGGCAGTCCTTAGTGATAATGCTTCCATGGAGCCTTCATGTCTGGAGAGAAAATATTCAAGAGTCTAAACAAAACTATGTTGGATGTTTAATACACAATGAAAAAAATATCCTGAATTTGCATGTTGCCTTTCTTCTGAGAAAGCTCAAAGTACTCTGCAAACATGACCTCATTAATTCCAGGGAAGAAACTCTAGAATGGCTCTGAGAATAATTAATAATCTCTGAAGTAATTGGAGCCAACCTTCTCATCAGATTCATGGGAAATGCCACAAATGAGTAGAATTATGTGTCATTGGCGTCCCAGGTTGGGGAGTGGTGAGGGGTTGTTAATACTAAACCCCTTTGCCTATATATACACAACATGTTTGAGTCTGTCTTTAAGTTAAGAAGATAAATTGCAAAATAATCTCCTCCCCTTCCCCTCGAATGGTAATATATACGACATGCCCTTTACAGGTTAAAACAAGTTACATTTAGGACTTGTGTTTTTAGTTTTGGCTTTTCTTAATAAAGGCAGCATGGTACAGATGGGGAAAATGTAGCTTCCTCATCTTTAAAATGAGAGAATTGGACTAGATGACCTCTAAGATTGCTTCTGACTCCAAATTTATTATCCAATGTGGCATAGTTAAGGCCTCTAGAGAATGTTGGTAAAATACCATTCATAATATCATATGTAGGATTTTGAATTGAAGGGACCTCAGAGAATAGCTAGTCTAAAATTTTCTTCTTGGAGATGAGAAGACTAAGATCACCGAGAGTTGAAGTAATTCGTCTGGGGCCACACAGGTAATACATATAACATGTGCTCTGAGGCTCCACTACTAACCTGTGCTTGAACTGACAGGTTGGGTCACCATGGAGGCAGCTGTTATAACACCCCTTGGGGTTCCAGGAGGTAGACCTGAGATGTTGACTGTGGTTTTCTAGTACTACAGCTCATTGGTCCTTACCCGTGAGCTGACTTCCGTGATTACCAGTTATCCATTAGACAGACAATTAACTTTTAGAAAGGAGTATTCATGAAAGTGATATTATAAGAATATGCTACAAAGTCTGTAGCATACTTTACCTTTAGTACATGCAAAGTCTAGGGTAGAGTTATTGTAGTGGTAATGGGAATTTGAAGACCTTCCCTGCTTCAAAGACCTTCCTTGCCCCCTAATAGGCTGAATGTAATCACATGGAGCTTGTGGTGGGAGGAATTTGCTGAAGGGTAGAGCAAAGCCCACAGGAAGCTGGGAGTCAGAACAGTTAGAGAAAGAGAGGTTGCACTCAGGGAGAAACTTTGGCTTGTGTCTAAATGTTTGTTTGTAGGAAGGCTAGAGGATGGTGTGGCTCTCTGCTGTGTTGTGGTGTATTAATTTCTATGTTGCTATGATGAATTCAGTTTCCTGGTGTTAGGATTTGGTTTCCTAGTGTCTGTCTTATATGTAGAGAGTCTGTTATATTTTGTGGTTGAGCACCATGCTGACATATTCATAGTCACTGTTGGTACTGTGAATATTGCTTTGGTGCTTCAGTAGGTTCAGGTTTAGAGAGGACATGTGGCAAATGGGTCACTCACAACTTCTGATTTCTGGAAGTCCTTTTCCCCCCTCTTTGTGAGGGATGTTATGAAGTTTCCCTTAAACATAATTAGTATAGTTTTTCTTCACTTCTTGGAGAATCTCGAAGCTGCCCCTTGATGCAGACGGTGCTGCCAGTCCCTGATGCTCTGAGAACACTGTTGGGATGCTGATGGGAAGTTCCAAATCTTCTAATCCTTTAAAATATACAAAGTATTCCTTGGCCAAGGTGAGGAAGGAGAAGATTGAGGCTGAGGCTTTTCTCAAGTCTGTTTAAATCTCACACATTACAATCCCTTATCCTGTATCTGAACCTAGTGTTCAGTATAATCCTTAAATTATCTCCCCTCACCCTAGAAATTCTTTCCTAGGGGTTTGTTTGGGATTACTTCCTCAACCAAGTTGCCAGATGCTTAAATAATGCCTTATTTTGAACTGGTTTTATTTAGAAACAACAGAGTATGACTGAATTCCTTTAGCCACTCAGAATATACTTCCTCTCCCCCTCTCTGTTCCCCTCCTTCTCTCCCTGTTGCCCCTCTCTCTCTTCTATCTCTCACTCACACACAGAGTTGTGAATGATTGATTTAGTAGAGGTGTCTAGGCAGTTTTCACACCTAATTCTTACCTCTGTTTCATTTGACATATATTCTCTACTGATAATGGTATCAAGGTGTTTGTCATTATTCAGTCATTTCAGTGCAGTCTAATTCTTCATGATACTATTTGGGGTTTTCTTGACAGAGATACTAGAATGATTTGCTATTTCCTTTTCCAGCTCATTTTACAGATGAGGAAACTGAGGCAAATGGAGTTAAGTGACATAGGTTCACATAGTGTCTGAGACCAGATTTGAACTCAGGAAGATGAGTCCACTCCTTCACTTATCCTCTGCACCTATTTGGCCCCAAGGTGTAACATCTTATTCTTTCATCTGGGGTAGGAACAATTGATTCAATTTATGCCACACCCTTGCAGGCAGAGCTTGGATTCAAACCCAGGGTATCTGATTTCAAATTCAGTGTTCTTTTCATAAAACTGTCTTGCCTTTTCTTCCTACACCATTACTATTAGGAATAGTACAGGAAAAGACAAATTCTGTAGTATAGAATTTGTGATGATTTTTTTTCTTTTTAGTTTCCAATGAAGACAGCCAAAATTTCTTATTTTTGGTTTCTGTCTTTAGTAGTATCTGACTTACATGCAGTCAAGCTGCTTGTTCTTTTCTTTTTTTTTTTGTCTATGAATACTGCTTTCTTGCCTGAATTTCCTTAAATTCCCACAGACACTGAGCACTGACAGGAATTCTCAGAAAAGGAAGCTCTGGCTTGTACATCTTGTCATTATAATTTTCTCAAAATTCAGAGGAAATTTTGCTGGGACAATTATTGGAAATTATTATGACAAAGTGGAAGGAGGAGATACTTGCCAGGTCAGAGTCTATTCCCAGGTCTCTGTATATCATTCCAACAGACCTCAGTGACAGCTGGTTTTACTGTATTTACATCTGCCAGAATACCCTGTCTACCAGATTAGTTAGTTGGTCAGAATCATTATTTTCCAAACCACTGAAGAATCTTTGGAAAGAAGCATCACTAGCCATTTAAATCTGGCACACCTACAAATCCTTATCCTGTTGTAAATATAGCATATATATGTATATGTTATATATATATGTAAATAAATAAATATATATATATATATATATATAAATATAATTTTTAAACTACCAAAGAGTTCAACTGATTGCACCTTATTTTGTTCAGTTATCTCTATTTGGGTTCTTCCTCTTTCCTCATCCCCCACTCAATACTGTAACATTTGTTTCCCTCTTAAAGTACCCCTTTGTTTCTCATGTTTTATATGCATGGTGGTACTGTGAGAGACTTTGCTTACTTGGAGTTAAAGAAGAGGCTGTAATATTTATTACCATTGCTTCACTCTTTTCCCTAATCTATAGGATACAGTGCTGCCAGATCAATCTCCTTAAAACTTTCAAGACTATCCAAAACTTAGTTCCTGCCTACTTATTCAGTACTTTTTAAAACTACCATTCATCTTAGTTAACCCTTTAGTACAGGCATATGCTGGCCCAGCAAATGTGCCATATTTTCCAAATATGTCTTCAAGTATGTGTGCCTTTTCTCACCAGTTGCCCTTCTTATGTCTCTTTACTTGAATCTGTGTCTTTTCCTTGTTCATGTCCAACTCATATCCTACCTTTTTTATTTGGCATTCCCATAACAATCTTAGCCTGAAGTGATCATTTTCTTCTCTTAGTCCTGGTGCTCTTGTTTTAATGATTCATTTGATATAGTGTATATTGCCTTTTATTATATTTATTTTTTATGTATATTCTTATTTTCACGGGAGGCAGGTGACCCTAGAGTCTAGAGTCTAGTCTCAGGCTATGTCAGAAGAAAACAAGCTATGGTAGGATTGGTTGGAAGGGCTTCAACTATAAGACCAATGATCTTTGGAAGACCAGTATCATGGGCTATGGAGAGGCACTGGGGGATAATAGAAGGAGTACTTCCCCTAGACCTGGGAGAATTGGGTTTGGATGTTGGATGGCGTCTAATATTCGAACTACTTGGTGGTGTACTAGTCACTTAATGCTCTGGACTTTGGTTTTCTTAGCTATTAAAAAGGGTGTAATACTTATATTACCTCCCTCTCTTGGTTGTTCCAAAGAAATTACCTTTTAAACTGCAAAATCGAATATGAATATATGCTTAGCAGGAACAAGGATTGTTTAGGAATAGACTTGGGGTCTAACCTCTTATATTTGCTCAGGAACTAAAGCTCTAAAATTTTTTAAACCTCAGTTTCCTTACCTGTATTACCCAGCTTACAGGACTGATAGTGATAGGGTTTGGGACATGTGATTTCATTGTTAGAGGTAACTCCTGGATAAGGACATGCCTTGCACCAATCCATTTCTGCATCCTGATCTTAGAAAGTTGCATAGAGGACTGGAGGTTAGGTGTCTTGCCCAGGGTCACCCAGCTAAGATATGTCAGAGATAAAACTTGAATTCAATTAAGACTGACTCCAAGGATGGTACTCATCCACTATACCATACTGCCTTAGCAGGTTTGATGTGAGAACAAATGAGATAAAATACATAAAAATATCAGTTATAAATGCAGAGAGAAGCTCATCATATAAAGATTAACCACTAAGCTGTTCTTTTTAATGTCATTTTTGCTCCTTTTCTCTCTCACAAAAGTTCATGATGACTATTTGCTAATTCAGATGATTTATAATTTATATCAGCACAGGAAATATCCCCATTGATAAAATCATGGACCTTGTGTAATCAGCTTTCACCAAGCCTGGGGCATTTTGTAGGCTACTGCATTTGAAGAGAGAATGTAACTCATAACTGGTAGAGAGAATTCATGCTTGAGCTGTGGGAAAGCTGATGTTGGTGCAAGAACTTCTCCAAGGACTATGTGTGATTCCAGTCATTCTTCAGGATAGACTCCAGGGAAGAAAGAGAGACTTTGGAAATTGTGGACATGTCAGGGACACAGATTGCTTAGTAAACCCCTGATAACTATCTTGCCTCCCTAGAATCTTAGGAGATTTTACCTTGGGTGAGATCAGACTCTCTTATTTTGACTGAACATCTTGCTCCTATTTTGTACATTGTGTGGTATAAACTAATCTGCAACGCCTCTAATTTATGATTTGCTGGCTAAATGGATCTGTTGGCTATTTGATATTTGTGATGTTCTTTTATGTAACCAGCACTTTATGCAGAAGGCCAAGCCCAAGGATGTAAGCAAAGGACTAAAACCAGGGAAACAGACTTTATTCTAAACCCAAATGGTACCCCTAGATCGACAATACCTTAAGGGACCAGGCAAAGGTAATTCTCTTTAGATATCCCTCTTGAAGCTAGGTAAAGGAAGGAGCAAGCAGTTACCTATGACCTTTCACTTACTCCCCTGAGGACAGTCTTCTTTGTAAAGGGAAGGGTGAGATTCTAGACATTTCTATCAATATTAGACACCAGTCTCATGTCTATATATCTAGACAACCCATAAGGGACACAAACACATCCTGTGCCTTTTCTCTTCAGTTACTTTTCAAGCCCCTTGGAGAATGCCTGACATACAGTAAAGACTTACTAGTTGATGATTATAGTAAATACCCAAACTGTGCTAGTGCCCATAATGCTCTATGAAAGACATATATTTTCTTGTAAGTCAGTAGGGTCCTTTATTCTGTGTCTGTTTCAAAAACTTTCAAAGGTGGATATGCTACATCCATTCTGGTCTCCTTACTCCTTCCAGTCATTCTTATTGTGTATTTTTTAAATGACAAAAATGAAAAATAAAAAACAAAACCTATATCAATTGATACACAGTTCCCCTCAGAAAGCCAAACCAAACTAGACTAGAGCTTTGATTGCTATAAAAATTGTCTTTATATAAATTGTTTTGGTGATTCTATAACACTGGTTCTCAACTATCCTAATGCCTGGACCCTTTAATACTTGTATGTGAGTGTATCTGCATATCTGTACCTGGAGATGTGATAGAGGAGTGGTGTCTTGGTTCCTAAGACCATCAGAAATAATGTGTTTTCCGATGGTCTTAGGTGACCCCTGTGAAAGAGTCATTCGACCCCCAAAGGGGTCGTGACCCATAGGTTGAGAACTGCTGTTCTATAACCAAATGATTTGGGAAGAATATAAAATAAACTTGATGTAAATTTCTGCTTTATGATGTGTATTTTTTTCCTTTCCACTGACTATATCTAAATCGAGTCCACTGTGCCAGTGGTTCTGTGATCTCATTGATGGGGGTGTTAAAGATCACAATTACCCATCCTTGCCCATCCTGTACCCAGGAATTTACAATTCAGAAATGATTGTATAGTGGGAGGGAGGGGAGAGATGGGAGAGATGGGGAGAAAATTTTAGAGCTCAAAATCTTGTGGAAATGAATGTTTAAAACTAAAAATTAATTAATTAATTTTAAAAGGAAATGATTATATATAGCAAACAAAGGCATGAGAATGGCTCAGGACTCTCTGAGAGTCGGGTAAACCATAAAAACATCTTATTCCTTGGCTGTTCTGGGGGATAATCTTCAAAGCACTTTTACTATAAACTCTAGTCCCTAAGATCCAGAAGATCCCTGTGGGCAGAAGTGCATAATTAAAAATAAGAATTTTAGTGATACCTTTTGCTTTTGCATTGAACTTATTTCTGGATGTATTACACTTTCTCCCTCCCCTCCTCACTGAACTTTTTCTCTTGGCAGAAAGAAAACAAAAAGTGTGGCAAGCCCAACCAGCCCATTTACTTCATCAGAATATATATACAACATTCCACACCTGTAGCCTCTCATTTCTCCAAAAGAAGGGGACATAGGATCATAAATTTAGAGATGGAAGAAAACTGAGAGGCCATATAGTCCAGCCTTCTCATTTTACAGGTAAGGAAACTGATGCCTATAAAGATGAACTGAGTTGCTTCAAATCACACAGGTAGTTAAGTAGCAAAGGTGGGATTTGAACTTGGGTTCTTAGACTCTAAATCCAGTGTTCTTTCCACTGTATCATGCTGCCTTTCCCAGAGTCCAGTTTACTTATTATAATTACATCATGTTCAATTTTATTATTCTTTCACTTACATTATTGTAGTTATTGTATATATTATTTTACTGGTTCTGCTTACTTTATTTTGCATCAGTTCATAAATGTCATTTCATATTTATTGAAATTCTTCTCATTTATTGTTTCTATTACATTCATGTTTCACAATTTGTTTAACTTTTCCCTAATTAATGGTTACTTTATTTCCAATGATTTGCTACCACAAAAATCTATGAAAATTTTTGTACATACAAGATCATTTCTTACTTTGACATCCTTGTGGAATATTTAGTTTACAGTGAGATCTCTGGGGCAAAGAGACTTTTTAGCAACATTTTTTCCCCTGCAAAAGTCCAAACTGTTTTCCAGAAAGAATCAATTCATGGGGCGGAGCCAAGACGGCGGCATAGAAGCAGCAAAGCACCACAGCTCCCACACAAACACACTAAAAAACTCATAAAATGGGACGCTAAACAGATTTTCAAGCTCCAAAACTCCACCAGACAGAAAGCACTACAGGCAGCGAAGCAGGTGGGGCTCTTCGCAGCAGTCTGGGACCCGAGGCTGAAACCCCAGCCGGCTCAGGCCCTGGGGCATCGGGCGGGGAACCACGGCTGCAGGAGAGCAGATTGGCTGCACTGGAGGCACAGTTACCACATTTATCAGGCCAGAAGACAAAAAAGGCTAAGAGAAAGGTCAGTGGATTTTGCTAACTGGGGAGGAGAAGAGCGGGTCCGGCCAAACTGCTCCCAGGGCAAGG
>CM053599.1:142626594-142661761 GCA_028646575.1 Pseudocheirus occidentalis
ATTTTAAAGAAAAAAAAAAAGAATCAATTCATAGCTTTATCAACAGTGTTGTTAGTGTGCTGAGCTTTCTGTAGCCCCGCTAATATTGGCTTTTGCCATCGTCAGTTTTCTGGATGAAAGTATATTTTCTGGATTTGTTTTACATTTTCATTAGTTATTTGAAGCAATTTTCAAATGATTGCTAATAATTTGTAATTCTTCTGAGAACTTTTTTTTTCTTTTATACCATATCATTGGAACACTTATCCATTGGATAATGGTTCTGGGTCTTAGTTTCACTGGTGTAAAACTTTTAACATTTCATATAATCAAAATTGTTTTTTATTTTATTTCCATGATACACATTAGTTTCCATGATATCCTCTATCTTTTATTTAAAAATTTTACTTGTAATCATCCTGACTTGAGGATCAGCACTCTATACACTGTCCCACTAAGCTGCCTCTAAAGGTATATCTATTCATTTTTCTCCCCTCTCCACCTTAAATAAAATTACCTTGTTTACACAAATTGAATAATTATTTGAAACATTATGGTATAACATGCTTATCTAAACATATTTATTTTTCAGTGATCTGGATGGTGGGGAAGGGTCCTTTTTATCATGTTCTTCAGGAGTTCTTGCTGAAGTGTGTTCTTAGTTTTATCAGTTTAAGTTCCATTATTTCTGATTGTTGCTTATGTAGTCCATTTTACTTACTGATTTTTCATCTTGTACCAAAGTATTTTTTAAAATTATTGTTGCATTATTGCAATTATTATATGCGTTGTATATAATATGATATATAATATAATATAATTTGAATTCTAGAAATAGTAGTCATCCTAAATTACTACTCCTCTCCCTTTTATTTCACTTTAAATTGTAGACTTTTTTTTTACCCATGCATTCTTTTATTTTGTGTTTGTGTATCGACCATTACAAAGATACATATAGCACAAAATCTGCTTATTAATTTAGGTAACAGAACCGCTTTTGTTCTATTGGCATGGCTTAACTCTGAGCAATGGATATCCCTCCAGTTGTTTGTCTTCCTTTGTTTATATAAAGGGCTTATTGTACTCATACAAGTCATGAGCATGCCTTAAAAGACAGAGAGATTTTCTTTCTTTATAGTTAGTTTAACCTTGCTTTCACATTCTATCATTCCTCCTGGTTTTGTTATTATAATAAAAATGTTTGGATTTTTTATTTATCAAATTGCATTTTGCATTGTATTGTATTTTATGGATTATTTTACCAAGGTTGTTAATTAATTCACTTAATTTCTTTACTGATTCTTTGGGGTTTTCCAAGTAAATAATTTTGATCTAAACAAATAGGGATAATTTCATTTCTTCTGCTGATGGTTATGCCTTTAATTTCTTCCTTATAATTCCTACTAACAGAATAAGGACTCAGTATCTGACAAAAAATGTTGGGAAAACTGAAAAACAATGTACAGAATAATATCTCTCATCTATGAACATAAATTAATATCTCACATCTCAGAATAAGATATGCTCAAAATGAATATATAAAAATTTTAAAAAAGATCACATCATACAAACAAATCAGAGAAAGAAGATATTCTTTTTTCTGTAGCTAAGAATAGAGGAAGAGTTTATGATCAAATAAAGGATGTAGAACATTACAGAAGATAAAATGTACAATTTAGATTAGATAAAATTAAAAATATTTTGCACAAATTAAACTGAGGGTAAAATTGGAAGAGAAACAGTTGAGTTGCAACACTATTTACATCAAAGTTCTCCAGTAAAGAATTTCAGATCCAAGATATATGTAGAACTGATTCAAATTTATAAAAGGGGGCTTATTTCCTGATAAATGATGAATTCAAACTTTCAGCCATATTAAAGAAAACCCTAATAACTAGAGAAATACAAATTAAAGTAACTGAGGTGCCACTTCTTACCCATCTCATTGGAAAATGCTGGAAGGGCTATGGAAGTGGACTTATAATGAGCTATTGATGGAGTTGTGAATTAGTCTAGCCATTTTGGGGAAAACTCTCCCAACTATTTGGAACTATTCCTCAAAAGTCACTCTACTTCACCTCCTATAACTGAGATATCACTACTAGGCCAATATGCAAAAGAGATCAAAGAAAGAGTATAAGGACCTATATGTTTTAAGGAAATCTTTTTTTTTTTGAGGAGGGTGGCAAGGAAGTGGAAACTAAGGGTGTGCCCATTATTTGGTGATATGGCTGAACCAGTTATGATATATTAATATACTGAGTTATTTTTGTGCTGTAAAAATGATGGATGATTTCACAGATGAGAAGAATTATCTGGGAAGAATGCAGGGCAGAATCAGAACATTTTATACAATAACAACAAAAACTTTAAGAACTTTTGACTACTGCAATGACCAAATATGATTCCAGAGGACCAATGATGAAGAATGTTACTGAACTTTCTGACAAAGATACGATTGATTCAAAATGCAGAAGTAGACATGGTCAGTGTGGGAATTTGTTTTGCCTTATTTTGTATATTTGTCTAAGGATTTCTTTATTTTCTTTTTAACCTGGGATAAATAGGAATAGAGCTGACATTAAAAAAGAAGGAAAGAAAGAAAGCAAATGAATGAAAGAATGAAAGAACAGAATGCAAGGCCAGAAGAAATCACAGACAAGGACTGCTTTGAATCTACATTTTGAATACATAACAAACTGCAAAATAAAAGTAGGCTGAAAATAATGGAGATTCTCAGTCTCACACACAGTCCTTTCCTTCTGTTCTAAAATGTTTATGGAAATCATAATTTTTTGTGGTTTGTAATCTTCAGAAAAATAAATGTTCTCTTATCTTACTGCTACCATTAGCGTTGCTGGAACAATGCCAAATAAATAATGGGTAGAAACTGCATCCTTGTTTTACCCTTCTCCTTACTAGAAATTTTTCTAGTTTTTCTGCATTGCAAATAATTCTAACTTTTGGTTTTAGATATATACTTAAAAATAGTAAAAATGGCTTTCATATGCCTATGCTTTGTAGGGTTTTTGGCATTAAAGTTGTATTTTTGTAAAAATATCTTTCTGCATCTGTTGAAGTGATGATATAGTTTTGTCTTTTTTTGTTTTTAATACAATTATGTTGTGTTGCTAATGTTAGATTCTTCTTGCAAATGCTGATAAAAATTCATCTTGGTTATTATAATGGATATTTCTTTTTCTATGTTATCTTTTAGCTAGTATTTTCTTTGATATATTTATATTCATATTCATTAATGATACTGAGTTCTAGTTCTTTCTATGGTTTTGTTCTGTGGTTTAGGTATTAAGACCATATTTCTCCCATAAAAGGAATTCGGTAGAATATTTTCTGAATTATTGACAATAATTTGTGAAGCATAAATATTAATTGCTCTCTAAACATTTTATAGAGTCCATCTGTAAGTCCTTCTGGATCTGGGTTAGTTTTTACCTTTCTTTGATAATTATTTTAAGACATTTTCCAGTTTCACTTGCTGAGATTGAGGAGTTTTATTGTTTTAAATTCTATTTTATATCCTGGTATTTTGGACATTTGGTATTTTTGTAGGTAATCATTAATTTCCTCTAAATTCTTGGATTTGCCAACATATTACTTTTTCTAAGAGATTCTGATAATTTGTTTTAGAAATATGATTTTCATCTCTTAAATATTGGGTTAGAATTCTTTTTTGGTTAATATTTTCAAAGAACTGGCTTTTCATTTTGTTCATTTTTTTGTTGTCTTAAAAATTTCTCCTCTAGGTTTTAGGATTTCTTCCATTGTACTTTTGTGTTTCTTTCTATTTTAAAGATTATTGTACACACTTTATCCTTCATATTTTTCTGCTTTGTTGATATATTTTTGCCTTTTTACATTCATGATTTTGTGTTCTAGCACTTTCTTTTTTTAAGGTACCATATGGTGCAGAGAAATACGAATATTCTTTAATGTGTCTATGGAATAGCAACAACAATTTTAGATCTAACTTCAACAAGTCAGTTTATAGTTTTATCTTTGTTTATATTTTTCTCAGATCTAAGAGGACATATCAAAGTATTATGTAATCATCGTATTACTGTCTATACCTTTTTCCAATTTAGGTAGCATTTCCTTTATGACTTTGGATGCTATACCAATCCGTGCATATGCATTTAGCATTGATTTTGTTTTGTTGTCTACTAAATGTTTAAGCATCATGTAGTTGTGCTGTTTATCTATTTTAACTCTGTGGAAATTTAATTTTTCCTTTGTCTGGTATCCTGATTTTCTTGGAATCATCTGATACATGGTAAATTGTGTCCCATATTTTCATTTTTATTCTACCTTCATTTTGAGATGTGTTTCTTATAGATATCAGATTGCTAAATTTTACTTTCTTATCCATTCTGTCTTTCCCTTTTATTTTGTTTTGTTAGATTGTTTAATCTATTCAATTTAAGGTTATGTTTATTAGAATTGTATTTTCCTCCATTTATTACTTTCTCATTGTTTTTTTCCCCCAATTCCACTTTTCCTTTAAATCAGCACTTTGTCCTGTAAATGTTTTTCTTCCACTATGTTGTTGCTGATCTAGTCCACAAAATACCCCCATTTTTAAATTTTCCTGTTCCATTTCAAATCGCTTGTATTTACTTAACTTATTAATTTGCTTATGTAGTATCTTTTTGGCCTTTCCCTTCCCACTTAGAAGCATATCATTTCAGGGCTCTCCTCCTAGGAGTTTGGAAGTATTCCCACTGGGGTTCTGGCTACAACCAGGACCCTCTAGCTTGCTCTTCTTCTTTACTAAATAATTGAAAATTTCTCAAATGAAGGTCAAACCCGTTTCCCCCTTCTATTTACTCTACCTATGGTCTACCAGTATGGATAATACCTAAGTAGAATGAACCCAGGAATCCAATGAACCCAAGTTCAGATCTTGTCTCCATGATCTTGGAAGTCACTAATCTCTCTAGGACTCAATTTTCTTTGTAAACTGAAGGGACAGTGGTCTAGATGACCTTGAATATCCCTTCCAGTTCTGAAGCTATGGTTATTCAGAAAACCCCTATCCTATTCAGATGTTATTTTGACTTAATGAATCTATAGGGATTCCTTACCTGACCCCCTTGGGGAAACCAACAGACTCTTGAATAAAAGATGGCAAACTTTTTGTTTGGCCTACCTCTCCAGCAGTATTTATCAAAAAGAAAAGAGAAATGACCGAAAGTTGAACTGTTTCATCAAAAGTGCCTATGAAAATACTCTAGTATAAATATTTTACTGAGGTACACTTTTGTTTCTTTGCACTACAATTTCATGCTGAACTAAGGAGTAGTAGGGATAATCATTCAGAATTACTCTCTCTTGAATTCTTCGGCTTTCAGTTAGCTGAAGACAGCCTTCCAATGAAAATTTAAAGAGCCTACCCATATTCTTTTATTTAACTAGCAACCAAATGAGTGCATGGTTTTCTGCAAAGGTTCATGTTGGGAACAAATTTATAGTAAAACTGTCAAGTATATCATCATATCTGCTATGCTTGTCAGCAGGGTGGCTTCGTTCATCGTGCTCTAGGAAGTCAGAATGACTGTTAGAGGAGCTGGTAGTGACTGACTGGAGAGGCAACAAGAAGAGAGGGATGGCCTTGGAATCACAGACTAATTCTGCCTCAGACACTTAATTAGCTTTGTGTTACAGTGCAAATCATTTAAACTCTGCCTCAATTTCCAGTTCTGGAAAATAGGAATAATAACACCTCCATTCCCTACCTCATGGGGCTACTTTGAGGACCACATGCACTAATTCATCCAAAGTGCTTTACAAAGCTTTAAATTGCTATTATAATATGTTGTTGGCAAAAATAAGAGGAAAATGAAAAAAAATGCTGCTATGTCAATGGGACCCATTCATTTGACTCTAGTACCTGGGAAAACCTAATAATCCAGGATTCCTGAGGAGGTTCTGATTTTCTTACAAGGATACACTAGCATTCTGGAAAAACTCATTGATGCCTCTCGAAGAGAGGCAGTGTGGCATAATGGAAAGGGAGCTAACCTTGAAGACAGAAAAGCCTCGATTTCAGTTCAGCCTCTGGCATGTACTGGCTGTGTGATCCTGGGCAAGTCATTTAACTTTTCAGTGTCCCTGGTGACTCCTTAAAACTTTAAGTTGAAGAGAAAGTGCTGACCTGAATTGGAGGAGGAAGTTTCTCATCAGGGGATTTCCTGTGCCGGTGCTCTCACAGTTCTTGACCTTACTGGTGATTCAAGAAGATCTCTTTTCTTCCATCAGTCTTGACTTGATGAAGAAAACACTTCTTTTAAAGTGAGTGGGAAAAGTGGGGCTAATCGCACCCTCTCGGTATTTATGGGCTTTTGATGAATAGATGTGGGGCCGTCTGATTGATTCTCAGTGGCATACACAGTTGATTTCCCTTGTTGAATGGCCCCTGCCTACAGTTTGGGTGAAGTATGGCCTGTCCTTGCCAGGTATTTAGAATTAGTGTATGTTCTTCAAGCATCTGCTACATCCTGCTCCCAGGGTGGCTCAGGGCCAATATGGGGTTAAATAAGTTTGTAGAGGAAAGAAGTGATTTGGGGCTTAAAGATGCCAGAAAACACCACTTAATTAACAGCCTGATTAGGGAAGTATTTATGGATGAATTGTAGAAAAATTCTCATTCTCTAGCTTTTTCTTTGATGGGGGGGAAGAGAAAGAAACTTGGCATTCTTATGGATCTTTTCTGAAATTAAGGAAACAGTTGTACTAAGGGGTAATAATTGTTTTTGTGTGTGCATGTGTTTTATGTCCTTCTTTTGCATCCAGGAATAGATGGAGTCTTCCAGTAGTTAACTCTAAACAGAAGTACATATCAGTGCTTGTGGAATACCTGTCTCTTGGTTGTCAGAGGGCATTTGAAAATTTGATAGCTCACATTGTAAACTTGGAATTGAAAGGCAAATAAAAAAGCCACCTAATCCGTTGCATGGATTCCCTTGATAACATCAGTGACAAGTAATCACCTGATATGTACTTTAATATATCCAGTGATGGAAAAAAAACCCCTCTCTTCTGATAACCCATTCCATTTTTTAGAAACTTTGCTTTTCCCTCTCTCCACCCTATCCTAAACTCAAATCTACCTCCTTGCAACTTCTATCCATGACATTTACAGTCCTTCCTCAGTCTGAACATCTGTATTTCTTCAATCTTATTCTCATATGATGTAACCTCTAGTCTTTTTTTGACATCCCAGATGCCCTTAAATTTGGCATTCCATGTCCTTTTAAAAATGTAGTGACCAGAACTGGACACAATAGTTCAGATATAGTTTGATGATATCAGAACATGGTACAATAGAGCACTATTTGATTGAGTAAGCATTTATTGACCACCTACTATATACTGAGATATTAAAGAAGACTAAAATGAAATGATCTCTGAGCTAAAGGAAGTTCTTTTACTTGAGGTAGGTGGGGGTAGTAGACAAAAGAAGCACAGATAAGCAAACAGACACAAAAGAAATATCATTTCTTCGGTGTGTGCCAACACATGAGGGCTTCAGAAAAAGGCTCCAAAGGTGAGTCTTGAGTCCAAAGAAGTAGAGGTAAGAAACCCTTGGGATTCTGAATTAAGGACAATCACTTAATTCTGGTGTCTGGAAACCAGGTTTTTTTTTTTTTAATCAAAGTAGAGTTCAGAAAATGGTTACAGTGTCTCTTGCCTCATTATCAGGTACTCCCAAATGTCACTCTTATGGCAGGATTTTATCTGCACATTCCTAGGGTGTTCTCACTCTATCTCCTGCTCCCTCCAAGGAAGAAGAATGGGAGAGTATGATTACAGGGAGAAATATTAAAGTGTAAAGTAGGAGGGATGTGACTATAGTGCCCTGTGTTTCTCCCCTAATGGCCACAGTCTTGCTCCTCACACCCTATACCCTACATGGCCCTGAAAGAAATAATTAAAGGAGAGAGGGTCAGGAGAAACCCTTTTTTAATGCAGAAAAGGCATGATATGAGGAGCAGACAATGTGGTAGTATGTTTTTGTTGATGTAGCTTTAGATATTGAGATGCAATATACCATAATGGATGCAGAGCCACCTTCAGTCAGGAAGCCCTGAGTTTAAGTAACAGTGGCAACTACAGAGAATTCATTTAACCTCACAATGCCCTAGCCAACTCCCTAAGAATATAAATTGCAAAGTACATGTTGCTCTTCTTTGGTAAAGTTTCTTTGCTGGGAATTCCCTGTGCCAATGAAATCGCAGATCTGGTCCAAAACAAACAAACTAAAATAATAAAAGATCTTGAGTTTGAAATCTAGGTCTTTTTTCTAGTCAGCTGCTTTCTAGTCATGTCTCCTTACTCCTTAACTTGGAATAAAAAAAAGTCAGTTTTACCATTATAGGACTTTACATTAATTCCAACTATACTTCTACTTGATGGACTTGTCTCATTGTTCCAACCGGTCTGGTTTTGTTTATGGATGCTAATTTAAATATCTAATTTATTAGCCATTGATCCCAGCTTTATGTCATGTGTAAATCTGTTGTCTACTGTCTACAGCTTCATCCAAGTTATTGACAAAAATCTTGAACAGAAGAGGATCAGTGACAGCTTTGTGGAGTTCCACCAGAGACCTCCCTGATGGCTAAACTTGTTCCATTCATCATTACTTTTGGGGGTTGGGGGAGTCTGCTAAATTAATCAACTAACTGTAGCCACCTAACTTTTCCAGTCTACAAGGATAGCACAAGGTTATCAACTGTCCCGCTGAATTCAGGTATACTTACTGTCTATAAACAAAACCCTGATATGACTTGATCTTAATGAACTCATCCTGATTAGTAATAACTGCCATTTCTTTTTCTAAATACTCGTCATCCCTTCCATGTCTTTGACATTGTATGCCAGTGGTTTTTTTCTTTTGTAGGCAAAGCATCAAACTTCACCAGCTTGTAGTCTGAAGAATCTGCCTTCTGCCTTTTATTGGAGGGGGGGAGGAGGGATCGGAGTAATATTTGTTTTTGTCTATTCTTATAATGCTCCTCTCCTTCTCCATGATTTTTCAAATATTGCAGAGAATGGTTTGGCAACCTCATTTCCAACCTCTCCCCCTCACTGCCCCCAGCCCCTTATTTTGTGATCTGTGCAGGCCAAGCAACTTAAGCTTCTTGGGGACAGTTAGGTCCTTGTCACTTACCTTGATGATCAGTTGTATCAGTGTTGGTACTAGATGTGCTTGCTTATTCTCCTTGGTTTTGTTTGTTTTTCCAAAGGGTATGTTTCTCCACAGGTCAAAAAAAAATAGCTTGGCAGGAAACAAAGCAGAGTATGGGTGGAGACTGCTGTTTTAACATGATCCCTATAACAGAACAATTTTATGAGAACATGTTGATCATAAAGTTTATGTGACCTTTTTAAGGGTGGTGCTCCAGTTTTTCTGTATGAATGTATCGTCAGCAGAACCAAGGCAATTAATTGATTTTCCTGTCCTACTAAGTGGCAAAGTAGAGAGAGTGTCTAGAGTAAGGAAGACATCTTCCTGATTTTAAATCTGGCCTTAAGACACTTACTAGCTGTATGACCCTGGGCAAGTGCTTAGCTCTGTTTGCCTCAACTTCCTTATCTGTAAAATAAGAGCTGGAGAAGGAAATGAAAAACCACATCTGTTTTTTTTGCCAAGAAAACCCCGTATGGAGTCACAAAGAGTCAGACACGACTGAAAAAAAGACTGAACCACAACTTTCCATTGGAATGATAGATTTGTGGGCTAACATTGTTCTACATTGAGGATGGAAAAAGCCCAAGGTCTCCCACTGCATCCAGGGCCATCTCCAGTCATCCTAACCCATGTCTTGCACTGAACTCCTGATGACTCTGGAGGAGAGAGTGAGGTTGATGACTTCACGTGATCCTCGCTTAAATCCAATTTACTTATAAGTTAAGACAAATCCTCCTGATGTCATTAGTCCTCTTAAGGATGAAGAATGAATAACAAATTAAGGACGAGAGTGGCTCAGGACCTTCCAAGAGGAAGTCACTTAATCGTGTTAACCCTTGCATGTTCTGGAAGGATGATCCTGGAATAAACTTTTCAAAAATAGAAACCAAGGGCATCTTTGAGGAGGAGTATAGTTTTAGGCCTATAGTTTCTGTTCCTTTTTAAGTAGGTGAGAAAATGGATAAAATATTTTGTCACCTTAAAATAGAAAGCATTTTTCCTGTAGAAACTTCTAAATTCTGAAAGTGTTCGCTACAGCTCACAATATGTACATAAGAACACAACACATATATAATCATGCACACTCAAACACGTAGATTTTTTAAAGTATGTTTTAAACTTTATTATTCTTTTATTGAATTGTTTAAAGATGTTTGTCATTTTATTCTTTTTGTTCTTCCAGATAATTTTTAGGTGCAGTTAGATACGTATGAAAATCAATACAGTGGTTTCAGTTCAATACTTGATGATGTGATAATAAGGTGATAAATGAATCCGTTTCAAACATGAGGGAAGCCTACCTGTGCAAAAGCCAAGAGGTGAGAGATGGAATGCTGTTTGTCAGGAATAACTGGCAGGCAAATTGCTCAGAATAGAGTTGATGAAGAGTAGTATGAAATAAGACTGCAAAGTCGGTGGTATCAATATTGCAGAGGGCTTTACAGGGAATAGGCAGGCCAGTCAGGCAGCTATTGCCTGAAGTAGGGTGGTGAGAGCTTTGGAAGTGTAAAGAAGACAGAAGTCACGTAGAATTGATGAGACCCAGCAACTATTTTGATGGTGAGCATGAGTGAAGGACTGAGGATGACACTGAAGTTGTTTAATTGAGTGACTAGATACATGGTGACACCGGCAACAGAAACAGAATATTTTGGGTGTGAGGAATGGTTTGGGGAAAAAGGCAAGTTCTGTTTATTGGCAGGTTGAGTTTGAGATTTGGTTATCATAGTAGTTTGTTCCTAGACATGATAGCTTGTTCCTGGAAAGAAGCTATTATATAATTTGCTGCTTGTTCTAATGTAGAAAGTATAGCTATTAGATGCTACAACTACTACCATTACTACCACCACCACCGCCACCACCACCACTGCTGCTACTACTACTACTATTACTACTACCACTACCATCACCACTACTACTACAACTATCATTACCACCACTACCACTACTCCTACTATTACCATCTTACTGTTACTCCTACTATTACCACTACTACTACTGTCATTACTACTACTACTACTACTACTACTACTACTGCTATCACCTCTACCACCACTACCACCACTACTACTATTACTCATCATTTTACTGCTACTACTACTACTGATACCACCATTACTACCACTACCACCAATACTCCTACTACTATACTGCTAACAACAACAATAGCTAGCATTTATATGGTATTTTAATATTTGCAAAGAGCTTTAACTATATTCTCTTATTTGTTCCTCATAATGACCTTGGGAGATGGATATTATTATTATCTCCATTTTGCAGATGAGGAAACTGAGGCAGATATATTAAATAACTTTGCATAAGGTCGCACAGCTAATAATGGTCTGAAGCAGGATTTAAATTCAGGCTTTCCTGACTCAAAGACTAATTCTCTATTTTATGTGCCATATAACTGCCAAGATATCAACACTTGATGTTCATGTAGTTTATGGAATTCATAACAATTGGCAGAAGGAGAGATTTGTCATTAGATTTAATATTGTAATGGTGGGAAGCTGATTGCCTAAGTCAATCAAATAGTCTCCAGTCTACTTAAAGGGATAAGATATAATGAACTGATATGTTTAAAGGTGAGGAAACATCTTACTTGTTCTCTAGGTTTGAACAAGGTCTGAACACTTCCCTAGGTATCTTTGGATGGGCTTAAGGGAATTGATCATTTTCTCTGGGGCCTGAATAAAATCATTGAACTAGTTGGAATCCAGATCAAGTGTGGAGTCAGAGTGGAGCAGAGAGAGGGTTTCACTTTATTTTGAAGATTGTGACTTTATCCTTCATGACCTAGAAGTTTGATCAACCCTGAATGGTTGATAGCTGTGTCTGAATCTAAAACCAAGACCAGACTCCATGAAATAATGAAAATAGATTCAGAGTTCTACAAAAAATGGACAGAAAAACTGCTTTATGACTAAAAGGAATGCTATGAGTATCACACAAAAGAGAGAAAGTGCTATGAATTACTCCCTTTGCTGTATCTACTTTCCCAGCTTGAGCCCATTTTCTATTTCTATTTGGTGAGTTTGTCCTACACTTTTTGGGGGAATGTTTGTGCCAACTATGCCAACTATACACTACTTAAAAACAAATTAGATTGGACCACCTAATTCTTAGCTGATGACAGGGCAGGGGAAAAGCACTTCAGAGGGGCTTGTAAGCTATATGGCATTAGAAATAAAACTTTGTGCTATCTTGATGCCAAGATACCAAGGCAGATGTTCATGTAGTTTATGTAAATCAATCTTATTACTACAATGATCATACTTTGTATAATTATGTTCTTACCGTCAGCTGTTTAGTACAGCATTTGGCACATAGGAGGTGCCTAATAAATATTTATTGACTATTGGCCACCTCAGCTCCTCAGGACAATCCCTAGAGCCCCGAGGACATGGAGTAACCATGCTCTGGGAGTAGGTTTTCCAGAATCTATTTGTATGACATTAAAGAAAAAAAAATGGTGTATGAGATGTTCTTGCATTCCCTGCTCCTCTCTTCCCCCTCCCCCCCAAAAAAAAGCATCTGAAATTTAAATTCACTGCATGGAGGGTAACAACACCAAACTAGCCTAACCTTCCACCTCCTTGATGAATGTACTTAAGCATTTAAAAGGATAAGATGAAATTAGAAACCTTCAATTGATTTAATTAAGCAACTGAAATTAATGAGTGGATGAGTGTTGCCTGCAGTTAGAGACTACACATTTAACAGGGAGGAAAGTAAACAATCAATAAGCTTTTGGGATTAGTTTTCTTTTTTTCTCTCTACCATCGGAATTTGTTTATAAACAACTAGTCTTATCAGGGGAATGTTCAATTTTACATTGAAGAAAGAAATCTATTTAAATTAGCAAAGTGGATTGGATTTTCAGAGTTCTACCTGGGATGAACTATAGCCAGGTTTCAACCACCAAACCCTTACCTGAGGGTGCTCTGCCCAAAGGAGGATAAATTTTGATGGCTGAAACCTACCTATGGTATCTTTGGGTTTATGGCCTATACTTCTTTCTTAAAAACCTGTGCCTTAAACTCAATTCACTGGGCTTTCATTGATTGAACAATAGGTTCCTGCCCAAGCATCACTTAATGGTTATTTTTTGGTCCCTGGAGGGTCAGGGTAAATGTAAATAGTAATTGTTCTCTTTTTGGCCAGAATCCCTGAAGGTCTTTCTCTCTTAGTTCGACTTTATTATTATTAACGAGGCCATCCCTAGACTTACTTCTTAAACACCCCTGATCACTGTATGGGGGTTGCCTCAGTCAAAGCGAGAGTCAAAAAAAGACCTCAGTTTAAAAACATCAAGGTCTCCCACTGCATCCAGGGCCATCTCCAGTGGGCCTGATCTAGATGGCTCTGGAGGAGAAAGTGAAGCTGGTGACTTTGTACAGCCCTACCTCACTTATATCCAATTCATTTGCAAGTCTTGGCATCATCTTTGTGAAGTTGAGGTCCTCTTCTAGAACAAAGGATGAACCCCTTTGTCAGGTAGGAGTGATCCTTTCAGAAGTGGATAGGGTGACGGGGGTAAACATAATATAGTACCCTTTCCTTTACAAATCAGATTAGAGACAGGATCAGAGATTGAGAGTTGGATGGGACCTTTTTCCTGTCCTGTATGACTCTCTGACCCTATTTGGTTTGGTTATTTCCTTTTCCATTCCATTTGACAGATGAGGAACTGAAGCAAACAGGGTTAAGTGACTTTCCCAGGGTCACAATGCTAGTAAGTTTCTGAGGCTAGATTCGAAGTCAAGAAGATGAATCTTTCTGACTCTAGACCTGACACTAAATTCATTGTGCCACTTAGATGCCCTAGGAAGGTGCTTTAGCATTCAGTTGATAAACATTCTTTATTTTACAAATGGTGAAACTGCTTTGTCCTTTATTCTTGAAGAGGACTGTGACATCAGGGAGGTGATGCCATGACATGCAAGTAAATAACACAGTGGATAGAGTGCTAGTCCAGAGTCAAGAAGACCTGAGTTCAAATTTGACCTCAAACACTTACTGTGTGTGTGTGTGTGTGTGTGTGTATTCTGGATCATGAGTTTTGGTAAAAAAAATTTTTTTTCATTTATTTCCATTCTTAAGTACCAAAGTGATGATATTATAGATGATAGAGAATATTAAGAACTAATAATTGGGTGCTTATATTATGTATATCACCTAATTTTGATTAGCTTTTGTTTTCTTTGCCTGCTCTTAGGTTCTGGTATTTAACCAGGGTTTAGTGAGGTTTTTAAGTAGATAAGATCAGCATTTGTCAGTCCTTCATAGATGATAAACCAACTCATATAATAGAACTTGAGTGCTTAATGGTACCTGAGAAATTATCTAACCCAATTACCTCATTTTACAGATGAAGAAACTGAATCACAGAATAGGGAAATGAATTGTACAAAATCACACTAGAGCCTGGGTCTGTACTCCTTCCACTACATTACATTTCCTTTAGTTATTTGCCACTGTGGGGGGAATAGGAAGAAAGTTCATGGTTTATGCCTAGGAGAAATCACCTTATTGTACATACCACCAGTGGAATGTTTCTTGGCATAACATCACAACTGGTATTCAGTACAATTCTCCTTCATGCACTCTATATTCCAAGTAAACTGTCATTACTTTGTAACATCTTCTTTGCTATCTCCTTTCCCTATTCTAGGTTTTTACTCAAGCAAACTGGATTGCCGCTGCCTCTGCTTTTTGCCACCATCTCCTTTTCAGTCCTTCCAATCAAGTGCTACCTTGACAGATGACGAAATTACTATGATTCCTTAGAAATCGAAACAGTGGATCAAAGCCATAGCAGTGGCCATATACCTTGCTCTTTCTGATCCATCTGTGCCCAAATTTTATCACCTTTGAGCAGTGGATAAAATTTTGAATTCTCAAATTCTTCAAGCAGAATATCAAGTAAAAACCTTTTACATGTAATAATCGATTTATTTGCTCATTGATTTATTTTATTTTTATTATTTCTTTGTCTATTTATTTTGCTATGATGACAGAGATTTGTGGGAAAAGGAATGCCTTCCTTTCTTGTATCCTTATTCCTCCTCTGGCTATAGACATTGCTTGTGAGGTATCTACACCTACATCTCATTTATTTGCATGCCAGTGTGACTTTGAGAATGCCGTCTATCTCACCATTCTCATTATACTCTGGTAACTCTGGCCTCATTTTACCCGAATCCAGTACAGCTTGTGGACACTTAATGAAATGGTTTAAATTACAGGGTTATGCAGGCCATTACCCTAAGTCATCAAAACAGCAATTAACTCATCAGCCATGATATTAGACCAGCTGTTTGTCTGAGAGACACTATATTAGAACCCAAGCTACAGTATGTTTTGTTCTGCCTAAGAATGAGCTTTCATGAGGCAGAACTAAATGATGATTGGGTCCTACCATAAGGAGAAAGGTAATGAAAAGAGAGCTTTTTGTTTGATGGAGGAGAGGGGAAAAAGGAAGGTGTTAGGGCTTAAATTTAAGAGTGTGAGCTAATAGATCAAAACCCATTCATTATGTTGGTGGGGGGTCTATAATGTGAAATATTGCATATGACATCAAGTTTTTTTTTTTAATATATTCACTAGATTTGCTATTTTTTTCTCTTATTATTCTTTGAAAAAGAAAACAACCAAAAAACAATTTTTCTTTGTTAGGTATAGATCCCTAGGAGGGTAAGGGCCTGGAGGTAGGGAATTCTACCTGATATGAAAATCAAAGATACCAATAAAATGTATTTTAAAAAAGAAAAATCCATTGTATTTTTGCTCCTTTGAGATTACTGTGGGATAGTTAGCACACATTAAGGGATTGTTCCACTTAAGTATTCTCAAGGATAAGGTCAACCTTTTCCTTTACAAAAGAATAGAAGTTTGGCACACCCTACTTCCTTTCCAGGAGTATTTTCAGGTGTACCTTGTCTTACACAGTAAGTACATCCCTAAAAAGTTGTGTGGAAATTTAATTTTTGTATCCATAATCCTTTTTTAGATTAAAATGTACTCATGCAGTTCCATGAAAGCAGTTAATAGGTGTCTTAATTAAAATTTTCATCACATGGTGCTCTGACCACAATAAGTATTTACTAAGTATTTGTTGAACTGGTAGAGGCCATGTGATAAAACAGAGAGCTACTTGGCACCAGGAAGACTCGGCTTTAGTTCTCACCTCTGACACACTGGTTGTGTGACCCTGGGAAAGTCAGTTAACTTTTCAATGCTCCAGGTAGCTCTCCAAAAATATGAGAGAAGGTGCTGACTACATTTGGGAATGGAAATGTCCTCATCTAGGGAGGTCCTTATGCCGATGAAATGCCAATCCTTATTTCCTTTGTTGAAATAATAAAAGATTTGTGTAAATAATTTTAAAATTGTGATTAATTGCTTAATTTATTAGCTTGATAAGTTTGGATTTCCATTGTTCATGTTTCCCCCTCCCCATTTTAATATTTTTCCATTTTTTTGGAGGCAATTGGGGTCACGTCAGTATATCTGAAGCTGGATATGAGGTAGGGCCCTTCTAGCTGCCCCTCAGGTTTTCTTAAAGCAGGGAACTCCTGTTCTTGTCTAATGAAGATTCAAAGGCCCCAAAACACATGTTTAACTAAATAGAGGAATGCTCAAAAGTAAAGAATGGGGTACCACATAGTATTTAGAATGCACATGTATTGTTAGTTTCAAAACCTATTATGCTATTACTATAGTTTTGGGAAATTAAAGTACTTCCTTCCTCCTCCAACATCTGGAACTCCACTTGGGACCTACTAACTTAGCTCTTTCACTATAAAAGTATAGAATTCTTCACTCTCTTCACTTCACTCTATATGAAGTAAAACATTTTAGATAATGTTAGCTGGTTTACAAAAAAATGCTAAGCCTATATAATCAAAGTAAATTGTAGTCTAAGAGTCTTTGAGGAATAATACAGTTTATCATCTCCCTTTGAAAATATACTGATAGTTTTTTTTTTATCAGTAAATGTTTGTTCTGCTGTCTTTCTTGTTCAGTTTTGTCCAATTCTTTGTGACCCCATTTGGGATTTTCTTGGCAAAGATGCTGGAGTAGTTTACCATTTCCTTCTCCAGCTCATTTTGCAGATGAGGAAATAGACCAATGGAATCACACAGCTAGTAAGTATGACTTGAGGACACATTAGAACTCCTGATTCCAGGCCTGCCAATCCATCTACTGTGTTGCTTAGTTTTTCTTAAGTATTTCCAAATCTCATGAATATGATACCATTGCAAGACTTAGAGACTCATAGACTTAGAATTACAAGGGACCTCGGAAGTCATCTGGGCCAACCCCCTTATTGTTCATAAGAGAAAGCTGTAGTTCAGAAAGGCCAAGTAATTTGTGTCAGGTCATACAGGTAATAAGGGGGCAGACCTGGAATTTGAATCCAAGTTCTTGGACTAGTCCAGTGCTATTTCCTCTTTATAAATGTATGCTTATAGAATTATTTACTTCTCTAGTACATTATCTAGTAGAAAAAAAATAATTAGGAATTAACTGTAGACAGGACATTTTTAATCCTGTTAATTTAGATGATGATTCAAGTCTCTATTGAATCCTTCCTATCTTCCTGGCAATCACTCAGACAAAGTTCATTTCTTTCATGATTAAGGTGCTTTATTGAATATGGGAAACAAAAACAAGGTTTTTTTTTCCCCTCACCTATGAGTGAATCCACTTATATTTGAGACTTCTGCTTTCCATGGTAACTAAACTGGCTAATTTTACAGGACAGCAAACTTTTATTAGCTGCCTACTGTGTATGTAGGATCATGTTGGGTGCTGGGAGCTGAAGAGAAGGAACACAAAATTTAGATAAAACACAGAATCATAGGATCGTGGTTCTAGAACTAGAAGACTCAATTAAAAAAAAACTACCAGATTATCTTACAGATGAGAAACAAACTGAGACCTATGGAGGTTAAGTGACACGCCCAAGGTCACATGGGTAGTAAGCATCAGAAGCAAAATTTGAACCTATGTCCTCAGAATCCAGAGTCTCTAGTAGATTGACAATACAGCAACACATGCCAATGATGCATAATATTTCATAAGGACATTAGAGAGAAAGTATGGTGGGATGGATAAAGGGATGGACCCAAGTTATAATGATTCAATTTATAGCTTATTTCTGGAACATATTGACTTGTATAACCCCCCAAAAGTCATCCAACCTCTTAATGTCTTGGGTAAATTTTGAAACCTATAAGTTATTAAACAACTGCCAATCACCTTTAACAGAGGAAGTTTTTTCACCTGGACACTCTCTATCCTGATGAAATTATAGATCTAGACTCTTCCCTCCTACCCTCTCCCACCCCCTAAAAAGGACAATAAAGTCACAAATGCTACCTGGGACCCTGAGAGAATTCTCTTCCTACTTGTGGGACCATTCCTTTGTATTCTTCCCTGCTATATCATCTTCTTTGACATACACACTAAATCTGGGTGTCTACAAAGGCTGTTCTTGTCCCCTTTTTTTCTTTTGTTTCTTTTTGTTTATCTCATCTACTCCAATGGTTTCAGTTACCTTTATGCAAATGAATCCCAGATCTATTTATCTAGTCCTGAGCCCCATTCCTATATTGCTATTTGCTTGTTGGACATTTCTAGTTGGATGTTCATAGATACCTCAAATTCAGTAATTCAAGCTTTATTTAATTATCTCTACCACTAAACTTACCCTGCTTGGAAGTTCCCCTTTTTCTGTTGAAGATACCACTATTCTTCTAGATACCCATGTTTTCAAACTTAGTGTCTATGCTTCATGTCTTCTCCACATCCTATTTTCTATTGATGGAGTATAATCTCTTGGAACCCCCTTGAATCTTCCCACTTGATTGGCTTTCCCCAGAGGCCAAAAGTCATTATCAATATGGCTGAGTCTCTGTTATCCTTAACCTAACCTGACTCTCCATTGTCTATTGTCTCCATGCAGCCTTCAGCTACCTCCCTCCCTTGAGCCCATCAAAATCTCATTTTCTTGGTTCCTAGAGTCAGACCTTGGTCCCATCAAGATCTTCCTTAGACTCCTCCTCAAGACCCTTCCCAAACCCTTCCTGTAGACCACCCCTAGATCTTTCTCACAGTCTCTCTGTATATAGCATCCATCTTGCCTCCAGGAAGGGGCTCATATTCAATCTAGCTCAAACTTGGTCTGTGTCAGATTGTTCTGGCCTGCTTGTCAATATGAGCATCACAAATGCTCAGGCTCCTTAAGAGTCTACCCATTATGATGAATCTTTAATAAACTTTGCTTTTATTTGGCTGAGAGAATGCTTGAGTTGAATTCCTTCAGCAGGACATGGCATGTCAGTATTTTGGGGTATTGAGCACCCCAATGTTTTAAACCTTAACACTATCAATTGTCATATCTGCCTCTAACATCTCTTGAATCCATTTCTTTCTTTCTCCTTATACAGTCACTATCTTAGTTCAGTCCTCCCTTCACTTCTTACCTGGACGACAGCTTGCTAATAGAACAGCTGATTTTTAAATTTTGTTTTCTCCAATCTACCCTTTACACAGCCACCAAAATAATCTTTGTAAAACACAAGACTTACTGTGTTATTCACTCCTCTGTTCAAGAAACCTTAGATGTTCCCTATTGGCACTAGAATGAAAAACAGATTGCTCAGATGGGCATTTAAAGACCTTTAAAATTCAACTAAGGTTTACCATTCTAGGCTTAGTTCATATTATTAACCTTCATGCACTTTATGTTTCATCCAAAAAAAAACCTCACTTGCTGGTCTCTGAACTTAGTACTGAATTTCCCAACTCCCTCTGCTTTTGTGTAGGCTTTCCCTCATGTATGGAATGAATTTTCTTCTCAGTTGCACCTCTTAGAATCCCTGATTGCTTTTTATAGAAGCTTTGCTTATGTGCCACCCCCAATGGGAAGCCTTTCCTGATCAGCTTAATCCTTGGTATGTCCTCCCACTTCTCAAGTAATTGTGTATATACTTATATTTACATGTTGTATCCTTCCCCTTGGAGAATGTAAGCTCCTTGAGGGAAGGATTTTTTTTTCTTTTATTTGCCCATCCTAGCACTAGCACTGTGCTATGTAAATATATCATCAGTCCTCAACTTTTGAGGATTAATGTTCCTAGAAAAATGCAAGGAAGTAAAAAAACATGGTTGTTGATGCATTGCACAAAAAAAGAGAGTTCAGCTTCTGCAGCCATCAAAACCTATAATATTTCCTCCTTTTTATTGGCATAACTAATCGTATATTAGTTAATACCAAACTCATGGCAGACAGCGGTTGCCAGCATGAAGTTTATCTAACACCTTTCTTTTTTCTCTAAACCTCCTTACTGACTTTGCATGCTTGGGCTTAGAGCCAAAGCACTTGCACTATGATTTGGGGGCATAATTGCAACATGAAACTCAAGTTTTAAGGGCAAACAGTGAAAACATGCAAGTGATGTCCAGAAAGCTCTTTACAAAGATAGGGTGAACGAGACCAGTGAAGCAAGCACCTAGTATGATAGCAGACACTCCACAGGCTTGCATGTATTGTGCCTCTCACTTTTTTCTCTGCTGTGCATAACCAAGAATGTGCAGGATTGCCAACAGGAAAGTGAAAATGAAGTCACTAAAAATACTGTGAATGCTTGAAGTTACAAAAGTTAAATACACAGATGTGGAGAACTGGCTCTACTAGGTCCTTGAGAAATGATTGTTGGATTGAGCTGGAAAGTTTTCTGAGTTTTTTGTTTTTGTTTTTTGTTTTACAAATCAGCCACATCAAAGAAGGCTAATCGAGCTGGGCTTTAAAGAATAGAAAGGAATTTCACCAGCAATGAGAGGTAAAGAAATCATTTTAGGCATAAGAAGCAAGCAAAGAAACGAACACAATGATTGTCTCATGAGAGGCAGGGACATGATGCTGTGGTGATGCCAAGTTTGGCCTTGATTATCAGACAGAAATGTTTAGATTTATTGATGATTAGCTTGTGAGGAGCTAATGAAGAATTGTTGGCTTTGGGGTGACATTACTAGACTTTTGAGTAAGAAAGATTATTTTGTCAGTAGCGTGAAGGCTAGATGAGAAGAGATGCCAGAAAATATGCTAGGAGACTCTGATGATGGTCTTAGGTCAGTGAGTGACAAAGAGGGCTGTGTTAGGGGATGTGGATGTCAATGTCTTCCTAGAAATACATTTGAGAGTTGTTGGAAAGAGTAGATATAAGAGGTGAGGGGGAAAAAAAAGATAACTCCAAGGCTAGAAATATGGAGGATTGAGTGGTAATAACACTGACAAATAGTGGTGTCAGGAAGAGGAACAGGTTAGAAGGAAAAATAATGAGCTTAGTTTGGGATATGTTCAGTTTGTGGTGCTACTGGAACATTTAGGCAGCTAGGTCACTCATTGGAAGCTTGGATAGGGAAGACCAGAGTTCAAATCTTGCCTCAAACACTTACTAGCTTTATGACTCTGGGCAAGCATTTCAATTTCTATCTGCTTTAATTTCCTCATCTCTAAAATGAGAATAATGACAGTACCTACCTCACAAAGACAAAATTAAAATAGTCTCCTCCCTTAAGGAGTTTAATTTCTACTAGTGAGATACTAAACATACATGGATACATCAATACAAGGTTAATTGAGTAGGGAGAAAGCATTAAAAACTAAGAATAGAAACCAAGAGAAACCAAGAAGAAACTCACAGGTTGTAGTGAGGATAAACTAGGACAATATCTTTATAGCATTTTGTAAACCTTAAACACTATATAAATGCATATGATTATTATTGTTATTAATTCTTTATTATTTGTTGGGTCTTTTGTTGGTAAAGGAGTGCACGTGATCACCTGGGGGCGGAATGCGAAGGTTGTACCTGTTTGCGATAAACAGGATTATCTCTCCACCTTCAGGGTGATGCACATTGGCTAGCTGTGGTGAGGGCATGGCCAGGGGAGGGGCCCTAAGGGGCCCTGGAGAAAGGACTTAAATACAGGCTACCTGGAGGCAGAGGGAGTTCCAGCCACACCAGCCTTAGAGAATGTAGCTAGAAGCAAGTCCTGTGTCCTGAGTTTTTTGTGCAGCTGTTTCTCCCGGAGAAAGCGGGAGCCGGGGATGCCCGAAGCCTGTTGAGGAAGGGTATAGGTGAAACCTATACATCCTGACTCAAAAACCATAGCAATTATTATTAATATGGAGATATCCAAGGGAAGTTGGAGATGTGATCCTGGCCCTTAGGTAAGAGGTAAGGATTAGGGATGAAGATTTCAGAGTTAGGTATACACAGGTAGTAGTGAAAAACTAGAGGAAAAAATGAATTATAAAGGGAAAGAGTTTAGCAAGAGAAGAACACTAAGAATATATATATATATATGTTCTCAAAGAACATCTACATAAAGGATCAGAAAATGAAAAAACAAGGAAAAGGAAAAGTGGCATTTAGGAAAACCATTAGAGTAGATGTAGTGTCTTTGAACCCAAGGGAAGAGAGTTTATTCAGCAGGAGACAATGGACAACAGTACCCAAAACTACAGAGAGAAGAGGGGAATATGAAAACTGGAAAAAAAAGCCATTCAATCAGCCATGAAATGATCACTGGTAACCTTCGAATAGGTGAAATAGAGTGAGGGGTTTAGAAGCCCCATTTGTTGAAAGCTATGCTTGCGTTTTAAAAGTGGTTATGTTAGAAGCTTGAAGCCTTAGTTATTTAAAGCAATTTCAAAAAGAAAGCCTTTGGAATTTTGTTTGTCATTAAAATGTCAACTATATGTTGTTACCTGTGCATTAATATATGTATGTGGGAATTTATGCATGTATATTTGTACATATGTATATATTTCAGTAAAGATATATTTTGTCCAGCAACAATGAAGATAGAGCCAAGAAAATGTAATGTAGCAATAGTATTTATTAAATTAATTAAGGAAGGATGGAACAAATGGGCACAATGGATATAGCACCGGGCCTAGAGTCAAGAAAACCTGAGTTCAGATCCAGTTTCTGACACTAACCGTGTGACCCTGGGCAACTCACTTAAGCTCTGTTTGCCTCTGTTTCATCATTTGCAAAATGGAGATAATAAAAGCACCTACCTGATAGGGTTGTTGTGAGGATCAAATGAGGTAATAATTGTAAAGCACTTAGCACAGCATCTGGAAGAGTGCTTTATAAATATTAGCCCCTGCCATCATCATCATCATCATCATCATCACCACCATCATCACCATCATCATCATCACCATCATCACCACCACCACCACCTCCATCATCACCATCATCACCATCATCATCATCACCATCATCACCACCACCATCACTACCACCATCATCACCATCATCACCACCACCATCACCACCATCACCACCACCATCATTACCACCTCCATCATCACCATCATTATCATCATGTAATGAAGTTAAATATTTGTCACATACCTACTCTGCAAAGTACTTTTAGGTACTGGAAATGCAAAGACAAAATTAAAATAGTCTCCTCCCTTAAGGAGTTTAGTTTCTTCTAGTGAGATACTAAACATACATGGATACATCAATACAAGGTTAATTGAGTAGGGAGAAAGCATTAAAAACTAAAAATAGAAACCAAGAGAATGCTTAGTGGGAAAGGCTACAGCTGAGCTAAGCCTTGAAGGCAGATAAGAATTTTGAGAGCTGGAGATGAATTCCTGGAGTGAATACATGCCAGAAACAGAGAAGGCTTGTGGAAATGTGTTGAGAAGTAGTAGATGGATTGCTGAACTTGAAGAATAGAGTCGACTGTGGTTAGAGTAGAACATGCTTAAAAGGGGGGAATATGAAAGGTAAGTTGGGGTGAGATAGTTGAGAGCCTTAACTTCGAGGCTGAGGAATTTCTATTTAATCCAGGAGGATTAAATAGTGGGCCACTGAGAGAGATGAGCTAGAATATGACATAGAATTGTGCCTTAAGATTATTTTGGCAGCTAGGGGGAGAAGGGTTGATTTTGAAGGGGAAGAAACTGGAGCTCAGGAGACTTTTATAGTAATACAAACAAACAAGTGGTATCCCCATGACAAGAGAAGGGTGACAAGTCAATGAGTATTTATTAAATGCTTACTATGTTCAGGTGCTTAGGGCTAGGAATACAGATATAAGCAAAAAACGTTTAATTTGAATGGGAGAAGGGGTAGGGGGGTGCCTGGGAAACAGCACCTGAAAGGAAATTGAAAAGGGACTTGGGTGAAATGGTGGGCTGGGTGGGAGAAAACTACCTAAGGACGTGTTAGAGAAAGTGCAGAATTAGGAAACTTCAGCCTGGAAAGAAATGATGACCTGGCTGGCCTGAGCACTTTCCTTAACATTGAGGTTCTGGTTGGAATCAGTCAATAAAAAGAAAGGCTATAGATCTAGAGTGTGCTTTTTGGGTAAGAAGTCCAGGGGTGAAGTGGATTTTCATGGTGAGGAGGTTTCTGTGGCTTGTAGAGAAAATGTGGAGAGTCTCAGGAGTGCTGAGACAGATGAAGTTGGGAAATGTTGTGGGGATAAAATTGTGGAAAGAGAGGGCAACCAACTGCATATGGAGGTGGGGAAGAAGTGGGAAGAGTGAAGAAGGATAACTTAAGTCATAAGCTTAGGTGTTTGGAAGATGATTGTACCCTTAACAGAAATAGGGAGATTTGGAGGAGGGGTAAGTTTAGGAAGGGAAATCATAAGATCAGAGATTTAGAGCAGGAAGGGAGAGAATTGTGAGGTCTTTGAGTCTAACTCCTTCATTTTACAAGTAAAGAAACTGAGGCACAGAGAGGTTAAGTGCTTTACCCAGGGTCATACAGCTAATAAGTCTTGGAAGCAGGACTTGAATCCTGTTCTTCCTGAGTTGAAGTCTAGAACTTTACCAGTTTTATCGGGTTGCTTCTCCAGTTGAGTTTGAGATGCTTACAGGACATCTAAGTCAAAATGTCCACTAGACAATATCATTGCTAGAATAGGTTACAGTGTTGACCCTAATACACAAATACCTGTAAATGAATTCAATATTTTTATGCAAAATAACTTCTTATTCTATACAACAGTACAAATTTTCTATTTAAACATTTAAAAAATCGTGGTTTTGTTTTTACATAGTTGTAAGTATCTTATTTCCTAACTGGAGAAGAATATTCTGTATTACTAAATATGTATCAGAATTTATAGCCCAGATCAGTTTGGGGCTATTGTACATTTCTTGGATCACACCACATCTGCATTGAATTGGAAAAATTGCAAATTTATGCTGTACAGTTTGATGTTTAAAATGTAGAAACCAAGGCTGAGCTTGCTTGTGACTGAGACAACTAAAATGCACTTTATTTTTTAGAAGTACTTGGTTTACTGGGCCATGAATACAAAGGTGCTAAAGACATCACCTTAGATAATAGGCTGTAAGCTTCTACCTAATGTTTTGACTCTGACTACAGGAGGACTTAGCATTGCACAATCTTTATGCACTTGTCCAGGATTTTATGTTTCCTGCTGTAACTTGGACAAGAACTTTAGAATATAAATGGTGAGAATGGGAGTTCCAATAGAAGGGAGTATTTCACATATGCTTCCTAGGGATGATCTGCCTTCTTCCTTTGCTTTGGAATAGAACCAGGAATTTGGAGGTGACACTGAAAGCCAGGATCCCAAACCAAATATGTGAATCCTCAAACTGAATAGAAGCAAAACTCAAATACAAAATAAGTAATGCTATTTTTGCTCAACTCTATAATTATTGGCTAATCTCAGAGCCCTTGGGAAATAGATGGGTAATAGTTATCTGTTGTACTTTACAGATGGAGAAGCTAGCAAAAATAATTAAATTTCTCTGCTTCAAAGGCTCTTATTTAATCCACACTTCAGCTTTTTTTCTTCTTCTTAATACAAGCTTCTTCCCTTTTCTAGTCTCTACATGTCTGTTCCTCTTTAACTTTCATCTATTGCTTCTGGTCCTGCCCTTAGGGGATATTCAGAACAAGCCTAATCCCACTCCCCGCATGGCACCCCTTCAAATACCTGAAGGCAATGCTTGGTACTCTCCACGTTTTTGTTATGATGTTTAAAATCCTCTCACCTTACTGGTGACCCTCCTTTGGAGGCATCCTACTTTGCTCACATTCTTCATACATTGTGATGTCAATCAGAGAACACAAGACTCCAGGTTCCAGATATGTCAGGGGGAGGGGAGGGGTGAAAAGGGGGGGGGGAAGGAATACGTTGGAATGATCACTTTCCTTGTTCTAGATCAGAGATGGGGAACAACCTCAAGGTCACATGTAGCCTTCTAGGTCCTCAAGCATGGCCCTTTGACTGAATCCAGAGTTTGGATTCAAAGGGTCACATTTGAGAACCTGGATGGATTCAGTCAAAAGGACATGCTTGAGGACCTAGAGGGTTACTTATGGCCTTGAGGCTGCAGATTCCCTACTCCTGTTCTATTTTTTATTTTTTTAAAAATTTTTGCTCTTTTTTTTTTGTAGAGGGAGGGCAGGGCAATTGGGGTTAAGTGACTTGGCCAAGGTCACACAGCTAGTAAGTATTAAGTGTCTGAGGCAGGATTTAAATTCAGGTCCTCCTAGACTCCAGGGCCAGTGCTCTATTC
Organism: Pseudocheirus occidentalis; assembly: GCA_028646575.1. Taxonomy (NCBI): domain Eukaryota; kingdom Metazoa; phylum Chordata; class Mammalia; order Diprotodontia; family Pseudocheiridae; genus Pseudocheirus; species Pseudocheirus occidentalis. The sequence goes on from CM053599.1 coordinate 142,653,396, forward strand.
ACTGTGTCACCTACCCCTGTTCTAGATTTTATCATGTTTCAGTCCAATCTAAGATTGTGTCCACTTTTTTAGTTGCCTTATTGAATTTATATTCTACTAACTAATTTATATTCTACTACCCTCGATTTCTCTCTCACAAACTTGCTTAGATGTGCCTCTTTCATCTTATACTTGTAATAGCTCTGATATGATGAGATAATGTAATTTGGAGCCATAATACCTAGGTCTGACTAGTTCTAGGTATAGGTTCTAGGTCTGGCTTTGACAATTCTGTAAACTTCGGCAAATTATTTTCCACACCTGAGTCTATTTCCTCATTTAACAATTCCATTAAACATTGTCAAAATGAATAGTTGGATTTATAATCTCTGATGTTTCTTTCCAAATCCTGTGATTTTTTTTAACCCAAGTGTAGCACTATACATTTATCCCTGTTAAACTATTTAAAATTTCCATCTTAAACAATTTAGTACCATGGTCTTTCTGAATGCTTACATTGTTACCCAGTGAATGAGCCATTTTGATCAGTTTTATGCTTTCTAAAAAATTGATAAGCATGCCATCTAAGCCTGCATCCTACTCATTAGTGAAAATGCTGAATATCATAGAGTCAAGAAAGGATCCCTGGGGATCACTCTTTCAAGTTGAAAATCAATTTATTCGTGACTGCTCTTTGGGTTCAATTATTCAACCAGTGCTGAATCCATTCAGCTGTGATATGATCTAATCTGGTTCTCTCCATTTTTTTCTATAAATATAGCATGAGAGACTTTTTGAAAAGCTAAAATCCAGGAATGCTGTCTGTGACATTTCTGTAATCCACTAATCTAATATCACTGTATTAAATGGGATGAGGTTAATCTTGTATGTCCTGTTGTTGTTAAGGTATGCTGGGTATTAATGATTATTGATTTCTAAATGCCCAGAAACCATCCCTTTCCAACACTGTTTAAGTTTATCATTTCCTCCTTGTGTATCTTCATGTTAAATTTGTTAACCTCTGAAAGAGCAATGTTAGCAAACCAACAAGGGAGAGTGTGTTGCGTAATGTAGCTTCATGTTCTGCCTCTGACACTGATCAGTTATGCAGCCAAGAGCTAACTTCCCTTAGATTCGATTTCTTCATCTATAAATCAGGGATGTGATTACCTATAGTATTATAGAACATAGCACTAATTTTAAATATCAGTATAACAGGCATATGTCATTCATCTCGAACTGCTGCAACTTCTAGCATAAGACCTTAAATCCTAATGTTTCTCCATAAGGTCCCTTGTCTGAAGTTATCCTGGGAAACAAAATATTAATACAAATACTAGGTCAAATCATGCTATTACTTTTCCATTCAAAATTTCAGAGGTATTTAAAATCCCTCATCACCAAAGAAGGGAAGGACCATTCACTGTTGGTTTGTGTCCACCCTATCCAGCGTAATAGAGAGAACAGAAAACAAGATCCCTTGAGTGACTATGCTAAGAATGGTGCTGAAAAGGCCTTCTTTCACTGTCTCCAAGGGAGCTGCTGAGCGGCCAAGTTACATTACACATCCTTGCAATAAATATATCTCTCCCTTCCGGAGTAAACTCATAGATGACTAATGCATATTTAACTGATTTACGGGATAAACAAATACCTACTTCCACAAGATTTCTGTGACAATGAAATGAGACATTTTGTGTAAAGCACTTTGTAAATCTTAAGATATTATATAAACATATTTTTGGCGGGGAATTGCAGGTAGCCTTTCCCCTAAGAATTTGGTTATTTTACAATTGGGTGCATATATACATACATACACAGATATGTATGTGTGTGTGTGTGTGTGTGTGTGTGTATAATTTTGTTTCATTGTTTTCTCTTTGACCATAATATAGTCCTTTGTTCCTTTCCAACATTTCTAGTCTTCCATTTTTTTCTTTTTCTTTTTTTGCTTTTTTGGTGGGCAGTTGGGGATAAGTGACTTGCCCAAGGTCACACGGTTAGTTTTTGTGTTAAGTGTTTGAGGCTGGATTTGAACTCAGGTCCTCCTGACTCCAGGGCCAGTGCTCTATTCACTGTGCATCCTAGCCGCCCCTCTAACACTTCTAGTCTTAAGAAGAAAAGGGAAAAAAAGACTTAAACATTATTGAAGAAACTTTTTTTTTGCTTATCATGGTGAATATGCTCAGTTTTTCAGGATAGATTATTATTCTGTGCAAATCAATTAATTTTTTTTGGTTTATTGTATTTTAACCTCTTTATTCATTTATAGTTCTTGCTGCATAATCTTGTATAATTCAAATCAAGTATAACCAATATCTGATTGCTTACCATCTCAGGGAGGGGGGAGTGGAAGGAGGGAGTGAGGGATAGAATTTAGAACTCAAAACTTAAAAAAAAACCCTCATGTTAAAAATTGTTTTAACATAATTGGAGGAATATTGTGTATGTGTGTGTGAACACACACATATTCTTCCTGCTTATTTATGAGTCTTTCTGAAAAACCAGAGTTCTAAAATTTGTAAAACTCATCTCTGGCCGAGATAACCTCAGCCATGTCAGCATCCTATATATTCTATTGATGTTTCAATTGACAGGGCTTATCTGTGATCTGCTCTCTATTTCTGTTATGTCCTGGAAATTAATTTGCATGATTCCCTGAAATGCTGTGCTAGTGGTTTGTTTGCTTGTTTGTTTGTTTGTTTTTTTCCTGGAAGACCTATAATTCTCATACTGAGTTCTCTTCTCCACATCTGGTGTTTTGGTTTATAGATGTATGTATGGTGGATTTTAGTGTGTGTAAGGTGGATTTTTGTTATTCTTTCTTAGAGTTTAGTTTCCCAGGATCCATGGTCATAACAGTCTCTAGTTCCCAGACTCATGACTTGTAAACATCTCCATCACGCTTATGCAGTGTTATATAATGATAAATAATACAAACATGTGTGCTTAAAATAGATATCCACTGTAACTGTGCAGTGAGATACAGCAGCAAGATAATGTAAACTTGTGAGACTTGCTGACAAATTACCTTCTTTGTCTATTGCCCTATAAATCAAGGGGTCACTGGTCAGCGGGTGGGGAATATGACCGTGTAATGCTGTGTGTGCCTCAATGGCTCCAATTGAGGCTTGAGGGGATTTCGGGGAGTGCACAAGCTGGAATGCTTGACTGACCACATTGAGACACAGGGGTAGTTTCCCCACCTCTCACCAGCCCCTGTGAGAATGGTGATTAGGGAAACTGTAGGAGTTGGTACTCCCATTATCAGCAATATCAGTATCCCATTATCTTGCAGGAGAAGAATAGACTAGAATTAAGTAAGCTTATTTAACCCCTTATTATGACTCTATTCCTGTCTTCTGTCTGCCTGGGTCAAGAGTGAACCTATGCTGATACTAGAACACCTGTTTGTAGTTCCTCCTGTGTGTTAGATGCTGGAGTCCAACAACTCCTGTGCCTCCTGTAAAACAACTGGTGTAGTTGGTGTTACCTGTGTGTTATTTTTGAAACAATAGATATCTTAAGGTAGTCTTTTAGCTGCGCTGTTTTATTTTGCTTTATTTGTTCTGACGTAGTTTCATTTTATGTTTCATTTTTTCCCCTGTTTCTCCTAAGACTCCATTATGTTATTTTTTGATTATGTTTCTAAGCTGTTGAGTCTTATATTTGTCTTTTTTTAAAACTTTCCTTTGAAAGAATTCATTTTTATCCCTATAGATGTTACTAAGTCTTCATATTTCTTTTTTATTTTCCAAAGCATTGTGGAGACTCTTGTGTTTGGCCTTCCTTCTTGGGGGATGGGATCTGTTTTTTTGTTGTTGCCGTATTGTTTTTTCTTTTGGAGATTTCTCCTAGTATGGTCTTACCATCATTTTGTGATTTTCTTCTTTTTAAAATATTGGAAACTCTTTTAAAAAGTATCTTTTTTTAATTTAGTTTTTTGGTAGGGGGAAGGCAAGGCAATGGGGGTTAAGTGACTTGTCCAAGGTCACACAGCTAGTAAGTGTCACGTGTCTGAGACTAGATTTGAACTCAGTTCCTCCTGACTCCAGGACTGGTGCTCTAATTTCTGCCCTACCTAGCTGCCCCTGAAACCTCTTTTTTGTTTACTCATTTTTTCACTTTTAGTTTTCGTTCAAGTTTTTCCATATGAGGATTTCTTTAATTTCCCTTCTCTTTGGGAGGTGAGGAGGGAATTGGAGGGGAGGGGAGGAGAAGGAAAGGGGTAGAGGGGGAGAAAGAGAGAGAGACAGAGAGACAGAGACAGAGAGACAGATAGAGAGACAGAGAGAAGGGAGAGAGAAAGAGAGAGAGAGAAGAGAAGAGAGGAGAGGAGAAGAGAAGAGAAGAGAAGAGAGGAGAGGAGAGGAGAGGAGATGAGAAGAGAAGAGAAGAGAAGAGAAGGAAAAGAGAGGGGAGGGAGAGGGGGGAAGGAGAGAGAATGAGAATGAGAATGAATTATTTTGATTTATTTGGCACACTTCTTTCAAATTTCAGGTGATGAAGGCAAACTGGGCTATTTTCTGAGCACTAGGACCACTTAATGGAATTTCCTGTTCTGTGACTTTTCTAGGTCACATACAAAAGCTGTACCACTTAAATCTACCAATTTATTCAATGTTTAGGACAATTGGACTTGATAATTGCAACTCATTTTGAGGGTGCCTAGTTGCCCACTTATCCCATCTTCTTTATTTTTGTTTCCAATTCCTTGTCATAACTAACATTTTTATAACACTTTAAGGTTTACAAAATACTTTACCTACATTGTCTCATCTGATCCTCACAACAACCATTTGAGGTAGGTGCTACTGTTATCTTCATATTACAGATAAAGCACCAAGAAGTTGTGGCTAGCCTGAGGTCACAGCCTGTAAGTGTATAAGGCAGGATTTGAACTCAGGTCTTCTTGACTCCAACTCCTGTACTCCACAATGATGCATTGCTGCTTAGCTCATTTGTGTTTGTATTGTGTCCCCCAGACCTAAGATGATGCTCCTTGGTGAAGAAAGCAGAAACAAAATAAGAATTGAGTAGTAGCAAGGCATCAGCTACGGCTCTGACCCAAACCCACAGGAATCATTTTATTCTTATCTGTTTGTATCCCTACTTGTCAATTTGCAGCACAGAGAGATAATCCCCAGGGTAATAAAACTCAATATAAACATCCATATACACTCCAACAATGAGGGAGAGGAGCAAAATTGCTGACACTGAAACTAATTGTGTGTTGTTTTAATTAATTGTTCCAATTAGTCTCTCTCTCTTTTTTCAGTTATGCCTTTCCATAACAATGTCAGCTGGGATGTGTCTGGAAATAGAAATTACTCTTAATAGTCAGGTAGTCTTTGATTAAAACTCTTACTATTTGTCATTAGTTTTTTCTCACAATTTCGTTGTGACCATGGGATGCATTTTAAGTAGTAGAGATGAGGTCTTGCTCTCATTAAAAAGATCTCTCTGCACTTGTACTTGCTAAAATTATTTGGCTTAAATAGAAAATAGGAATAAGGTCTAGACCTGTGATTTCATTTGTATAGCAAACTCCCAGATGAGAAAACTCCTTCCACCAACTCCAAGTGAACCTTTTACCTGCTACTTGTAGTCTTAAAGAGTTGTCTAGACTAGTGTGGAAATATGTTTAACATGATTGTACATGTATGTATAACCTATATGAGATTGCTTGCTCTCTTGGGTGGGGAATGAGAAAAATTTGGAACTCAAAATCTTATGAAAATGAATGTTGAAAACCATCTTAACCTGTACTTTGTAAGTGGGGAAAAAATACAATACTATTGAATGCAAAAAGAAAAAAAAAGTTCTTTAGAGTAAAGGTGTCAGAACTCCTGAGTGCAGCTTAACTTGGTATAATTAGGATATATTTATCAAAATAAATAAAAATGCACAGTACAACATAGATAATGTTAACTTGTAGTTTTCTAAGTCTATATAGGCCCGTAGGGAGCCATTTCTACTTGAGTTTGACACAAGTGGCCTAGAGCATTAAGAGTTTAAGTGACTTATCCTACATCACACAGCCAGTTTATGTCAGAGGCAGGATTGCACCTTGGTCTTCCTGGCTTCTAGGCTAGTTCTCTACCCACTATCTCATGCTGCTATTTCAAATAGAAAATTAGATTTTTAGATGAAACTTCATTAATTTGGACTCCCCTAAAGGAAAATTATTCTGAGTATGATGCGCTTTTTTGTTCTCTTTGGAGAAGGTTTGCCACACAAATGAATAATGTAAACATCAATTGAGGGGAAATATTTAAAGTGCCGGAACAGTTTGAGAAGCATTCATTTATATAGTATTCAAATTTTGATTTTATATTATTACTATTATCATCTGCTAAAACAGGTCTCTTTAGGGACACTCCTGGACAAAATATTTATAGGATCATTGACTTAGAATTCTATAGGACCTTAGAGGCCAGAGAGTTCAACCCCCTTGTTTTGCAGATGAGGAAACTGAGTCCCAGAGATATTAAGTGACTTGCCCAAGGCTATATAGCTAGTAAGTGCCTAACAGAAGATTCCAAGGTGGTCTTTTCTGACTGCAAGTTAGCTCTCAATCTGCTATGTCCTCTAACTCCCTCAGGTTGTTACTATAGTTCTGGGTATTATACATTCTAGGTATTAATACATTTTTTTCCTTTAAAAACTATTCAAATGACAAACCTTAACTCAATGTGTTTGTTTGACTGCTTTGATAACAAAGAGGATCTGTGATCTCATTGATGTGGATATTGCATTCAACTTTTTTTTTAAAGAAGTATTTTGTTGTCCAGTTATTTCAGTCATGGCCAACTCCTCCTGACTTTCTTAATCTTTTTTTGTGGCCCCATTTGGAGTTTTCTTGATAAAGAGACTAGAGTGGTTTGCCATTTCCCTTTACAAGTATAATATATTTTAAAAATTGCTCTTAAGAAAATGATATGATATGGAATAGTACATCTTGTGATCATTGTTCAGTCAATATTTTGATTCTTATTACTATATCAAGCATTAAAGAATAGAATTGCATTTAATGGGATTCTAATAATAACATGCACTAGTGTGATGTTTATGAATCAACAGGAGTTTTTTGAGCACCTACACTGTCAATTGTGTTTTACTTAAGTATTGTGGCTGGTATAAAAATGTAATATAATTCCTGCCTCCAATGGTGTTGCCATCTTAATGTAGGCTTGACATTCATATGTGAAACAATTAGAGAGTAAGACCGTGAGACTTGGCAATAAGGACAAAAGGAGTCCAGAGAAGTAAGAGGTTATGACATCAGGAAGAAAAGCTTTGTGGAGGGGGTAAGACATGAGCTGAGTCTTCAATGACACACAGAGAATGAACAAATAGTAGGAAAAGACCACCTTCTCAAAAAAGAATACTTAGCATCCTCCAACTTTACCTAAGAGTGACTTGAGAATTCATCTACAATTCGACATAATAGCACAAACAGGTATTAGGGAACTGTCTGTGTGTTTATAAAGCTGCCTTTAAAACCATTTGATTTAGTGGTATTTTATATAGCACTTTTCTCATTTGCTGTTGCTGGCCTACAAACTAGAACTGTGTTAGAAATGCACCATAAAGATGACCTTGTCACTCACTGTGAACAGGCTTTCTTTTTGTTTTACCTGCCACGAGCAGGCAGTCAAATGAAAGCTGTCTAAGAAATGACAGTCAAAAAATGTATGTGAGCAGATGTGTCTATCAAAAAATGATACAGAACCATGGCAAATGTACTTGCTGAACAAGGATATTACTGTGTGAATGGGCAGATGGTATTATCTGAAACAAGTTAGGTCTACACCACAGTCCAGATATTACACCCACTATATATGGTGAAACCCATCTTTTGGACACTTTTTGGACACTCATTCTTTGTTCATTTGACAGATATTTATGAAGTGTCTTCAGGGCTCTGTGCTAGAAATTGGGATGTAAAATAAAGTAAGATACAGTGCTTATCCCCTAGGAGTTTATATTCTAGGAGAGATGACACAAAGGTTTATCATACAAATTAGAATGTGATGAGCACATAAAAAAAGATGCAAAGAAAATATTAAAAGGAAAAGAGTGTTTCCAACTTGGGAACATGAATGGAAGAGTGGACCTGAACTGGGTCTGAAAGAAAAGATTATATTTCAGTAGATGAAGATGAATGGCTAGGGAAAATGGGGGTAGGAGTTAAGGCCTGATGAATACAGACAGAGAAATATTGATGAGAAGACAGGATCAGATCTGGGAAAAGTAGCCAAAGGATTTAAGGAGGGAATTTAGAGATCATGTAATTTGGGACTTTTTTTTCTTTTCCTTTCTTTTGTATTAAGGACCCCTCTGGTGAAGCTTACAGAACTGTTCTCTAAATAATGTTTTTATTG
>CM053599.1:142662261-142676131 GCA_028646575.1 Pseudocheirus occidentalis
TTACCTAAGAAGTTCATACTCCATTTGACAGGCAATTGGGTGTCATTGAAGTTTTTTGTTTGTTGGTTTTTTAGTACAGAAATGACAGAAGTAGGATGATTAGAAGAAAGGAATGATGATGGGCATATTAGTTAAGAGGCTTTTACAAGTACTGAAGGAAAGAGAAAAAGCATACAGATACAAGGTAGATTGCAGAAGGAAAGTGACAGAATTGTTGGAACCTAGCAAATTATTTGACATATAGGTGAAAGAGGGAAGAGTCCAGGGTGATGTTCATTTTTTTAAGACAATGGTTCAGTTAATCACAAAACTTTTATTAAAGTTGGGAGGAAGGATAGAGAGTAATTAGACACCTCCTTGTCACCAGAGTAACTCATACTTTCTGAATAAACTACATCTCAGGGTACTGAAAGCAAATGTGATTGCTGAGCCCCTGTTGAACTTTGATAGATCTTTGCAGATTCTAGAACAATTATTAAAAGGATAGCATGTGAGCCTATTTGTGAGGGAAACAGTAGTCATTAAAATCCAACATGTCTTCATCAAGAACAACAGTTCATGCCAAATTAATCTTATTTCCTTCATTGATGAGATAACTTGAGGGGGGGAAAAGGGATACTATGAATTTAAACAAAGCAATGATCAAAGTATAGCATGCTAACCATGTGGACAAGAGAGAGAAATGGAGGCTAGATGTTAGTAGAGTGAGATAGATTCAGAGCTGATTATATGACTGAACCCAAAGAACAGTAATTAAGGGAAAGGAGGTCTTTAGTAGAATGCTGCAGCCATGTGTTCTTGGCTTTGTGTAGTTCGACATTTTGGACAGCGACCTGGATCAGAGCCAAGATGGGTACTTGTCAGATTTGTAGAGGATATGAAATTGAAGGGGAGAGCTAATACATTGGATGAAAGAATCACAGAAAGATCTCAACAGGTTAGATGATAGACTGAATCCAAAAACATGAAATAATGTTAACAGTGGTAGACATAAAATTCCACATTTGTGGGGTAGATTTTTCCCAGACCCAATTCAGGATGGAGGAACCTTTGTTAAAAGCAATTTTCTTTTTGGTGGTGGTTGGGGGAAGTATTTGAAGGTTTTGCTGGACAGCAAACTCAATGTGAACGAACAATATGATGTGGCAATGGGGGTGGGTGATTGGGTGGGGAGGAGAAGAGAGGGAAAGAGACAGAGACAGAGAGATGGAGGTGGGGAGGATAAAACTCTCCTGTGAGGTGTGGTATCTAGAATGAAGAACGGGAGAATTCTGCTGTACTCTGCCCTGGCTACTAGAGCACATGTGGGGTGGTATACTCAGTTCTAGATGTCAAGTTTTAGAAGGAACATAGATTAGCTCGAATATATCCAGAAGGCTGCAATCAGGATGGAAAGAGGCCTGGAAAATGTAATACAAGGACTGGATAGGGGAACTAGAGATTAGCTTTAGCCTTCAGAAGAGAAGGCTTGGGGCCAGTGGGGAATCATGATTTGAAGGGTAGCGGAAAGACTAGGCTTGCTTTGTTTAGGTAATAATAGCTAACATTTATGCAGGGTGTCCAAGGTGTCTTGGTGCATTTAAAAGCTATTTTAAAGCTAAAAAATTTCAGGCTATTCAAGCTTTAACACACACTAAGACTTGGGACACCCTGTATAATACATTACTTTTTGCAAAGTGCTAAATATGCATTGTCTCCTTTGATCCCCATAAAAACCCTGTGTAGGTAGGTGCTGTCATTATTACCCCCATCACACGGGTGAGGAGAATGAGCCCCAAGAGAGATCAGGTAATTCGCTCAGGTGCACACAGCTACTAAGCATCTGAGTAGCATTTGAACTCAGGTAATCCCTAATCCCAGCTCCCCCTGCCCCGCAGCTAATCCCATTGGTGGAATGAGGAGCAGTGGCTGGGCATTGTAGGGAGGCAGATTTGGTCTTTGCATATGGGAAAAGGTGTTAACCATTTGAGCTGCACAGACACAGAATGGACTGCTTTGGGGAGGTGTTGGGTTCCACCCCACTGGAACCACCCAGGACAGTTATGTCCACTTGAAATTATTGTAGCAGGTGTTCTTGTTCGGGTACAGGTTAGGCTAGAAGGCCTCTGATGGCTTCTTCAGCTCTTAAATGCTGTGTTTGTTAGGTGTTGTCCTCAACTGAATTCCTGTTAAATGTGGTTTATAGGCCTGAAGCAGACAGAAGTGGAAGACCTACAGGGCCTACTATTTAAGTGACTTCTGTGTACAAGGGCAGTGGATAGAGTGCTGGTCCTTGGAGACAGGAAGACCTGAGTTCAAATGTGACCTTAGACACTTACTACCTGTGTGACCCTGGGCAAGTCCTACTCAATGACCTTCATATCCCTAAAAAATAAACCAGGTTTTCTTTAACCTATTGACTCCTTGTAACTACTCTTCCAACTCTATTCATAATGAGGTAGTAAATAGAATCCTGGACTTGAACCCAGGAAGATCTGTGTTCAAATCCTGACTAAACGACTTATTAACTGTTACTTATTAGCTGTGACCCTGGGCAAGTTGTTTAATCTGACCTCTAAATAAAGGTTTGAGTGGCACAATGGATAGAGCACTGGCTCTGAAGTCACTTGAAGGACCTGAGTTCAAATCTGCCCTCAGACACTTTACTAACTGTGTGACCTTGGGCAAGTCACTTAACCCCAATTGTCTCCAAAAAACCTGAGAGTTTCACCTCGATGACCTCTAACATCCCTTCTAACTCTAAACATTCGATCTGGTCACTGATACAGTTCTAGGAATAATCATCTACATGGGGCTATACCAGCTGTCCTCAGGACTCACTCATTTTGTAGTTTCTTCAATCTGACTTCCATCCCTACCACTCTCTCCAAGATCACCTCCTGCTACTTCCTTATCACAACATTCTGTGCTTTCTTTTGCTGACCCCTTGCCCTCATGGCAGAATGGGACACTGCCAGCTGCCCCCTTCCTTCTTGATTCCCTTAGATCCTGTGAGCTCGGAACGGCATCCTTTTACGCCTGTTTTGTATCCCTGGTTCTTAGCACAGTGCTTGGCATTGTTGCTGTTGCTCAGTCATTTCGATCATGTCTGACTCTTCATGATCCTCTCTGGGGTTTTCTTGGCAGAGATACTGGGATGTTTTGCCTTTCACCTTATTTTACACTATGACAAACTGAGGCAAACAGGGTTAAGTGACTTGCCCAGTGTCACATAGCTAGTAAGTGTCTGAGGCTGAGTCTTCTTGACTTATCCACTGTGCCACGTAGCTGCCCCTGTCATTGAGAAATGACACCATATTTTAAATGTCAGTTAAAATTTATTATGTGTATGCATCAGGCACTGTATTAAACCCTGTGAATATAAAGAAAGACAAAAAATAATTTCTGCATTCAAAGAGTTCACAGTCTAACGGGATAGACAATATTCAAACAACTATGTACAAGCAAGAAATAGGATGAATAGGAAATGACCCACAGAGGGAAGACACTAGAAATAAGGTGGTTGGGAAGGTTTCTTGTAGGAGGTGAGCTTTTACTGGGGGTTTGAAGCCAGAGAAGTAGAGAGATGAAAATGAAGAGGGGCAATGTTCCAGGCATGAAGGGCAGCCAGTGAGAGGAAGTGAGTACTGAGGAGGGCTGTGTCACTGCTCAGCAGAGTAGCTGCAGGAGACTAAGGGGGAAGCTGACCAGAAAGGCAGGTGGGGACAGGTTATGTAGTGCTTTAAAAGTCAAACAGATGATTTTATACTTGAACCTGGAATAACAGGGAGCAATTGGAGTTTATTTAATTGGAGGGTGATACGGTCAGATCTCTGCTTTAGGAAGATCGATTTGACAGCTAAAGTGCATGAAGACTGGCATAGGGATGGTCTTGAAGTAAGGAGATTGCAATAGTTCTAATGTGAGATGATGAAGGATTGTACCAGGGTGATGAGAGTGTCCGAGGAGAGAAAGGGGTCTGTAAGAGAAATATCCCTTTTTTGCTGAGATTGTATGAGCAGTTTTAATGAACAACTAGAGCTGTTCTTTGGCTCTGGGGAGAGGATCAAAAGAGATGAGAAAGCTTATGTCAATTTACCTTTCTTCCTAAAATGTATCATCTGATGATGCTTATGATCATGTCATTTTCCCCCCTTCTCCATCCATTCAGTGTCCAGTGGCTTCTGGAGCCTCCAATCTCACCATCAAGTTCAAATCCTCTGACATTCAAAGCACTGGCCACCCCTCTCTAACCTTTTCATTCCCCTCCCTTCTCATATTCTGCTATATCTGAATTCCTGGGGTACTACCTTGTTGCTCTTTGTACACACACACACACACACACACACACACACACGAGTACATACACCCTCCCCCTCTCCCCCTTATTTTCCAACTCTGAACATTTTCATTGTCTGTCCCTAGAATTCTTTCTTTCCTAGTCTCTGCCTCCTGGCTTCCCCAGCTAAAATCCTCCCTTCTATGAGAAGCCTTTTGTGATCCCTCCTAACTTTAGGGCCTTCACTCTGTTGATTATTTCCATTTTTATCCTGCCCATATCTTGTTTGTACATGGTTGTTCATATGTTATCTCCACCATTAGACTGTGTGATCCTTGAGAACAGAGACTGTCTCCTCTCCTTGTATCCTCAGCACCTGGCACAGTGCTTGGCTTACAGTAGGTGCTAAATAAATGCCTATCGACTGACTTAAGAGGATGTAGTGGAGTTTGATATTTAAAGGGAGTAGATTTAGAGTGGCTTTTGTGGAAAAGTATAGTAGGGAATCAATAAAAAAGAATTTAATTAATTAAACATTTTTATAATGTTCTATTTATTCTTTCTCCCTTTTATTTTTATTATTTAGATATTTCTATTTTATTCATTCATTTATTATTTATTATATTTATTTTAATTTATTTATCAATATCATAAACATTTTATTTTAATTTATTTATCAATTTCATAAACATTTTATATATTGTATTCATTATATTTACATTTATTTACTTATAATTTTATTTATTCTTTTATTTTATTGTCAAGTTCTTATTTTTATTAAGTCAAATATCTAAACTTTGTAAGATAAAGTTCCCAGCCTCATGGAGCTTACTGACTAGTAAGGAAAAAAGAAACCGACACAGATGCCATAAAATACCATGCATTATAGTTTAAATGCATTAGAGATGTGTAGAACAAAGCAAGGAGAAAGTTGTGACAGATAGGAGAGATCATGGAAGGCATCATGGAGGAAGTGGTATTTTAGTTTGGCTTTAAAGGATGAGTAGGAGTTCTGTAGCTGAATAAAAGTAGTGATAGGTATGACAGGAACAAGGAATGAGCAAAGGTATGAAATCAGGAAGAGCATAGTGTGTGCTTGGATAAATAGAGGGGACCCTCACTCAGTAGAAATTAAGGAGACACTGTGGATTTTTTTTTTGCCTTTTTTTTTTGGAGGGGGGAAGGTAGGGCAATTGGAGTTAAATGACTTGCCCAAGTTTTTTGTTTAGTGCCTGAGGTCTGATTTGAACTCAGGTCCTCCTGACTCCAGGGCCAGTGCTCTCTTCACTGCACCATCTAGCCGATCCCGCACTGAGGACTTTTGAGCAAAAAAATTAGTATGACTAAATCTATGCATAAGGAAAATTATTTCAACACAAAGAATGGAATAAGCATTTATTAAGTACCTACTCTGTGACAGGCTTTGTGTCAAACCCTTTACAGATTTTAACTCATTTCATTGTCATGATAATCCTGGGAGTTAGGTGTTATTATTATCCTCATCTTACAGAGGGAGGAAACTGAGACAGTCAGAGGTTAAATGCTTTGTCCAGGGTCAAACATCTAGTTAAATGTTTGAATTCAGGTCTTTCCGACTCCGGGCTCCTGCTTTATCCACTGTGTCACCTAGTTGGGTGAGAGAGGATGGGAAACTAGAGAAAGAAAGAACTATTAAAAGCTTTATTTCACTAATTCAGGCACGTGACAAGGAGGGCTTTTAGGAAGGTCATGACAGTGGAAAGCGAGGCAAAGAGATGCACTGTGTAGTTAAAATCTACTGACCCTGGGAACTGGGTCCAGAAGCTAAGGAAGAAGATTGAAGCAAAGAAACCAAAAGTTATCAAAATAGAAGGAAGGAGATTGATGCTGCCAAGAGAATGAGTCAGGAGGAAGAACAAGGTTAGGGGGAAACTATGTTCACTTCAATTTAATGAATTTTGATGTCTGATAGTGGTGTAGACTTGCCATGTAGACAACTAGGAACGTATGTCTGTAGCTCAGAAGGGAGGTTGTTGCTGAGATAGAGATTTGCAAGTCATAGAGGTGGCAGCTGAAATCCCAGGAGAGTTAGAGGGCAGAAATGTTACCATGCTGAAATAGAGGTGTGGTTGAATTCAGATAGCGTGGTGCTAAATGTGGCATAAACATGTACATGAGGCGAGAAATGACCTCTCAGGAGATAATTTCTTTTTCCAAAGACATAATTAACGTCAGATACCTGGCCATTTTATCCGCAATTGTGTGTGTGTGTGTGTGTGTATGCTATTTCATCAGGTATCCCCATTCTGTTAACTATTCTAACCACTAATCATAACACCATCTGCTTAAAGTCATAGAAAAACAGCATGGTGTCATTCAAGAGCTTTCAGTTCCCTCTACCAGGAATGAATGTTTAAACTGGGTAAGGTACTGGGTGTATTTACTTTAAGACCAATAAACTTTATTGCTTCATGTTTTTCTCAACACATGATATTACAAATACGTTTTTAATTATCAAAATGCTTAGTACATGCAAGGTTCTGTGTGAGTGCCATAGGGAATACAAAGAGGGAACAAGCTTAAGTCCCAGCCTTTTATATTTTCCCCAAAGGGTTTTTCTCAGTCGTAAGTAGGATTTTATTTTTTGCATGCGAGACAAGAAGGCAGAAGGCCTACTGTGGGGCAAGGGGCAGAAAGCAAGAGACACCCAGGGATACAGGTACAAGTTGGGAAAAGATAATCACCTAGTTGCTTCCAATCCAACAAGCATTAATTAATCATCTGCTCTGTGCCGGGCACTGCCCTTCATAACCTGACCTATTTCTATTTCTCCAGTCCTTTTATACATTACTCTCCACATATTCTACCATCACGTTACTTGTCCTACACACAACACATACACACACACACACACACACACACACACCATCCCCCAGATCTGTGCCTTTGTATTGGATGTTCTCTCCCACTCCCTGCTCCCCACCCCCCAAGCCTGGCATGCCTAGACAACTCATCTCTGTCCTCTCAGTTCTCCTGTTTTCCTTCAAGATTGGACTCAAATTCTTCCTTCTGCAGGGAGCCTCCCCTATTCCCCACATTTCCTTCTATTGGCTGTAGATCTTACATGTACCTAATTATTTACATGTTCTCTCCACCATTAGAAAGTGAGTTCCTTGAACGCAGGGACTTTGTTTTTAATGTTTCTTTGTATCCTTCCTGCTAAGTGCACATCGTAGGTGCTTATTAAATGTGCATTGATTGACTTAGGGAACAGGACTCCAGGAAGGGGTAAAATAGGCAAACACATACGGAAAAACACAATAATGTGAAATTCTATGATTTCATCGTTATGAGAACTCCTGTCAACACTTACTGTGATTTCTCTATACATTAGTAGTTTGTGAGGTGGGGTTGCTTTTTTGTTTGTTTGTTTGTTTTTGTCTTTTTTTTTCTTTTTACCAAACATCACTCACTAGGTACCTTTTTAATAATGAGTATCTCTGAATCTAACTTAGCTGGTCTTTACATAAAAGGCATTTATGTCCCATGGTACATTCTCTGAGAACTCAAGATCATTTGCACCTCATGAGACATTGGAATAGGAAGGGGCTGATGAACTGAGAGGAAGAGGTTTACCATTAAATCTATAGGGCTAAGAAGTCCCTGAGACCTTGCTGGCTCCTCCCTCACCACCTTCCCCTACTCCCTACTCTCTTCCACCCCAACCCCCAGGTAATCTTTCTGACTATGCATATTTTCATTGTTGCTTACTTCAGCATCTCCAAAGAGTTCTCTCTTATTTTGCCAGCTTTGCATTACTCCCCACCCCCAAAACAATTAAGTATGGATTTCAAAATAATCCGTTATGATACAAAGGAAAAATGACTCGTAATAAGTTCTACAGAATGAAACTTCTCAGGAACTCATTCTGAGAACATGTCATGGCAAAAGTGGCCAGCTTAACTCTGACCTAATACCATATAAATGGCTTAAATCTATTGAGAATGAAGGAAACACATTAATGAACTCTTCCTCTGTATCTAAAGCCTTTATACATAAGCCCTGGCTTTTGGCCAGGTTTGGTCACCATGACCACACACACAAACTCAAACACTGCACAGCTGTACATCTTTTTCCTCTTTACCTAACCACAACTCACAAAATCTGATGCTCTTGAAAATAAAACATTAGAAATGCTCACCTGCTGTCAGTCTTTATAATACAGTGGTCAGTGCTGCTACTCCTATAAAGGATTGCTAGGATCAAAGCTTTAGAACTGAAGGGGACCTTAGATGAGTCCAACCTGCTCATTTCATAGTTGAGAACCCAGGCTTGAAATATTAAGTATCTTCTCCAGGATTACTCAGCTAGTGTTTGAGGTGGGATTTGAATCTAGGTTTTTGTGACTCCAAATCCCATGCTCTATCTCCTGGAGCTCATGCTTCAATTTCACTGCTTTTGAGCCCTCCATATGATGATAAGACATCAGAGTAAGACTTTAGATTGTTTTAGACCTGACAGTAGTCTACTGTTGCAAATCTGCATTGGTTGAAGAAGTTTCTTGACTGAAAACTCTTGGCATAGTAGATAGGGTATTGACCTTAGAACCAGAAAGGTATGAGTTCAAATCTTCCTCCCTTTCATTTCTTTTTTTTTCTCCCTTTCATTTCTGATCCCATCCCACTTCATTCACCCAATTGCCATGTCTCTTAATTCTGTCTCTAAAGTATCTCTAGCATCTGCCCTTTCTTTCACATTGTCATTATTCTGGTTTGTGCCCTCATTATCTTGCATCTAAATTATTGCAATCTCTTAACTGGTTTCCCTGCCACTGTGCAATATTGAATGCTGTTTACTCTGCTTGCAACAGAGTCCTTGAGTACATCTACCTGCTTAAAACTTTTATTTCCTTTAGACTGAGCCAGCAATTCCAGGAAACCTTTCCTAGCTCCCTCTAGCTAGAAGTGATTCCTCCTTCCTCAAGTCTCATGTTTTTCTGTTTGACGTCACCTCTGTACTTATCACCATCTAAACTGTGCTCTTGTTATTAGTGTACAGGGCTTTCCCTCTTACTAGATTTAAGGGACAGAAAATGTAATTCCTCATCTTTTCATCTTTACGTTTTCATTAAAGGTGGCATGGATACCTTTGACCATCCAGTGAAACTTATAGGATTTCTTTTCCAAGTCAAGTCAAAACAAGGTAATAAGCACTTAAGCATTTACCTTGTGCAAAGCATTGTGTTAAGTACTGAGGATAAAAGAAAGAATCCTTGTCCTTGTTCTCAAAGAGCTCATGATCTAATGGAGGAAACTATAACGATTATACATAAACAACTCTGTACAGGATAAATTGGATCTCTGAAGGATTGCATTAGCATGAAGAAATGGGAAAGGCTTTTTGCAGAAGCTGGAATTTTAGCTGAGACTTGAAGGAAAACAAGAGGCTGGGATAAGGAGGAAGAAAATTCCAGGCACGTGGGACAGCCAGTGAAAAGGCACAGAATCAGGAGATGGAATGTCTCATGTGAAGAATAGCTAGGAGGCCAGTCAATGGATCATAAAGGCCAGTCATTGGATCATAAAGTACATGGAGGAGAGTAAGGTGTAAGAAGGCTGGAAAAGTCAAAAGGGGATGAAGGGCTTTAGAAGTCAAACAGATGGTTTTATATTTGATCCTGGAACTAATAGGGAGCCACTGGAGTTCACTGAATGAGGAGGGGGTCACATGGTCTGACCTTTGCTTTAGAAAGATCACTTTGATAGCTGTGTGAAGGATGGTCAAAGTGGGGCGAGATGAGCCAGTGAGACCAAATGCGTAACATAAAATACATAGTATTACAAATGAAACCAATGATATCCAATATTCCTTTCCAAATTAAAAAACAAGACCCCATATTAAGAACCCCTGATTGGGAGTTTGTTTTAGTTATTAGGAAACAATTCTCAGACCTGACAATAGTTAATAAAAATGTAATATGAGAGATAACTATAGTAATAAAAAAAACTAGATAGTATGTTTTGAAGTACAGAACATGAATGGAAAGTTTCTTGTCTAATCTATTCTTAGGATTCTTATCTGTGTCCAGTGCCACTCCTTAGTATTTCAAAACTAAGTACAGATAATCATTAACCTGTCATAACCATGGGAAAAGAGCCATACAGAAGTGTTACTCGGAAGCATGATAAGGCTCCTTCCTGCATCTAGTCATTAACTAGCAGAGATATCAACTTTTAAAACATTTATAGAATTTACAGGGTTTTTTTGTGTGTGTGTGTGTGTGTGTGTGTGTGTGTGTGTGTCAAGAACTTTCTTGACAATCCCCAGCCTTTAACTCTTCACCCTCCATTCCTGGGCTGTCCCTACGTTTTCTCTAGACCTACTTTAGGTTTTCCTATATTGTGTGATTTTACTTTCACCATTAGCATAGTTTGTAATCCCATATACCTTCCTTTACACGATTCTTCACATTTTTCTGTAAAATCTCCATTAGCAAGCCACTCATTATGTGGGAAGACACCCTCTGATTCTCTTAATATCCTTCATGTTCCAACATGCCACTCAGTTTGTCCATCTGTTCTGTCTCACTCTTTTATTGATCCACGTCCCTCCCTCCTTGTCATACAACATCCTTGATGATATCATTTGTGCAAATCATTGCTGGCAATACACCACAGGGGACCTACACCTCACTTAGAGCTTTCCAATTGCCCTTCAGGTGAATGTTTAATATTTATTCTTCTGAGATCATGGTGTTACATGATTTGCTTTATTCCGATGCTGCCTCATGCTATGTGGATGAAGTTGACTACTCAAAAGGCTATGTGGTAGAACACAAATTCTATCAGAGTCTACTCATCTAGAAAGGTCTTATTGAGAGACTATGCATGGATCATAGAATCATCACCAAAGAGCTGGCTACCAGGTGATTAGTGGTAGTGATTACTATAAAAATTACTATAAAATGTGATTACTATATGATTACAAGATCTTTTTAATGGTCTTTTAAAAAAGTTATGGTCTTTCAAAAATACCCTTTGAAATGGATACAAAATGTGGAATAAAGCAAGACAATTCCTTTCTAGTGGTTAAGAGTGTTGGGCTTAGAGTCAGGAAGATCTGAGTTCAAATACTGATTTAGACTCTTAACAGTTTGTCACATCACTTATCCTCAGTTTTCTCATCCATAAAATGGGAATGATAATAATAGCAAATACCTCATAGGATTATTGTGAGGCTCAAGGAGTTAAATTATTTGAAGCACTTTGGAGACTTTAAAATGCTACATAAATTCCAAGTATCTTTCTTATGATAGATGAAACATATATTTAGGTATACAATGGTATGTTCAGTTCAGTCATTTTTCAGTCATTTCTGACTCTTTGAAAACCCATTTGGGATTTTCTTGGCAGAGATACTGAAGTGGTTTGCCATTTCCTTTTCCTGATAATTTTACAGATGAAGAAACTGAAGCTAACAAGGTTAAGTGACTTGCCTAGGGTCACACAGCCAGACTTGAAATTGGAAAGATGGTCTTCCTGACTCCAGGCCCAGCAGTCTATCCATTGTGCCACCTAGGAGCCCACAATGGAATATGCAAGGGCTGGAATCTGGAAGTTTTTTTAACATTCAACTTGGCTTGATTTTAGATAAGATCTTAAATGTTGTGCTCACATTAGTGCCTTCCTTCTCATAACATCTCTGCTGTTATTTTTATCTCAGTTTTGACCACAGATGAACTGATCCATTAAAGAAATAGACTGTGAGGCAACTTAGTTGACTTGGCATTCAGGGCTACAATTGACTCTGAGCATAGGGAAGTAGAACCCAACTGGTGGCATTTCCAGGTTGGCCTAACTCAACCTGCCTCAAGGGTATCCAGAAGAAATTGATTTGAATTTGATATGAGGGTAGAATCAAATGATATTAATTAGCATTTTCATTCCAAATGAGCAATATTCATCTTGTGTGCAAAGCATCAGTTACTTGACAACAATTAAAAATTACTTTTTTTGGTGGTATAATTAGAACACTTATTGAATTACTTCTAAATGATAGAAAAAAAGACTTGTGACTCCTTGTGCCTTTATTAAACTTGAGGCAGAAGCTTCTCCCTTTAAACGTTATGAGAGAAGTTCTAAAAAAAAACAAACAAACCAACCCCCTTCCCCCTCTACCACCCCCCCAATCTCTGATTTGAGAGTCACAAGTGATCTCAATGGTCATCTACTCAAGTTTACTGAAGGAAACTTGGCTGCAACATACCTGACAAATGGTCATCCAGACTCAGCTTGAAGATATCCAATCAGAAGGGGCAGGGAGTGGCCCTGCCTCCTGAGCCAGTCCACTTAAGGATAGCTCTAATTGTTAAGAAACTTTTCTTGGCATCAAGCATCAATTAGCCTCTTTACAACTTCCACTCATTTCTCTGGAGTCCTACCCTTGAAGGCCAAACAAAACAAGCTTAATCTCTCTTCCACATGAATAGCTATTGTACATTTAACAGTGATCCTGTTTGCCCTGAGCCTTTTCTTTTCTGTAGTAAATTTCTCTTGTTCTTCCAAATGATCCTTATGACATGGACTCAAGGTCTTTTGCCACCCTGGTTACATTGTCCAGCTTACTAATGTCCATTCTAAAGTGAGGATCCCAGAATGGAACATAATACATATCATGCAGTCTGCCCAGAAAAGGGTACAGAGTAATGATGGATCATCTTGTCTCTGGAAGCTAGACCTCTCAGTATAGCCCAAGATGGCATGCTAACACATTGATGACTCATATTAAGGTTGTGGTCCACTAAGGCTCCCAGCTTCTTTTTTTTTCCTTCAGATTGCTAGTTAGTTATGTCTTTCTCATTTTCTAGTTATGAAGTTGACTTTTTAAACTCAAGTTTAAGACTTGATAAGTATCTTTACTGAATATAATTTTACTATTTTCAGCATAGACCCTTAATCTTTTGGAATAATGATTTTGTCATCTGGTGTATTAGCCATAACTCCCAGCTTTGAATCATCCACAAATTTGATGAATATGCCCCTTATGCCTTTATTCAAGTTATTGATAAAAATGTTAAGCAACATAGGGCCAAATACAGATCTCTGTGTCATTCCACTGGAAACTTCCTGGCAAGCTGATGTTGAACTATGAATGACTGCCCTTTGAATCTGACCATTTCTCCAGTTGTAAATACATATAATTGCATTAATGTCAAATAAACAGATATTTCCTCTATCTTTTCTATAAGAAATGAGGCAGTGAGGTGGTGCAGTGTGGAAGAAAAGATTGGTTTGACCCTAAAGTCTATTGATCATAACTGCTATCTTGATATCTTCCTAGTTCAGGGGTTCTGATTTCTTTGTTATGTTAATATGTGAGTTTATTATTGTCATATAAATTCAGATATGCTATATATTTTTTATTTTTCAGTCATGTCCTACTCTGTGATCTCATTTGGAGTTTTTTTTTTTGGAAAAAATACTGGAGTGGTGCTGTGGCTAGCAAGTCTGGGCCTAGCTACCAGCTGAGTGAAATAAAAGGACAGAGAGAGAGAGAGAGAGAGACAGACAGACAGAGAGACAGAGAGACAGAGAGAGAGAGACAGAGAGAGAGAGAGAGAGAGAGAGAGAGAGA
>CM053599.1:142682325-142705654 GCA_028646575.1 Pseudocheirus occidentalis
GGGGAAAGCTCTGTTCCAAATCACTGGGGTTTTCCCAGCTGCTAGAGCTATTAGGGGGGTGTTGCAACTCCCCCCCCCCAGTTTTGGCTTGCTGAGAGTGCATCCCAGGAACACCACCCAAGACCACAATCCAGATCCATGCTGGTCAACACAAGAGCACTTGGCCACGATCAATTGACTCAGCCCCCCTGCGGGGTCTGAAGGCCAGGGGTTCTGAAGCAGCCCAGTGGGGGCAGCCACTGGATACAGCAGTTCCTGCCCTTCCCCCACTGCTTCCTTGCCCTGGGGGCAGATAGGTCGAACTGCTTTTCCTCCCCCAAATTAAGTTTCAAAGTTCCACTTTCACTGACCTTCTGTAATTCTGGCTTGCTAGATGTGAAAATCCCTCCAAGTGCTGTAGATCTGCTCCTCGGGGTAGACTCACACTCCAGCTTGGGAGGCTCAGCTCCTCCTGACCACCCTGAGGCCTGGCTGCAGTTTTGTTTTTTGGGCTGGGCTGGTCTTGGGCTATGTGATGAGCCCTTCCTGCCGAGCTAACTTTCTCTAATCCTTGTTTTTCACATCTTACTTGATGTGGAGTTTGGTGGAGGTATGGTAGATCTTCTCTCTTGTAGACTGGCTGTGGCTCAGCTCCTCCCTGTTTCAGGCTGGGCTGGCCTTGGCTCCCAGCCTGCTGCGATGAGCCCCTGCTGCCAAGCTGCCTTCAGCGAAGAGATGTGTTGTTCTGTATTTTTGTGAGTTTGAGAGTCCTAGAATTTGTCTGGGATCATATTTTATGGGTATTTTGGGTGGCTGTGTGGAAGCTGCGGATCCTTGCTGCTTCTACGCTGCCATCTTGGCTCCACCCCTGTGATCTAAGTGTTCTTTTTAGAGTACCTCAAAAGGTCATAACAACCCTGTTTTAGAAACTGAGTTGTCTTTTTTCATTCGTAAGCATAATTTACAGTAGCTTAGAGCAAAATATTTTCAGCTGTATAAGCAAATTACTATAGAAATTGTACTTAATAATGAAGCTTTTGCATACTCCTTTCAGGCTAAGGTCTCTCACTCACAGGTTGGATGACTTACCATCAGAAGTACAGGTATGACAGTCTGCTTAAGGATTCTTAACTAGGAGGTCCATGGATAGATTTCAGTAGATTCACGAACTTAGACGAAAAAAAAAATGACACCTTTATTTCCATTAACCTCTAACTGAAAGTTAGCATTTCTTCATTAAAAAAAAAATACTTCTAAGAAAGGACTCCATGGAATTCAGCAGACTACCAAAGAGGTTCAGACACAAAAAAAGATAAGAGCCCCAGTCTAGATTACATCTTGCCAGCCACAGTTAAGGCTTGTTTTATTAAAGTTATGAAATATGCTACTTAATCATTCTTTATATTTCAGCAAATTCTAATATTCCTATACCCAATGAATTATCAGGCAAATCACTGGATTAAGCTGAGAGAAAAAGAGAGGCCAATTAATTTAAAGAGTTATAGTGTACCCAGACAATATGATACCTTTGTGTATCTTAGTTTCAGAATTTGTTTCTATTTGTCTGGGAATACATGCCTTTTGCTTTTAGCTCAGTATGCTGAGCAAAGTTGGAACCCAAATATTAAATTGACTTTCTGCATCAGATTTTTACAATCTCAGCTACTAACACTCACCTCCATTGGATAACTACAGGCATTTTATCAAAACAATAGGCATTTTATAGCTAAAAGCTGCCCACCCAGGAATGCTTTCAGAGAATGGATTACATAGAAAGTTGCCAGGGTGCCTGACCAAGTGAGAGACAGCTATGTGGCATAGTAGATAGAGCAATATACCTGGAGTCAGGAAGATCAGAGTTCAACTCTGGCTTTAGACATTTGCCTTCTGTACTGGACAAGTCAATGAATTTCCCTCAGTTTCCATTGTCTTACATGTAAAATGAGTCTAATAATAACACCTACCTCCCAAGGTTATTGTGAGGATAAAATGTGAATTTGTGAATTGCTTTACAAACCTTAAAGCACTATAAAAATGCATGTGATGGCAATGATGGTTTTTTTCTTTGCTTGTTAGTTTGGAATTGTCAGCTAGGTACCTTCAACTAAAGTTTCACTGTATCTTTTAGTAATTCAGAACTGCTGAAAATGCTTTTCCATCTGGTTCACTTTGTAAGTCAAAGTACCAAGTGCTCAAGGAAAAAAAAAAGCCACAAACACAAGTCAAGCTTACTTTGAACATAGTTCTTTTGCTTAGTTTTAAAAAACAATATAGATCAGCAAAAAGAGAAAGGAAGAAAGGAAAAGAAAGAACGAAAAGGGAAAAAGCATGACAGGAAAAATTATACCAATTATACCTAAAATCCTAGGTGGTAGCCACAAAGTCCTCAAGCATAATGAAACTTAAGGATTCTATTTCACTCAACAGGTATTTGATTTACATCCTCATTAGAAGTCTCCACACCATATACTTACCTAACAAAGGGAGGACAGATCATTTGAAAAAGAAATATACATACATACATATGTATGTATATATTTGTGTGTATGATGTCTCCACAGGCTATACACACAGGCACACACACACACATATATAGGTATGTGTATTTGTATGTATGATGTCTCCACAGGCCATATACACATGCACACATACATATGTATGTATGTGTATGATGTCTCCACAGGCTATACATACATATATGCATGCATATACACACACACACACACCTTTCAATTGCTGACCTAGTGAATTTTAGCAGACACAGTAAGAACAAGTGAATGAGGGATGGACTACCTCATAGTAACTCCCAGGCACTGCAACTTCCTTCTTTTATTTATGAAAACGAAATATATATAAAATAACCTATTGACATATCACATATATTCCATTGAATATTTTCTAACTGTTTGAATCAGGCATTCTCCTGTCCCCTGTCCACTGGCTCTCAGGTGAGCTGAAGTACTATAAGACAATCTGGTTGCTCCTGGTGACTCATCCCATGTTAACCGTTCGCTGGCTTCAAGGAGAACTATAGTGACATGGGCGCACATTGCATGGGGCTGTTTTTGTTTTTTTTCTGCACTCAATCTTGCAAGTGCTGCTAGCCCATGCTAGCCCATGGTCTAAATGTTGTGAGGAGAAAAGAAAATGGAAGATCACTGCAGTCTAAGTCAGCAAAGTTTTATACATGTGAACCAAGTGCTTTAAGATAGGAGTGTCCCAAGCATCGGATATTATAAAAAAACTTAATTTACTAGTGAGCATCCATAGTGATATGTAGACCAAGTTAGTTTATATAGTCTGTGGACTAATTCAGTAAAGTGATAGGAGAGACTACCTTGGTACTATTTTCAAATCAAATATGTACCCTTATCCTAGAAATTCTATTCTGGGAGAGCTTCTTATCAAACCACTTGAGCTTTGGGGTAAGAAAATAAGTAGAGTCATAAAAATTTGGGCTTTATCTTTTTTAAAATTTATTTTATTTTATCAGATATTGAAATTTATTATATTTTAGAGTACTCAGAAAATTGTTAGACTAAAAAAATGCTTCGCTTTTATGCATTTACACATACCATTCAGAATATATATACGTGTTTATATAGATATATCATGCATATATTTATATATTATATATATGTAAATGACAACGATCTATAATAATAATAATAATATATTGTTACATATATTGAAAATAGGTGGTTCCAGTATTCTGGAAGTTGTGGTTTCAGCAATAACTAAGTTAAACTATAAACTCCTTATTAAAGGACAGACAATTCTAATGGGAACACCATAGCCAAGTGTCAACTTTTCACGTCTCCTCATTGCTTGAGCCTACTACAATTCTCTGCTGGAAACACTCAATTTATTTTGGCACTTCTAAGACAGCCAAGGGCATTTATTTTAAGCCTTGTTCATTCTCACTGCTTGCTTTCACTCCAATCTTTCTACACAGGCTGAAATGTAGATTAGGAGTCCTAATGCCTGAGCTAGCAAGTCAAAGCAGCAAAATAATAAGGGGTGGGGGAGGAAAAAAAAAGATTTGAGGAAGGGGTGAGGTTAAGGAACGGATGCCAAGATTGTTAAAAACTACTTTATATTCTAGCTATAAGTCAGGTGTTCTGAAGAGAGATTACACTAAGGTCATTTTCATCCTGGCCAGTTCACGGCAGGGAGGGGGGTGAAGGCACAGCAAACCTTCTCAACAAAGTTGACTCTTCTCTTTCAGGTACCCTAGATTAAAATCTACCTCATGGAAAATTCCTACTTTGCTCTCATAAGTTACTGTTTATCAAAATAAATGTTAGATTTTTTTTTTTGAGGGCTCTGGCAGAAGTTGGTGACCCTTCAGTGCTGCCAATTAGAGCAAGTTTTCTTCTCAAAAATTTCATCTGTTGACCTGGTGAATTTTAGGGGGTAAGTATGGTTAAGTGGATGAGGGATCATCTTACCCTAACTCCCAGACACTGCCATTTCCTTCTTTTGCTTGTGAAAAGAACATTTGGATATGGTAAAGCCTCATTAAATTCAGAAGCCACTAGTTAAAAAGGTAACATTGAAAAGGTGCTATTTGCCAAGCAAAAAAGGGCAAGTTTTTAGCTTGTTTCATAACTGAATATTAAACGTAAGGATGTGAGTAGAAAGATATTTAACCTACTTAAAAGAAACTGCTCACAAATGGAACTATCTTTATCTATGCTTTCCATAGGCAAGAGGGTGCAGGAGTTAAATTCTAATAGATTGTTAAGTTTTCAGTCTCAGCAATTGCACCTGGGAAATCAGCAAATGCTACAAATATAGGCTTGGTTTGGTTTTTTTTGCCTTTCTGTTGTGTTTTGTTTTGTTTTTGTCGATTAGAGTCTAGGCTTAAGTGATGGAGAAAATGTTAGTGGAGATTAAACTTAAAAAGTATGTCCTGAATATGTTTCTTCCCCTTCCCCAACTGATTAAATATTCACCAGTACACTCCTATAGCATCTTAAGGCTAGTAGGTCCTCTATTTAGCACTACTTTGAGGCAGATCCCTATACTGATGATGTCCTGGTGAGTGAATTTTGAATAAGGACAATCACTGCTCTAGGGACACAAACAGGATTAGTGAGCTTTTTTGGTCCTAGGTCACATGAACATGGAGAGATCAAAGCTCTACAAATATGGTGAGAAGATAAAAGGTATACTCTTACAGTAGTCAGTCACATCTTTGTGTTAAAGCAAAGTATTTATTTCCAAATATTAACAAGTTGAGATACTTCTCTTAGATACTTTTTCTATTAAAGTATGGCTAGAACAAAATGGCCCAATTGACATAGACTCTTAGTTTTCTATGCAATATTATTAGAGTTAAATCTGGATACTCATCTAACAACTAATAAGGATGATTTAATAATAAATTCTAGTTCAGATGAGTTGCAAGGGAAGGCTAGTCTAAAATGTTTCAGTATCATTAGGATAGATAGCATTTGGAAGTTGTTGTGGAGAGTATTATGTAGGGGAAGCATGTCTTACTTCAGTTAGAAAGACCTGGATTTGAGTTATGCCTGACACATGCTGGCTATGTGACCACAAGAAATGTATTTAATCTCTCTTACTGCCCCAGAACTTTCTAAGGCTGTTGCAGAGCAGTTATTGATCTGCATTGGTAGAAAGAATTAGCTCTACCAAAGAAAGTTTAAGTACAAACAAAAACCACATTATACTATATTGTCAGGTTTTAAGCTGGCATAAGTCCATAAATGACAAACTATCTACCCCAACCCACCATACCTATCACATGCTTTGTATGTTAGATGCTTACTGGTCATTGGGTATAACTAGAATACTATTAGGAAAACCCTCCTGATGGCCTTTGTTTTAAAATACATTTGCGAAGAGATTTAGCAGTTTGAAGCAGTTACATGGACTGGGAATTTCAGTTCATAAGACAACTTTCAAGTCCTTTGACAGTGACTAGCTAGTATCCATCTTTTCAGAGAGTAGGTAGAGTACAGAGAAGAACATGAGTCTAGGCTTCAGAAGGGCCGAGTCCTAGTTCCACTGCTAAGTTAGAAATATTGGGAAAGTCATGTAACATCTCTGAGATGCTGTTTCCACATCTTAGAAATTGGAATAATTATACTGACTTTAGGCATGAGGATCAAATGAAATCATGTGTGTGAAATGCTTTAAAAACCCAAACACTATAAACAAATGATACAAGATTTCCTCAGGAAAATGACAACTCCTCTTCTTGCATTTGAGGCTCTAAAATCTATGTCCAATCTACCTTTCCAACCAAGGCTACCGCTATCCTACGTGAGTTCTTCACTCCAATGAAATAGATTATCCACTGCAATCATGGGCATCTCCAACTCCATGTCCTTATGTACTGCTTGCTTCAAGTCTTTTCCTTACTCCAAGACATCTTCCACACACCTACCAGGGATTTTCTTAAAGCATAGACCACATCATTCCCCTATGCACTCCATCTCCAGTGGCTTCCTTTTACATACAGCACTTTCGTATGTAGCACTTAAAACCATTCACAACTTTACCCCACCCTCCATTTCTAGTCTTCTTATGAATTATTTCCCCTTCATGTGGTCTATGACACAGCAATACTGGCCTTCTTGTTGTTTCTCGCACAAGACTTTCCATCATCCATTTCTGGACATTTGCATTGGTTGTCCCCCATACAAACCCCTTGTCTTATCTGTCTTTTAGGTTCCCTTTCTTTCAAGGCTCATCATGAGGATCACCTTCTACAAGAAGCCTTCCTAATCCCCCTGGTGACAGTGCCTGCTCTGCTATAACCCCCAAATTAACTTATATATCATGTCCCTCCCCATAGACGGTAAAGTCCTGGAGGGCAGGGATTGTAGTTTCTATTCATATTCTTTATGTTTAGCAGAGTGTCTAGCAAGTGAGAGATAAGTCTCTTCATGACCTTTTTCCCATTCAAAAAGATTAAATGGCTAATATATAAAAAGCCTTATAATAGGAACTGGGGATGAAAAGTAGTAGTGCTGGTTCTCCAGGAGTTTATAATCTAATTGAGAAGGGGAGGGAGGACACTCAGAGGGGTGATAAATGTATCCAAAGTAGAAGTTAAATTTTGATGAAAAAAGTTTTAGATTTTTAAAGTACTATAAGAAACTACTGAGATCAAAGAAAGAGTGGGGATGGGAGATCCATCTAAACTAGGGCTTGAGAAGATTTTTAGTAGTCAGAAACATGGAAGAAATGAACACTTTGATTGGTTTGGGGAAAGATTTGTGTGAATGCCCAGAGGTAAAAGGAAGAACAAGAACAGAGAACCGCTAATAGCTTTAGTCTGGCAAGAAACCAGAATAGTGGAGGGCAGCATGGGGTAGTATATTTAGTCAGCAGAGTATCCGAGTTTAAGTCTTGCCTATGACTCTGTGAACCAGAACCTTACTTTCCTCATTTATAAAATTCGGACTTGAAAAACACAGCAAAAACCAAAACTGTATCACAGTCATTTGAAGAAAGCCTTTTGCAAGCCTTTAGAGTCCTAGTGGTTCTCAACCTTCCTAATGCTGCAACCCTTTAATACAGTTTCTCATATTGTGGTGATCCCCAAACATAAAATTATTTTTGTTGCTGCTTCATAACTGTAATTTTGCTACAGTTATGAATCATAATGTAAATATGTGATAAGAAGGATGTATTTTCATTGTTACAAATTGAACACAACCCACAGGTTGAGAACTGCTGCTTTAGATACTCCTGAAGTGTGGATCACTATTAATAAAAACTGGAAGACTTGTAGGTATCAGATCATGGAAGACCTTAAAAGCCAGGCTAAAGGGTTTGTATTTCCTCCTATAGACAATGGGGAGTCACTGGAAATTTGAGCAAGGGAGTAACATGGTCTGATAACAGCCATTAAAATCTTTGGCAGCTGTGTGAAGAGGGAAGAGATCAAAGCCAGACTTGCTTGGTGGCTCCTGCAAGGTCCAGGCCATTGTAAGGGTAAGAACTAGGGTGGTGGCAGTGTGAGTAGATATTTTGGTGATTTGAGAGAATTTTCTCCCTTTTTCCCAGAATCAATTTAAATTCTATCAATCTATGTTGATTCAGCCCCAGCCTTCCATCTTAAAAACTTACTAACAATTCCAGCTCTTAGTGATTTCCATCTCCTTTCCACTCCTACAAGTATAACCTCTTCCAACTAGAAAGCAAACTTAGGGGCAAGGACAGTTTCTCAGAGAAATATTTCAGCACTTGATATGTGTAAAGCACTAAACTTACTAATCATATACACTTAGCATGTATCAGAGAGGCAAACCCCAAATACCCAAGCAAGTGACCTATTTTATATCCTACAACAGAGATTCTTCACTTTTTTCTTTTTGTCATGGATCCCTTTTCAGAGAAAGGTTTTTAAATGCATAAAAGACTTAGGATCACAAAAACAAAACAAAAACAGCCATGCTAAAACATAGTTATCAAAATAGTTAAAACATGGGGTGGCTAGGTGGCGCAGTGAATAGAGCACCGACCCTTGAGTCAGGAGTACCTGAGTTCAAATCCGGCCTCAGACACTTAACACACACACAAAAAACTAGCCGTGTGACCTTGGGCAACTGCCCTCCAAAAAAAAAATAGTTAAAACACAAGTTCACAAATTCCTTTAAATTTATCCACACATTTAACCCTTAATCAGGGGTTATGAACCCTTGTCTTTAAAGGACATGCTTATTTTTCTTTCCTTTAAGGTACAGCTTGCCATCACCTGCTATTTTATTCCTAATGCATGATTAATAAGGTTAAAAGAATCCCTTGATCTTGAGCCAGAAGGAACTGTTAGAGGCCATCAAGTCCAATTCCCTTATCTTACCTATGAGGACCTGAGCTGTTAAACGACTGGCCAAAGGTGATAAAGAAAGAAGTTTAAACTGGGTCCTCCAATTCCAAAGTCAGTGTTCTTTGCTTTCAAATACTGATCTTTAATACTTGTATTACTAGTGCCAACAGTGAAGGAAGAGTGTAGGGGAAAGGAAACCACTTCAAGGGGAAATGGCCAAAAAAGCATGAAGAGAATATATGTAACCCTCCCCAATATCATATTCTTCCCTGTGGTTAAGCTATACTTGGGTCACAAATTAGGCACCCTAGCTTTCAGCCCAAAAAGGCAATGGCTTGAAAACTGTCTGTGGGTTACTGTCACAGCCTCCTTCTTAACAGTACTTCAGAAGTCCCTGGGTCTTCAGAGCTTTGGCATGGGTAAATAACTAAGACATTTTCCCTTCTGATGTGAATTTAAGACTATTAGAAGTGTGTAATTTAACATTTAAACTCATCTACCAACTGTCTGGAACACTTATTCCCAAATGCCATTCTGCACAACTTTGATTATATATATATATGATATATACATATAAATATTATATATATATAATACATACATACATATAATATACATACATACATATAATCAAACAAGGCCTTGCTTCTTCAAATGAAAACAAAACAACTTACTCTTCTCCTCCCTATATCTTATTTTCCCCATATGCCTCCCTTGTCCTAGCTCATGTTTTCCAACCTATAGGTTGCTCAGCTGTGGCAACAGAGG
Source organism: Pseudocheirus occidentalis (assembly GCA_028646575.1). NCBI lineage: Eukaryota > Metazoa > Chordata > Mammalia > Diprotodontia > Pseudocheiridae > Pseudocheirus > Pseudocheirus occidentalis. The sequence goes on from CM053599.1 coordinate 142,691,879, forward strand.
GATAAGTCTATGGTTACCAATTCAGCCTTTACTAATTTGTAGAATGATTTGTCCTGGGAAAGTGATGTAGCAACCTTTTGTCATTCAGGCTAGATCAACTATGTATTGAAACAACAACAACCCTCTGATGGATATTTTAAAATATTAGTAATTTCTGAACACTCTTACCCCTCCACAGTCTATCTAGTCTTAACTTTTGCCTTGCCACGGGATTTAAATGACTGGAAGAGTGCGGTTGATAACTTTGTGCAACTCTGCCTCACTTAAATCCAATTCATGAGAAAGTAAAGACATCATCCTGTGATCTTATTGGTCCTCTTAGAAATAGAGGAACACCACTACCTTGTTTTATAACTGACAGAAACCAAATCTTCTATAGAGCATGCAAATTTTATACTCATAATTCCCACCTATCCAAGGAAAGAAGGGATGTGTTTCCTCATCCTTATCTCTTCTCTGAGGCCGAGACAGTTGATTATGATTGATCAAGGCTTAGTATCTACAAGTCACATTTTGAGAGTAATTTTACAGGCTTCTTTTCATTATAGCAGCAATGAAACAAACACTTAGGGACTGGAGGTCATTACCTTCATGACTTGTGACAACCAATTTCCTATAAAACACAATCCCTAAGGTTCAATGATTTAGTTTGTTGAAGGAAAGAGGAAGAGGAATAGGTGTCTGAAGCAGGTCTGTAATTATTTTTACTGAAATTTTTAAAAGTTAATTTTCTTTGTTCTTAAAATGTTTGGGTACCTTTCCCCCATTTTAGGTTAAGTCTTCATTGCTTGTTCTTTTCTTCTCCTTCCTCTCCCCCTCAAGAAGATGACTATTTTTGTGGTTGTAAAACTGGCATCCAGATTAAGACTACAGCAAGAACCCATCCCATACCATTTAGGCCACTGTGTTCCCATTCAAAGGTATTCAGTTGCTTTTTACCTAATGAATTCCATAGTTTGATACATTTTTGTTAACCCTGGGGGTCCTAGAATTCTCTCCAGGTAGAAATGAGGTGCAATGATTAGATACCACTATTTCTTTGTAGTCACTAAGCAGAAACTGTAACATCCTCATAAAGCAAATAAAGTTGAACTCTGTTTAGGCTGTTGAGACAGACTCAGAAAACTTTATTGAAAATATATAAAACATTCTCTGAGGATCCAGCCTAAGCTTTAATATATTTAGTATTGTGCCTAGAAACTTAATCTTAATATTTGGCATCATGTGCTTCTCACCATTTTATAATAGCAACCATGATCTTGGGGAAATTATCTTTCCCCAGTGTTCTGGGAGAAAAGAAGTTAAAGATGCATGCATACCCTTCTGATGCAAGACAGCTAAGTTTTGTAGAGCCCTTGTTTAGTAGTTTCAATTACTTAAGCATTCACATTTTAGTTTTTTTTTCTTACAAAGTATATACTAGTTTGTTCTAAGAGAGAAGTACAGAACTGCAGTTTATAAGAGAACATAGAAATTGGTCATCTTCAAATTCAGGGTTTCTTAACCTGAGGTCACGGAACTTTTGTAGAACTATTTCAGTATTAGTTTCCTTTGTAATCCTATGCATTTTATACATTTAAAAAGATCCTGAGGAGTGGTCTATAGACTTCACCAGACTGCCAAAGCATCCAAGACACAAAAAAGGGGTTAAGAACCCTTGTTCTAGCAGTTTTTAATGGGTTACTATTACTTGTACGGGTAATTGTTATTAAGTAAGCGAGACTCGTGTAAAAAAAAAGACAGCTAATAACTAATTTGTGTAGTATTTTAAAATTTGCAAAATGTTTTTAATACATTTACTTATTTTATCTTTGTAACAATCCTATTGGATGGGGTAACAAACTAATCACTTTTTCTTTTACAGGGTACGTTGGTGACTAGTCATCAGAAAGCCAAGTTCTGCAGAGGTTTAAAATTAGATGCTGGGAGAGCAAGGCAAGGAGAGAAGTTAAAAAAAAAAATGACCAGGCCGACATGTCAACCTCCCTTCAACATCATCTCCCCCCACCCCAAGAGAAAGTCCACCTTAAAAAGTTCCTTCACGCAAGCCTTTTACAACATTTCACGGTAAAATAGTTCAAATTATTACTTCAAAAAGTTACAAGATACTCCACATTGAAAAAAATTTGATACGGTAACCAATCGCAGAAGGTAGAGGTAGAGGAAAGGGACCTGTCAGAATACAGGAAGGATACTGCTTAGAACACTCTTTAGTGACCAAGATAAGAGTGGGTAGTTTTGAAGATAAAAGCTACACAATTCAGATTTTGGGGCTTTGGATTTGGAGTTGTTTCCCCTTAAAGCCCAACCCCTAATTCACAGGGCTGATGGCCCATAGTTTTTATCCTTCTGCCGCTTCGGAAATACAGTCCGAGACCCTGAGCCTCAAGCCGCAGATTCGGACGACCTCCTTCCCCTACTCCAACTCCATGGCCAGTAAATGGGCAACTTAGCGCCTCATCAGTCTTTTAAAATCCTTTCGCCAAGAGCTCCTAGTGTCCTTCTAAGGAAGGAGATTTTACATAGCTGAGGCAAAAGATCGCATAGGTCGACCAAGGTGTGAAGAGTTAGTCCATAAAACATCAGTGCCTGGGGTAGGACTACAGACGTGTATCACCCTCCTCCTCCTCCCCTCACTCCAAAAGAAACCCAATCTCATAATTTCGTGCTGTTTCCTTTTGCTCTTTTGTTTGGACAGAGCGCTAATTACAGTCACTAGATTTCGGACTCTTCCTGTCTCCGAAAGCCTCCTGAGAAAGCCGCAGAGCGACTAGCATTGAATCAAGTCCTGCATCTTCCATTTCCCCCTCCGGGCAATACGTGAAGAAGGCCCGAGAGCTTTTTTTAGTGGGGGCGAGGGGAAAGAGGAGAAGAGAAAGGAGGTGAGGATGGAGCTATTAGAGAGAACCTACCCAAAGCCCCTGCTCCCACCCCACATCCCAGGGAGCGACCTGCCCCAGAACGGGACTACTCGAGCCTAGCAGAAAGCACAATTCATACTGTTCCCTCCCTTACAAGAGCAGAGAGCCACTCCGAACGTGCGCCGGCTCACGGCAGCTGTAGTACTACCCACTGGGCTGGGTACGACTTCACCAACACCCACTCTCTAACCCCCTCGCCGGCCGGTCCTCCCCCACACTCAGGGAGCTCCGGGGAATCTTTAAGAGGTATTCTCACCCGGCTCAGGGTGGCCTTTCCCTTTACCTCCCTTCTTCCTCTTTACTCCTTGGGGAGGAGAGAAAACCATTGTTGCAATCGTTCAGAAGCTCACGTTCAAGGAGTCCCCGAAGGGGGTTGATCAAGGAGAACACGGTTTCTTTAGACCTTCTTGAATTTCAGAATTGTGGGAATCTTTGGGGGGAGGGTGGGGGACAGTCAAAGCGAGATTTATAAGTCAGATCAGCACTATACCATCCCTTCTGTCGACCACCTCCTTTTTCTCTCTTCCCACCCCCATGGTACTGACAGACAGAGGGGGCTCTGGGGCGCCGCCAGGGTGGGCAGGGAGAAGACAGGAGGGGAAGGGGTGGTGAGTAGAGATGAGGAAAGGGAAATCACACCTAGGCTTATTTCTCTAGGGCCAGCAAACTCAGGGTGCCCCATTCTCACTTACCCTCCACAGTGCTGCGCTCTCCAGACAAACACCACATCGCGACTAAAAGCCAGAGTCCCCAGAGCGAGGACGTGCCCATGGTGCCCGGCTCCTGCTGCTGCTCCTGGGCTGCTGGTGGTGGAGATGGTGCCGACACCGCTCCCTGGCACAAGTTAGCAACCCTTAGGAAAGGGGGAAGGGGACAGGGCCGGGGGGGGGGGTAGGGAGAAGGGGAAGGGGGAGGGGAGGGAGAAGGTAAGGGAGTTAAGAAGGAAAGTGGGGGAGGGAAGAAAAGAGGACGTCCTCCTCCCCTACAACTTGCACAATATGCCCCCCCTCCCCACTAACCAACCCACCTCCCCCTCGCTGTTGCAGCTGTGCAAAACCAAGCCTGCTAAACGAAAATAACGCAGGCGATGCAGAGGAGGGGAAGGAAAGGGTGAGGGGGTGGGGAAGGGAACCAAGGAGAGAGCCGGAGCCAGGAGCCGAGCACAGCGGCGACTGTAGAGGGGGGTAAAGGGAGGGAGAAGGAGTGAGAGTGGGGGAGCGGGAGGAGTGGTCAAGGAGGAGGAACAGACGCCGGCAGACTTCACCCCTCCCCCCACGCCTGGCTCTTCTTATAGACGCCAACCGGGTGCCTAAGCCCTGTGTGTCTGTGTGCGCACGTATGTCTGAGTGTGTGAAGTGTGTGCGTGTGTGCATGCGTGTCCGTGGTGGCTGCTTCTCCAGCTGCCGGGCCGGGGCTGCTCCTCTTGTCCGCTCGTGACTCACTGGGGCCCTGGGTGGCTGCTGGTTGGCTCGCGCGCCGCTCGCGCCTCCAATCCCCCGTGCCTGCCCTAATTTCCTGATCCAGGGAACCTGCCGCTGCTGCCGCCGCCGCCGCCGCCGCCGCAGCTGCTGTGCGCTCCATACAGTAATTACTGTACCCTCCTGACTGCTCAGACGTGCGGTGGCCAAGCCAGGCACAGATAATAACTACAGCCGACAGCCTCAGCCACCCTCATGCTCATGACCACCACCACCATCACCTTTGCCGGGCTTCCATACAGGTAACTGCTGGGTTTTACTTGCTGCTTTATGGGTCAGCAAACATTCCTCTACCGTCCTTCATCTTTGAGGAGCTCTCCCCGACCCCCAAGAGAGCTTAGTACAAGAAGTACGGTAGGTAGCTTCTTAGTGCCTCCACCTCTAAGATGATGGAGAAGCGGGGAACAATCCGTTTGGACTAATTTTGCATGGGGAAGGGGATGCCTGTTTAAAGTGCACTTTGCAATAGCAATTTGCTAAAAATAAATGTGTCTTTGAGTGTTTCTGTGAACATGTGGTTTGTTCTCTGTAACAGAAAAAGACTAACATAACCCAGGCTAGTGTGGAGGAAGGTAATTGCTAGCTATGCATTCTCTCATCAAGAATTTTAGTTAATTGCTAATTGCACAAAATGATAGTTGGAGGTGCTGTAATTAAAAACTTAACCTTTTATTGAGAGGGGAAGTCCATAGATTTATGCCTGATACATTATGGTACATTCAGTTATAAGGCTTTAGAAACAAAATGAAAAGATAAAGGTAAGAGCCCTATTAAGATGAAGATTTTTGTTTTGCTCTTGGTAATACTATATACTTCTAATTTCCTTATTGTTCTCTCCTGATTTCCCTTCTTTCTAACATGTGACTTGTCCTGCTCAGTTGTTGCTCACAAGCAAAGTGTTAGGGACAGGACACCATGCAAAACTCTCAAAATGAAATTCTTATTGCAAGACAGTCTTTGAAAGTTTAATTTAAAAAAACCCCAATACTGTGATCCTTACTATGTGTTCTGAGTTCTTTAAAACAACTGATAGTTGGAACTTTAAAAAACATATATATTTATGTACCATTTGTTTTATTTATTTGCTCATTTATTGATTGATTGATTTTCAGGAAGGGGGTATTACGAGTAATATACCTAACTGTCCAGTAGAGACTGAGAGGATATTTACTTTAATAGAGCCAGAATATCCATTTTGGAACTGATAATGATGATGAGGTTTTAATTACATAGACTTTTAAAATTCTTGCTTAAACTGAGTGTCGCTGTTATTTCTTACTCCCATATGTTCATTTACTTGGTACAAACTGCTCCTTTTGCCATATAATCTTGTGGCCTCTCCCCCACCCCAGTTTTTTTTTTAATGCAGCGTATAAGGTGTTATTTAAAATACCTGAATAATGGTAGATTTCATAGTATACAGTAAAAAAGTTCAGTTTTGAGATGAAAAGAGGACATCCTATGTCATAGTGGGAGAAAGGGTTAGAATCATTAAATCAACTGTTTTTAAAGCTTAGACATCATTCTGTGACTGATAGGGGTCAAATAGGGTTTGAGATGAGTTAGATTCTAGTTCAACTTTTCATTTTCCTAAGAGGAAAAGATGCAAGCACAATTTTGAGAGTTATTTTAGAAAGAGTTGTATTGTAGGCTTTTGCTACTTTACCTAGATTTAAATATGCACTAAGTACTGAAACCTGATAATTATCACCAAAAAAGGAGTTTCTGACTAAAAGGTTCCAATTTTTATAGAATGTTAAAGCTCAGATAACACTTCAGTTTAAATCACTTTCCTTTGTAACTAAGTCAAAGTCAACTTTACCACTGATTTGCTATGCAACCTTGGGAAGTAATTTTGTCTTTTGATACTTCAGTTTTTCTCACATGTAAATTGAAAATAATGTCCCTTCCACCAAAGCCAATCCACAAAGATCTGTTAAGAATTACCAAGAAAGGGAAGCAACGAAGATCTTTGACCTCCATGGATGATGATAATATATGAATAAACTGCTTTGGGACCAGATCAGAGACAGGTAAAGGTCTCAATTTTTAAAACATGGGAAAAGGGTGGAGACTAAACAATTGACACTGAGTTTGACTTTGATTCCTGGTCAAATTCAAGAACACTATTAAAGAGATGATGGATTAACATTTCAAAAGGGAAGCAGTGATTGGGGCGTGCCAGACTAGCATCATTTTCGTTTTCTGACCAAGCTACCAGACTGGTAGATGAGGGAACTGCTATGGACAGAGTATACCTGACTTTCAGTAAGAAACCACAAAGTCTCCTGTGCTATCCTTGTAGATGAGATAGGACATCTAAGGTGAATTCACAATTGAATCCTTATGGAGTGATGCTGTTGGACTATTGTGGGGAGGTAGCTGTCTTTGGCTCTGTGCAATTCAACATTTTTATGAATGACTTAGATGGAATGTTTATCAAATTTGCAGATGGCATAAAGCTTGGAGGAATGTCGAAGACACCAGAAGACAGGATCCAAAAAGATTTGACAAACTAGACTGATAAACAGAATCCAATAAGATGAATTTGAATTGGGTTAAATACTGAAAATTCTACTCATGAGTTCAAAAAAATGAACTGCACAAGTACAGAACAGAGGAGAGCTGGCCAGAAAATGGTTCCTGCACAAGGGATTTTGAGGAGTTAAGTGTGGCACGCCAGCAGCAGCAGCAACAACAACACAACAACTAAGGTGATTTTTAGGCTACATTAAGAGACATGGTTTTCAGAACAAGGTGGATAAAATTCTCCCACTGGATTTTGTCCTGGGTAGACCACATCTAGAGGATGACATTCAGTTCTGGGTAAAACATTTAGGAAGGACATATTAATCAAATGAAACAAAGGACTGAGACAGTGAGAGGATTAGGAGCTATGCTATAGTAGGAACAATGGAAAAGAGGAGGAATGTTTAGCTTGAAGAAAGGAAGATGTTGGGGTAGGACATACTCGAGGGGTTGTTGTATAAAAGAGGTTAGATTATTCTTCCTGGTGCTCAGGATGAAGGTAGGGACAATTGTTGGAAACTGCAGAAAGGCATAGTTAATTCAGTTTAACACACTTATTAATGACCTGTATTAGGGACTGAAGCTACAAAGACAAGAAGAAAAAGAAGGTATGTGTTTTCAAGTTCATACTCTTTCAGAAACATGTACATAAATAAAACAAATTCAAGGTATCTTTAAGAGAGACAGAAGATATTAACAAATGGAGTAGTTAAAGAAAGCTTCCTAGAAGTAGTAGCAACTGAATTGAAGCTTGAGAGCAGATAAGGATTTTGAGGCAGAATTGAGAAAGGCAGTATATTCCAAGGGTAAAGCTGGGGGACAGAGGAAGGAGGAAGACTTGTACACATTAATATATGAGGAAGATGAAAATGTTGAATTTGAGGAGTAGCTTGTTCAATATGGCTGGAAGTTAGAGAGCTGGACTGAGAGTAGGATGGAATAAATATGGAAATGTAAATGTGGAGGGAAGTGAGGTGCTCAAACTTATGCGTTAGTAGGATTAGTTTCCCAGTTATATGGAAAGAAGGAGAGGATGGAAGCAGGAAAGCTAATTAGAAGGTTATTACAATAGTCTGACTGAGAGATGACAAGGGCTTCAGCTACAATGTCTGGGAGAATAGAGAGAGGGTGATAGACATGAGAGATGGTCTGTAGGTAGAAACAGGTACAATGTGATGTTTGATTGGATATTGGAATGGGGCAGAGAAATGAATCCAAGATGATGGGGGGGCAGGGTCATAGACCTAAATCACCAGGATGGTGGTGCCTTTTTCACACAAATAGGGAAACTTAGAGGAAGGAACATTATTTAGAATTGAAGATATCTAGGGGAAACATATTTGAAGTTGTCTAGTTAGCAGTTCTCAATGTGAGAATAAAATGCCAGTAAGAGATTGGGACTGGATATATAATTGGAGCAATTTTCACGGACATCAATGTGAGTGGATGAAATCACCAAAAGGAAGAGTAAAGGGGCAAGAGGAATGAAAATGGAGCATTGGAAGCTTAAAGAACAGGAGATGGATGATTCAGAGAAGACCAAGAAGATGGGAGGACTAGGAGAGAATGGAATCATGGAAGTTAAGGAAGGAAAGGGGAAGGAGTGACCAAGAAAGGTAAAAGCTGTAGAAAGGTCAAGGAGTATATGGACAGAGAAATGGTCATTGGATTTAGCACTTAAAAGAATGTTGGTAGCATTTTGAGAGGTCAATTTCAACGGAGTAATGGTATCTCAAGATAGAATGCAAGGGGTTTTTAGTGAGTGGGTGGCAAAGAAATGGATGTAGGGAGTAGAGGTAGCTAGGGGAGTTGTAGGTATTCAGAAGAGAGGAGAAACAATGAAATAGCTCCTGAGAGGGGAACATTATAGGGAATCAATCAGCAGGCCAAATGTAGACCGAGTTCCTGGAATAGTATTCTCTTCCCAGGGTACTTTCCAATAGAGGCTAGGTGATGATTTGCCAGGGATATTATAGAAAAGATTCAGCTTCAGGTATGGGTTGGACCAATGACTCCTGAGATGCTGTCCAATGCTTTAATTCTGAGAACGTTAATCAGAATGAGTGCATTCAATTAATGCACTAAATACATAAATGATATAAAATATGAATTTGTCCAAGTAGAGGTAGGTACAAATGACCTGCCCTGGGAATAATGAACTTGGTGCTGCCTGACTAAATGTGAGTTATTTAGCAGAATCTGCTTGAGCCAATTTCTAAATGCATATTATATATTCATCCTTTTCAACCCAAGTTCAGAGGCTCTTGAAATGAGGAACAAAAAAGTGATTTGTAGTTCAGGAAGAGAAATGTTGGTAAGGCAGAGCATTTACAGAGTGTTGATAATGAATAATCATGTCCCTATAATCCAAAATAGCCTCATCTCTATGACAGTTCTCTTTCTTTTCCCTTCACCAACCTCCACCACTATTCCCCAAGCAAAATAAACAGAATGTGGCTAAGGGGTGGCTCCAACATGAGTATGGATGAGGGTCTAATGAAAAAATACTGCGGGTAAATCTTGGCCCAAACTGATAAGACATAATTTGTATATATTATTTGATCAGCAGAAGCAAGTCTTTTTTCCAGTACACTGTATTGAGAAATAAACTAAGATGTCTGATATTAAAACATGCTCTCTTGAAGTATATGGAATGCTTACTGCAAGAAATAAACAACAGTAGGCATGATTTTGATGGAATTTCGACTTTGTCACACTATGGAAAGTTAAAATTCTTTGGAGAAATCTGGGGCTTCTTTGAAGTAGTTGTAAGTACTGTTCCTAATGGCTTTCTTTGCTTTTTTCCTTTCCCCTATATTCTTACAATCTAGACTTAAACGGTTTTGTTTTTTATTTGTTGGTGAGGAGGGCATATTCCAAAGCTGTGATTTTTCCTCTTGTATAGAGATCCTGATGAAAAATCCAGTGCAGATCATTAGCTGTTACAACTCAATAGTTTGACAGAATTTCAGGGGGGAGGGCAGTAATGGGTAAACTGAGTTAACCAGGGTCAGACAGATAGTATGTATCAAAACTGGAACTTAAATCCAGGTTTTTCTGACTCAGAGTTTCAGTACTCTATGGAACCAGGTGACTTTTCTTTAAATTTTTTATTTATTAATATTGTATTATTAATATTTGTATTGTATTATTATTATTTATTTATTTATTATTAATTATATTAATAATTTTTGCTTTTACATTATGTTCATTATAAATATATAATGACCCCCTATAATGAGAATCTGAAGGTCTTTCCTGCCCCTAGACCCTTTGATAGGCTTAAGAGGCTCTGAGAATGTTCCCTGATTTGAAAGTATACTCTGCCCCTAATAGAATGAATGTGGTCACATGGAGCCTGTGGCTGGAGGTTTGTTTTTTGGGAATGGCCACACCTTGTTACTTTGTAATTGGGCAGTGGATGAAGAGGGCTGTGACATTCTCTGATCCAGGAGAAGCCTGTATATACACGCCCTCATGTGAGGTTTGCTTTGGGGCTCACTTTGAGAAGAGTTGTGTGATTTGACCAGATGAGACTCTGGGAAGCAGTTGAGTCCCCTGGCTTTAAAAAACCCAGATGTTGATACTTCCCTCTCTGGTAACTTGAATAGGTAATGGATGTGATGGTCAGATAGTTGGAAGCCCATCTGCTGATCTGTTTCTTGGTCTGCTTGTAACTTGTGCTTATATTCTCTGGAGTTCAGGGTGCTAACTTTTCCCCCTGAACTAGGTAAATGATATACGTTTGACTAAAGAAAAATTGTTAACCCATTTTGAGTTGCTTTCCTTTAGAAATGCAGATCTAAGAACCTGTGCTAGCAGCCACCCAGGCATGCTAGGGTGCTTGCTGATACACCCCCCTCACCCAGAGAGCCATTCTCAAAACTCAGAATTAGAAGGTGGTTGGGGGGGATTCAGTAAAACTAACCAATATATCAATCACATCTGACTGTATATGCAATACTCCACATTCACAGTGCCTGGCCATGAGAGAGAAGGAAGGAAGTTAATTTCTTCTTTTTGGCCAAGCTTGCTCATTATAATTACAAAGCATCCATTTGTTTTTTGTCATTATTTTTTCCTTTCACCTTGCCATCATGGCACATTGTTGGCACCTTGCCATCATTAGCCACATTGTTTTCCTTGCCTTACTTCACTTTGTGTCAGTTGATATATTTCCTCTGGTTTATCTGTATTCATATCCATCGTTTCTTATAGTGCAGATAATATTGCAGTTTAACCATTCCCCAATTAATGAACATCTACTTTGTTTCCAGTTTGCTGCTACTATAAAAAGTGTTTCTTTAAGTATTTTGCTATTCTATAGGGCTCTATTTGAGATCTTTCCTTCTATCTTTGACCTCGTTGGGACATTTGCCAAGGAGTAGGATTTCTGCGTCAAAGTATGGACATATTAGTTCCTTTTAAAAAAAAATAATTCAAAATTATTTCCCAGAATGGTTGGAGGCACATGACCTTTTAAAAATGAAATTAGCAGTGAAATTCACTCTTTTTAGGTAATGTTTGTTCAGTTGTCATTCTGACCTTAGTTTTCTAATACAGAGGATTCTAAGGACTGAATGAAATTATGTCCAGAGAGTAAACTGGCATTGAGGTGAGACATTTTGGAAAACAGGCAGAAAAAGGTTTATTGAACAGGTGGTGATGGTAGGAGGCTAGTAAGCAAATTTTCTCCTGGACTCTGAAATGGGTGGAGTGTCATGGAAGATTTATAAAAAGGGATTGATAATATTTCTTTGGAATGCACGAGTGATAGTGTTTTTTGACTGGGGAAGGGAAGAGTCGAAAGAGTAATTGGGACTTAGTTGTATTGTCCTGGACAGATTTCATTTCTCCTTGATGAGGGAAAAATGTGAATGGAATGTTACTTGAAATGATGACTAATGTGATTTTGGTAACAGAAGATACAGTTAGGAGATTTACAGACCTGGGAAATGCAATGTTACTATATTTCATCTAAACTTTAAATGAAAATATATCAAGATTGTGCTTTCTGACTTAGATTTAAGAACCAGTCTCTTTTCTATATATTATAGATATTTTGCTGTCTTTTTTTTTTCGTGAAGGGATAATTTCTCAGGGAATCAGATAATTGCTTCAAATGCAGCCTTTTAGAAAATGCAGGTTCTAATGATTATATTCAGTGATTTGAGTTTAAATCACATTGTCCACCTTTTTTGGTAAAAAAAAGTTTTGTGGGAAATTTTGGATTGTTAGACTATAACACTTTGGAAAAAATTCTTATGCAAATGAGTTGGCATGAAGAACTATGACTATATGGCCTGTGGAGCTAATTTTGATAACATATGTAATTGCTTCTATGGTATCTTTGTTTACATAGATAAGCATCATCTATAAGTTATGGGTAATGGAGCAAGTTTTCAAGTATTTGGCTAGGGCATTTGTATTTCTAAACTTTTAACTCCTTTATGGAAGCAGACAGTTGACATTCCTAATATGTTCTCATTCCTTCTCTCCCTCTCCCTCTCGCTCTCTCTCTCCCTCTCCTTCTAGACTAGGTAGGTAAGACTTATTTCAATATACATCAGCACATTCTTCTTGAATTGGCTATCTTTTTTCTAAGGAAAATTTGTAATGTACTTAATTTCAGTCATATTTCTAGCATGTGTTTTATTTCATTTCAAATTTACTTCAAAGGATCTGTGATTTCCCTGGCCACTCCTTCCTCTGAAGCAAATCATAAGCCTTCTAGAAATGCTTTAGTAGGTAGTTCCATGATTTAATATGGCCAAGAAAAAAGTAAGTGTGTGCCTGTGTCTCTCTAGAGATAAACATTCTGGTGATGAGGCTTTCCAAATTTAGTAGATGTAATAGAAAGAACACTGGGCTTGGAGTCAAGACACCTGGTTTCGAATCTCTACTCTGACATATCCTGTATGAGTATAGGCAAATCATTAACTTCTCTGTTTCACCTTTCTCATCTGTGAAATTTATATAATAATAACACATGACCTATTCTCCTAAAGGTGAGCTAGTGGCTAGTATTGGATAACAGTAATATGGTATGTTTCTGAACCCATTTTTGGAATCTTTCCAATTTGGTCCAATTTCTGTTGTCTTCATGCTACAGTGAGGCATTGGAGTAGGCCTTTGGGTAGATGCTCACTATGAGATTGTTTTCAATGTACAATTTCATATTCATAGTCTTAGTGCTAGTTAAAACTACAACTATAGTGTTGAGTACAGTTCAGATCATAGGTTCATCTTTGGAATTTTATGTGGAGATGTATTGGTAAGACTTTAGGCCCTTGGTAGAAGTGGAATGTAAGGAGATCTGAAGTCATGTATCTGAGAAATTTTGTCAGTCTTAGAAGTGCCCTTTAGAGTGATGACACAGACAGATGGAAGAAGTTTATGCACTTAACCTGCAAAAATTTTCTGACCTGAAATTACAGAAGAAAAAAGTTTAAGCTAGATCTTTTGAAATGAGCCATTGACTCTTGGTATTGGAACAAACTTCAGTGGTCATCTAATCCAACTTACATCTCAGCAAGAATACTCTCTAAAACTTTCCCAACAAATGACCATCCAACTATTTAAAGACCTCTAGCAGGGGTGGGGAAGTTGTGGCCTTAAGGCTTCATTTGGCCCTCTAAAGTCCTCAAGTGCAGCCTTTTGACTGAATCTAAACTTCGCAAAACAAATTCCCTTAAAAAGATTTGTTCTGTAAAACATGGACTTAGTAAAAATGCCACACCCAAGAATCTAGAAGGCCACGTGTGGCTTCGAGGCTGTAGTTTCCCCACCCCTGATTTCTTTTGGTGATAAAATCTTTACTTATTAAGACAGGCCGCTAGTTTTTGAAT
>CM053599.1:142706154-142739695 GCA_028646575.1 Pseudocheirus occidentalis
GTTTCCTTCCCACAAAGCAACAGATATATAACTTGTCAGGAAAGGTCTTAAACATAAGTATATTTGGTAGAGATTAGTTAAAAAAAACCACTCTCTTCACAGGTGAATTCTAATAAAACCCAAAATGTCTATAAAAGTTACAATTTAGGCAACTAGTAAATCCTTCCACTGATGTAATTTCATTTTCTTGATTCTTCATTTTTAAAAGAACTATAAAAAAAGGATAAATGTCTACTCTAGATATATTGTGCAAATTCAGTAAAATACTTCATGTTTGAACTACGATTTCCAGTTACAAAAAAGAAAATAAAATTCCCCAGGTCACACTCTGATTTGCTGTTTAAATTTTAAACATGAATAAAAAACCCCAGTAGTCATGCAGAATGATACCTGACATCATGGAAGTTTTGTTTTTGTCTTTCCAATCACTGTTTATTTTGAATCTACTGTTTAAACAGAAGAATATGTTGTGCCACAGAAATGGTTTGGAGACACAAAAAGTGTCCTTAAAACCAACTTGAACAATTTTGAGTTGTTCTGAATTTTCTCTTGAAACAAATATGCATCATTTGACTCTACATTATTTAGAACTGAGGTTAACAAAAGATATTTATTTTGAAGAGCGTGCAGTATTTGATCATTGACATCCTTTTGAGTTGCTAGCGTGTGGTGATAATTAAAAGTTGATTGATAATAAAAAGTAGGTTTTATTATTGTTTTTAAATCCTGTATAGACCATGTACCCCTTATTGTTTGCACCTGCTTGACTGCCCAGCTGTTGGTACTCTGGAGGAAAAGACACCCTACCTTTGAATCTGTTCCTTTAATTGCAAATAAAAGTAAAGTATAATCTTCTTGAGGGACAGAAATTATTTCATTTTTGTATCCTTGTTTCCTAGTATAGTGCCTTGAATATGGTGGTCACTCAATAAATGTTTGTTGAATTGACCTGCAGAAGGGAATGTTATCCAGGCCTGATGTGAAGCTGAAAGATGAATGGAGGTCAGCTATCTTGAATATTGTACAGAGAAGGAATTTATGCATGATCCCTATACTGCGTGGATGTTTTTCTTGAATATATCTTGGAATATTAGATCAGGAAAGAACCTAAGAAATCATCAAAAACTCAAGAGATTATAACTTAAAGTTCATGAATTTTTAAATGGAAGGATATATATATATATATATTTTTTTGCTTTTTGGAGGGCGGTTGGGGTTAAGTGACTTGCCCAAGGTCACACGGCTAGTTTTTTTTGTGTTGTGTCTGAGGCCGGATTTGAACTCAGGTACTCCTGACTCCAGGGCCGGTGCTCTATTCACTGCACCACCTAGCCACCCCTGGAAGGGTATATTTTAATATATTTGGCTTCCTTTGTAATCTTCTGTATTTTCTTTTGTATACTTTAAAAATTATTGTTGTAAGAAGAGGTCCACAGGCTTCATAAGTCAGCCAAGGGGTCCATGACACACACAAAAAGGTTAAGGACCTCTGATCTTTTGATATGTGATGAAATTGAGAGTTAGTGACTTGCTCAAAGTTCCATTTCTGCTTAAGAGTCATTACTGGAATTAGAACCCAAATCTCTTGGCTGCAAGTCCATGCTCCCTCTTATACATTCTAGATCAATCAATCAATCAAGTAGGCATTGAGTACCTACTCTGTGCCAGGTAACAAGCTGTGCACTGGGGTTACAAAGACAAAACAGTAAAGGTCTCTGCCACCCAAAAATGTACATTCCATTGGGAGAGACAACATCCCCATCTAAAAGTATGTACAAAACCAAAAGATAATAGGGGGATAGGGAGGAGGTTTACCACCAGCAGCAAATATAAGAGAAAAGCTTCACATAGAAGGTGCCACTTGAGCTGAGCTTAGAAGGAAACTAGGCGATTTTAAGAGGTAAACATAAAGAGGGAATTCATACCAGGCTTGGGGAACAGCCGAAGTACAGGCACAGAGATGGGAAAGGGTAAAACCTGTCCGAAGTACAGGCACAGAGATGGGAAAGGGTAAAACCTGTCATTTCACAGACTCTCCTAATTTGTCCTCCCTCTCATTTCCTTTTAGGGGGCAATGAGTACAAATACAAGCCCTCATCTGTCAATTAAGATCTATTCACTGTCCTTGACAGATGACCAATTAGGTTAGAATATACGTTTGTTACACAACAAACAAGAAGTATGAAATGTCCTAATGCTGAAGCCAATTTGACCTCGGAGGTGTCGCTAGGACTTGATGTGAAATCCTAAACCAGATCATAGTTCTTTATGTGTATACCTTATTCAAAAGAAATTGGATAGGTTTAAAGTGGGGGGTGGGGTTGGGGGAGGGTGGCAGTAAATGAGAATTTGAAGATCTTTCCTGCTTTGGAATGATTCCCTTAATAAGCCTAAGGGAATTTGAAGACCTTCTCTGCTTTGAAAATATGCTCTGCCCCCAATAGGCTGAATGTAATGACATGGAGCCTGTGGTAGGAGGAGTTTGCTAAAGGGGGGAGCAGGACCACAGGAAGCTGGGAGTCAGAGCAAGCTAGAAGGTTGGGAGGACAGGATGCTTCTGAGGGAGACAGATCAAGTTGTGAGTAAATATTGGTCTTGTGCTGCTTTGTGGGAAGGTTAAAGGCTCTCTGTACTGCTGAGGCTTATTAACTTCAACTTAATGGTTTGGGGATTTGCTTTTCTAGTGTTTGAATAAATGTTTTGCTTCTGTCTTCTATATGGAGAATCTGTTATATGTTGTGATCAAGCACTATGCAGGTATATTTATTCTGACTGTTGGCACTGTGAATATTGCATTGGTACTACAGGTGGATGGAGTGAAGGAAATCCAGGAACCAGAGGTGAGAAGTATGAATATATTTGGGTGAAGTCTGATAAAAAGAGAAGCACAAATAATTTTGTCATCAGAGCATACAACAGACTGACGAGACAGAGGAAATAAATGAGGAGCTAGGGAAAGAGAGATCATACGCCTAACATGTTGCAGTGATGGGAACTGTAATTATTCAGTTCTTTGGGAGTTCTCTCTGCCCAAAGCAGAGCAACTGATGATTTTTTTTGCCTTGCCTTAGTGATAATTTCACTCTTCAAGAGACGTAGGAATAAAAAAGGGATAATTTTATTCTGCACATGGTTTGTGCTATCAAAGACGATCTGGTTGCTAAGGTGGGAATGATGGGACACCTAGGTGGAAGTGATGACTCTTTCCTAGAATTTGATAGAAGAGAGAAAATCTAGCATAGTCTGACTTGTACTCTAGATTTTGAGAATACAAACTTCAAAGTGTTCAGAGAAAAGATAGGTAAGATTCCATGGACAGTCAGCCCAGAAGGGATGGGAGGTGTTCAAGAATGAAAATTTAAAG
Source organism: Pseudocheirus occidentalis (assembly GCA_028646575.1). Taxonomy (NCBI): domain Eukaryota; kingdom Metazoa; phylum Chordata; class Mammalia; order Diprotodontia; family Pseudocheiridae; genus Pseudocheirus; species Pseudocheirus occidentalis. The sequence goes on from CM053599.1 coordinate 142,709,519, forward strand.
AAACAAGAAAAATGGGATTTGTCTGAAGAAGTGGTTATGAATACAAACCAACTTGTTTTTTCTTTAAAAAGAAGTATATGGAATGTGGAAAGAAATTCCAGGTGCAAAGGATGAATATAACAACATGGTATAGTATTATAAGAATAGTTTCAAGAACGGAAAAACTCAGAATGAAGTGATGTTATGAACAGCAATGAAAATATGAATATCAGGAGAAAAAGGAGGATCAAAGGAGAGATAGATTTGGGGGGGAATGTATGGAATTACAATAACTGAAAACAGAGAGAAGGCAGAACTAGTTGATTATTATGTAGCTTTTGTTTTCTCTGCTAAAGAGAATGCCTTTTACATTGGAAATGACAAAGCAAAAATGACTCTAACAGATAATGAATACCCAGCTAGCCTCGATGAAATCGTATTCTCTGGTTCAGATGAATTATATCTTTGAATAGTGAAAGAATAGGCAGCTATGATTGTCAAGACACCATCAGTGACAATTTGAAAGATCACGGAAAATGGGAAAGGGTACCACAAGATAAGGGCAAATTTTTTCCTAATTTTTAAAAGGGGTAAGAAAAAGATTGTAAATTATAGACCAGTGAATGTTTATTCCTGGGAAAATTCTACATCATATCATTAAAGAGAGAGTTGACAAATTCCTAGAAGTGATTACAAGAAACAGCTTAATAGGTCATGCAGTATTAACCTCATTTCACTTGATTGGATTATTCAACTAATAGATAAGGGAAATATTGTGGATACAACGTACTTAGATTTTAGAAAAGCCTTTGACAGTATTTCATACATTTATTATGGAGAAGATAGACTAGATAAGGATAGGACATTGATAAAATCATATTCAGAACAAGTTGTTGGATGTCAGGATTCAAAAAATAACTAATGACTTATGTCAACACAGCAGGAGGTCTCCAGTAATATACCCCAGCTATCTGTGCTTGATGGTTCTGTGCTGTTTAACATATTTACCAATGACTTTAAGAGAAGCATAGATGACATACTCATGTGATTTTCAAATAACACAAAGATGGGAAGAATAGCAAACACCTTGAACAACAGAGACAGGATCCAAAAGGAACCAGATAAGCTAGAGCATTGGATGGAATCTAATAAGATGAAACCCAAAAGAGATGAATGTAAAGACTTAAGCTTTGATATAAAAAGTCAATTTCATAAATAGAAAATGGGAGGGGAAAAATGGTTAGACAACAATTGTTCTGAAAAAAAAAGATCCAAGTTTTTGAATATGGAAGTGACCAAGGACTTTATGGGGGATCTTATTGACATTCTGGTTAAGAAGGAGTTGACATGGGAAAGTCTGACATAAATAAGGAATGAAAGGATTGGAAGCTGGATACCTTATATGATTTGTGTGAAATGCATACTATTACTTCCTGAAAGATGGAATAAGCTGACTGATAAAATACATACCTATGACTTTACTAGTTCTGAAATGCATAGTGACATTGGCCAAAAAGATGGTGATGTAATCATGAGAGAGTTTCACTCAGCTTCCAATTGAGTACCTAATACCACTGATCTACTGGCTAGAGAAGCGGTTCTCAACCTGTGGGTAGTGACCCCTTTGGGGGTCGAATGACCCTTTCAGAAAGGGTTGCCTAAGACCATTGGAAAACACATATTTCCAATGGTCTTAGGAACTGAGACACTGCTCCTCTATCTGTCTCCAGGTGGGTCCGCCCACATGCAGATATGTCCACATTTGAGTATTAAAGGGTCGCAGCATTAGGAAGGTTGAGAACCACTGGGCTAGAGGCACTGATATAAAGCAAGTCTGTTTGGTTATTGAATATGATCTCACCAACTAAGAGAATGTCATAGAGTTGGACATTGAAGGTGCTTAGACCATAAGTGTATGTCCATCAACATGATGACAAAAGAGGAAAAGAGGACCCTTTGAAAAATTGAGACATTCTATGACACCTCCATCAAGAAGATGCTTCTCAATGTGGCTCATCTCATCTGAGGTTTTCTCCAACTGATTTCACCCAGGGGTCTGATCACTGGAATGGGGGATGGGGAGGGAGTGAATAAGAGATGAATACTTTTGTCATTTTTTCTTTAAAAAAATTTCTGAATAAATCACTTTTTGAAGCAAAAGGAAAAAAAGCTCAATATGGCAACCTAATGTATTTAAAAAAATTAAAGTTATCTTGTACTAAATTAAGATAATTTTAGCCCTTCACAAGGCTCTGAAAGTATAAAGAGGAAAAAGAGTTATTGGAGTGGTCTTTAATACATCCCTGTGGAAGAGGGATGGAAATGAAAGCCTTAGGGGAACAAAAGGAGGTTCTGGAACACAGGTGTGGCATGCAGGTCTTGAGATATGCAGAGCAGCAGACACAGGAGGCTGAACAAGAGCTTGTTGCCATAGATCAATGAACAGAGTATTTCTTAAGTGCTTACTATGAAATGGGTACTGTCCTAGGTACTGGAGACATAAACATAAGAAAACAAAGAGGTTTCTACTCTCAGCAAGCTTACAGTTCTAACAGAGTAAAACGAAATATAAAGAGGAATGGGAAAGAGAAGAGTCTGGGGGGATCAGCAAGGGGAAGCAGGAGCAAGGTTGCTGGCAAGGAGGTGGAACAGTAAAGAAAATGAGATTAAATCTTTTTTATGTTGAAGTTTGAGCAGTAGTATATCAACTGGTATACTAAATGATATATCAGCATTGAGAGGAAGGATGATTATCATTGTAGACAATAGTGTTACCTCTTTCTTTTTCCCTTCCCCTCCAAAAAAAAGGCACATAAAGAGAAGAGGTTACGTTCTTCCCCTGAGGAGGAGAAGGGGGAGAGAATAAGCCCAAAGATGAGGAAGTCATACCTATCATCATCATCATCATCATCATCATCATCATCATCATCATCGTCATTGTCATCAACAACAACAGCAACAACTATTATTGTCATTAGCTAGCATTTATGTAGTGCTTTACGGTTTGCAAAGCACTTAAAAATATTATCTCATTTAATTCTCACAACATCCCTAGGAGGTAGGAGCTATTATTTTCCACATTGTATAGGTGAGGAAACTGAGGCAGGCAGAGGTTAAATGAGTTGTTCAGGTTTGCACAGCTAGTAAGTATTTGAGGTTAAACTTGAATTTGCATCTTCCTGACTCCAAATCCAGGACACTGTTCACTTCACTACCCAGCTGCCCAATATGACACATGTTATATATAACTTCCTGAACTAGGAAGATAGCAAGACAGCAGCTGCAGTCAGTAGCACTGAGGGCCAACCAGACTTTTTCCTGCAGCAAGGATATAAAAACAAGGAGAAGCTGTTTTTTCATCAGTTTCAAGAAACATAATTATTGATAACTGTCCACCTTACTTCAGTTTGTATTCTAAACTGATGCTATCTTTCACTTCCAAGGATAACATCTCTGCCCCTAGCAGGGAGATAAAGTTTTTTTTCTGATTGTAATATTTTTTCAGGCTTTTTCAATTTCTTCATTGTGAATGATTTACATTAGTTAAACTTCTGAGGAAACAGGATAATCTATGTTGACATCTTCTCTTTTATCTATTTCCCACTTCTTCAGTTTCAATGGTTTCTTTAAATAGGTCATGTTGGAGAGTTGTTTGAATTGCATGTCATATCATCTTCCCATTTTTATTCTTCTAATTCAGTATTGATTTTTATCTTTGTTCTAACAAGTAAATGGTCTGACAGGCACATAGAGATGATTCTGGAATGATTCCTGCATTGTTGGAGGACTATTTCTTTCCTGTTAAAATTAATTCCATTTTTGGTGATATTTGGTGCTCTCCATGTATTCCTGAAGATATAATTCATAATAGATAGGCATGAGGCTTCTGAAAAGCTATTAGCTAAAGGTTATTAGTTTTTCTTTTCTTATTTCTGAGCATATTTTTCATTGCCCTCTCCCATATCTGTTTTCATTGAAGTCACTAAATCATAAAATATATGCTGATATAATTCAGAAGGTCTTACTGAGAGCTTTATAGAATATTTCTATCTCTTCATTGTTTGCTATAAATGTTGCTGCACAAGCTGTAACTATCTCCATAGCTGCCTTTTTAAATAAATACTTATCATATTTATTAAAATAGATGACCTCTCTTGTTTTCCTGTCCAATTTAACTAATTTTATCTTGTCTTCTGGTTGCATTCATACTGAAAATTTCAATATTAATATGATTCCATTCCTCCAGTAGCATTGGTTATAGAATAATCATCTCAACATTAATAGCATCAACAATTAAATGACTTCTTATACACCAGTTAGTTAGCAAGTATTAAACATTTACTCTGCACCAGGAGAACTACTCTGGGAGGCAGGAAGACTTGGGTTTGTATCTCACCTCTGACTTTTTAGTGGGTGTGTGAACCTGAGCAAATCACATAACCTATCATTCTCCAACCAACTCTCTAGCACCATCAATTGCAGCAAAGGTGCCAACCTACACAGGTAGAGGGAGTTTACTCATGCAGAAATTCATTATATCAATGAAATCATAGGTTCAGTCTTTATCCCTATGTACCAGTTCTGAAAACTGAGTGATTCTTGACAAATCCTGGCCCCATTTCTACTGCTCTGTCACCATCACTGCAGAAGTGGGAAGAAGTTGCAGAGAAATAAAAATCATTTTGTATTTTTCTGTCTTACATGAAGTTTTGCATGTGCCTCACCATTATCTGAAGGTAACTCTGGTTTCTCAGATGGTATGCCAACACAGTGCAAATCCTGCTATTGGAAAGGCTTCATTGGTTGTCCTAGCAACTGACCAAGTCTACTTTATGAGCATTAGTCTACATAAATATGGAGGTCATCAAAATGTACCACTAGGTGAGGAATTCTTTGACTATGGCAATCCATGAGAGAAAACACACAGACACACACACACAGACACACACAGACACACACACTGCAACAATTTCTGAACAGTCCTTGATTTAAGACAGAATTATATAATTCATATTAGCAGATAATAGATGTCAACCAATGCCTATTCTCACAGTTTCTTGATATCTTTAATGGAGATTATTTCCATCTCCTTTCTTCATCAGCCATTAGGGTACCTTGGACCCTTAAGATCATTCATAATTCATTCACAATTACTCGAACTGTGAAATGGCTTTTTCTGACTGACCCCTACCTCTTGTCCTCTTTCATCCTTCCCAAACAAGATTTTTAGCCTTCATCAGAACTTCAGGTCCTTTCCTAGGTTTGCTCCTAACTTTTCAGATTTATTCTTCATGTCTCTGCAGCTTTCTCACCCTGGAAAATTCTTCTGTCCATCAGACTCCCCAGTCTGATGAGTTCTTTCTCAACATCTATTTTGTGGTAGTACACAAGCCAGCCACGTTCCTCCCTCTTTTCATTGCTCCCATCCTGACTTTCCAGATTTCTCCTTAATATCCCAGCAGCCTTCTTCCCCTGGAAGATGCCTCTGCCACTGTGGTCTCATTTCCCTGGAAGATTCTACCTGAAAGCAGGAACTTCCAAAGAGAAAGGTGGATTAGAGAAGGGAAGAGTTTGTTAAAATGATATCTAAGAATGGGATTTGATTTAAAAAAAAAACTTTTTGGAGGGGGGAAGGGCAGGGCACTTGGGGTTAAGTGACTTGCCCAGAGTCACATGGTTAGTAAATGTTAAATATCTGAGGCTGGATTTGAACTCAGGTCCTCTTTACTGCAGGGCCAATGGTCTACTCACTGCACCACCTAGCTGCCCTAAGGGATTTGATTTTTTTGATAATGACTTAATATTAGGAGAATGAAAAGCTATTGTTGAGCAATATAGTACATCTAACATGGACTTGTAAAAATGTATTTATTTTCATAAATGAAGGCTTTACTGATGCCCTACTTCATGCAGCTGCTAGTAACCAAAAAAAGATTGCCTTGCATTTTATTTTCCATATATTTTGTATTTGCTTGAATGTTACATGCTTCCCTCAATAGAATGTAAGTTCCTTGAGGGCAGGGATTTTAATTTTTGCCTTTGTATCCCTAAAACCTAGCAGAGTGTCTAGCACTTAAGGGCTTAATAAATACTGGCTTCTTGTTTGATTCTGGATTCTATTACAAGGATGCTTTCCAATAATTAGAAAGAAGAAAAATGATAACTAAAAGCTGGTATGGTTCATTGAAAACAGATCATAGCAGATTAATTTAATTTCTTTTTTATGGGATTCCTAGAAGGTTGAGATGTAGTATTCTTGCATTTGACTGAGATATTTGACAAAGACCATAATTTATGAACAGAATAGAAAGATAAAGGTTAAATCATAATACCTTCGGGTAGATTCAAGAGCTGGTGGAATGACTGGATTCAAAGAGTAGTCATTAACATTTCAACATTATCTTGGAAAGTTGTATCAAAGAAAGTGCTTCATAGATCTGGACTTGGTCATGCACTTTTAAAAATTAATGCTAGTGACTTGGATAAAGACACACAATTATCAAACTTACAGATGATGCCAGATTTGTGAGAGGTAGGAAGAATGGTAGATGACAGGGTTTAAACAGTGAGAAACAAGTGAGAATGATGAGTAGAATCTAAAAAAGATGATATTAAAATCATTTAAAACTATCAATGAAAACAAAGAAACATAAAAAATATGCATGTAATCTTACATAGAATCCTAAGTATTTAATAATCTGTAGAACCTCACAAATATACAAATAATAAACAAATAAAGAAAAAATAAAGAAAACTATTTTGTTTCTATTAACAACAATAACAGATCACACTTATGTCAACAAAGCCTTAAGATTTATGGGTCATTTTACATGTATTATCTCATTTAACCTTCAGTACAACCCTGTGAGGTTAGTACTATATGCTACAGGTACCATTTTACAGATGTGACTCAGAGAAAAACGTACCCTTACAGGAAGTATATGAAGAGGAATTTGGAAAAAAAGGGGAATTTGTGCCTATCACTCTATCCATGAGGCCATGTTACTGCTCTTTTGTTCTGTTATCCCTTCTAGGTCCATCTGAAGTCCTACTGAGAAGATGAAAGACAATAGTACTCTACCTGGTTTTAAGGGGAAAAAAAGTCTCTTCTTGTGTGTTCAGACAACAGTTCCTGTGATAAAGAACTGGAAGTTTTAATGTCACTCAACGTATGTATGAATTAGTACTATCACATAGTTATATTAATAGAGTCATAGTGTTCAAAATAAGTATGACGATAACCCAGATTATCTGTGTTCTCTGTTTTAGTGAGACTGTCTGGAATATTTGTTTGCTTCTGGGCACCATATTTTAGGAAAACATTAACAAAGCAGAATGTGACCAGAAAAGAACAGCTAAGATGAGAAGGGCTAGACAGCACAGTGAATAGAGTGCCAGGCCCACAGTTTAGAAGACCTGAGTCCAAATTTGTGCTTAACTTAGGTTTGCCTCAGCTTCCTCATCTGTAAAATGGGGATAATAATAGCACCTGCTTCCCAGGATTGTTGTGAGGGTCAGATGAGAAAATAATTGCAAAACCATTAGCACAGTGCTTGGATCATAGTAAGTGCTTTATAATAAATGTTAACTATGATTTATTATTATTTTTGTTATTATTATTAATCATGTAGTACAAGGACCAGTTGAAGAAATAGAGGATATTTAATCTGGAAAAAAGAAGATTGAGGGGTGACATGACAGTGTTTTTGAAAAGCTGTCATATGGGCCACTCACTGCGTACTGTCTGTGCCCCAGCCTGCTTTGCTCTCCACTCTCCGTCCACTGCCTCTCAGTAAAGATACCTGCATCACCATCTCAGAATGGCCAACAGGGGGCCTGCTTATGGACTGAGCTGGGAGGTACAGCAGAAAACTGAGAAGCAGCAGATGATGCTGATCTGGAGCAGGTCCTCTTTCAGTGGATTATCGTACCGTGCTGCAGGGATGTTGGGTGGCCCCAGGCTGGGTGAGAGAATTTCCCAAACTGGCAACGATGGCATGGTGCTGGGTGAGCTCATCAATGGGTTGTATCCTGAAGGCCAGGGCCTCATAAAGAAGATCCAGGTTTCATGCATGGCCTTCAAATAGATGGAACAGATTTCTCAGTTCCCGCAGGTGGCAGAGTGCTACGGCATCAAATGCTACTGATATCTTTCAAACTGTGGACCTCTGGGAAGGAAAGAACATGGCACGTGTGCAGTGGACACTGATGATCCTGAGTGGGCTGGCACTGGCTTGGGGTGATGGTGTAACACCAAGCATGAGCAGCTTTCCAAAGGACTGCTGCTGTGAACAGCTTTCAAAGTTCTGATTACATAGTATAGTGAGCACTATTCAATAACAAATCAGAGCAAAACATGCACAGAAAATCAAGGTACAGCATTCAGAATGGTACAATTTATCACAAAAAAATCAAAATATAGCATTTACAATAACTTATCACTAAAATGGGCAAATAGTTTTCACCAAAGGGGTCACATAGTTTGGAACAAAGTATAATCATTTAGTCAGCCAATCACTTAGTAACTCAATCATTCAATCATAAAGTACAAAAGGTCAAAGTCCTCCACCTATGGGGCAAGCCAAGTTACAAATCAGTCACTATTCAATCATCATTCACTACCCAGTATCCTCTTAAGGGTAGTGGAAAATACATAGGCCATCTACCTCTCGGTCACAAGTAAATAACAATTTTATCACTACTCAGTACCCACAGAGAGGTCTTTTAATCTTGACTCAGGGCAGCCTTTTAGCTTCCATGGATCCTCTTCCATGGTCCCAGCTCTTGCCTGAATCTAACCAACTGCCACCTGAGTTCAAAGGCAGATAGCTCCCAGCTCCTTGTTCAGCTCTCTGTATAGTTCCCGCTCTGTATTGAAGCTCACAGTGTCCACTTCATCCCAATCCTTCACAGTTTCTGTTTCTGGAAAGACGAGGCTTCATGAGGCCACAGTAACATTCATGCACGTTAACAAAGCCACAACATTTGTACAAAATACCGACACCAGAGTCATGCTTCCTCAGTCTTTGGTAGCTCCATCTGGCTCTTAGAAGTTCTTGGCATTTCCAGCTGGCCCTCTGGAGGTTTTTCTTCAAGATTTTTCTTCCTGCTCCACCCCCCAGCCTGGGATTTAATTTATAGGGAGGGGCCTATGGTGGTTGCCATCCTGGTCACAGCTGGATTTTGAAAGCCACACATCTGGGTAGGCCTCTCCTTGGCAGGGGCCTCGTTTTTCCCCAGTCCCTCCATTCTTGGCATTCCCTTCTGCCTAATCCCCTCTTTACTCAGTAGCCTAAGACAGGGTTGGGGGATGGAGAGAATGTCCAGGGAGGTGTGTTGGCCTTGCCTCCTCTTCTTTCCTCCATCCTTCCCCTCATACCCAAAGTCTGAGACTTGAGGAATGTGAGTTTGCTCATCTGAATAAAGATTACCAGACTTTGTAAAAAAACAAAAACAAAAACAAAAACAACCAACAACCTATCATATGTAAGAAATATGAATCACCTAATCTATTTGATGCAAGAAATGTGAGTCACCTAACCTGTTTGATGCTACATAACAGAGCCAGGAGTGATGATTCTTCAACCAGAAATTGCCCCGAAGTTGAAGAAACTTCCTATCAAAGCTGTAGAAGGAAATGGGTTCTCCATCCCTGGAGGTCTTCAAGTGAAAGTTGAAAGATCACTTGTTGGGGATGTCTTGGACCGAATTACTTAATTTGGAAAAAAACCTTTTCCAGCTTTGAGGTCCTGTGGTTCAGGAAGAATCATTCAACTGAATTATCTTAAGAGAAAAGGGCCAGCCAAGTAAATTAAAGTGGGGAAATTATATTTCCGCCCCTCAACCCCAATCCCCAAGATGATAGGAATATCCATTGAAATATAAATGGCAAAATTGCTTTATTGTTATTTTTTAGCCAAATAGAAAGCTTTTAGGCCATGGATCCCTAGTCTATGGTACTTACTACCATTAACTGATAACTAGAGTGCACATTGCTAATCAGGCCTCAGTACAATTCTCAGACATTACAGATGACTTGCCAACTCACGTCATAGAGAAGGGTTATCTGTATGGTTTTGTGAGGAATACTATGTCCCTTCCTCTGCTGCCCTATGTCTCTTCCTTAGATTTTCCTTCTGTTTCCTGTCTTACATTGGCAGACATGTAAATAGACTATGTGATTTTAAAAATATTTCATAAATGATTGATGGAGGCCTGAAAGGGTTATTTTTGTTGTTGTTTTGTTTTATGTTTCATCTGTGCCTTCTAATCCCATATGACTTTTCTAGGCCCATGTTAGAGCCATTAGCCTCCAGGAACTATGTATAATGATGTCATACATTATTTCATAGTGGACTTATTTTATTATGTGTTGGCAAAAACTACAGGTACAATGTTTTAGCCTAAAGTGAATATGCAAAAAATATTTACGAAAAACTATAAGGACATTCGTTTGAATAAATAATTATTAACTTGTGGGAAAAAATCAGAGAAAAAGGCAAAAATGGGAAGATAGATATTAAATTTTTTCCTTTGTTTTTCAAGAAGGACCAATGATATCATGGGGTGATGTCTTGACTTGCATGTGAATTGGATTCAAGTGAGGCAGAGCTATGTAAAGTCATCAGCTTCACTCTTTCCTCTGGTGTCATCAGAGTCCAGTGGGAGGACAAAAGTAAAGATGATTGGTGATGGTCCAGGATGCAGTGGATGACCTTGGTGTCTTTGATGTATGACTGAGTTAGGCACTCCATGGCTCCTGTTTTGGCCTCCCTTCATGGCCATTAGAACAAATTGTTTTCATCAGCCCATTTCATTGGGGGAAGTCTTCACATGCTTGGGGTAGACATCTCTCTAACTCACTGACACATTTGAGGTCTGCAGTTTATCCTCAATCTGGTTTAGCCAATCTGCCAAGATGGTTTTACCAGGGTATGGCCACTATTCATGCTACAGCTTTTTGGAGCCACAGGTGAGAGAATTTGGTGAAGGTGTACACCAAAGGTCCTCCCTGAACACCCCATACACCCCAGATATTAAATAAAATCTTACCAAATTATTCTTAGGTCTGATGATCCAATTTGCACATTTGGCCTCAATTTTTTTTCTTTAAAAATTTCCTAATGATTTGTTAGGAAGTTCACGTGGCCATTGATTTAAAACTGTAATGAAACTCAGAGATTATCTAGTACTTCCTACTTATTTTCTAGATGAGGAAACCAAGACCCCATGAACATTAAATGACTTGGTCAAAGTTACAGGGCATTAAATTGTTGAACTGGGATTTGAACCCAGGGTTTTATTTTATTTTTTTTTGCTCCAGATTCAGTTTCCTTTCTGGTAATACCACGTTGCTTCTCATTTAACTTAAAAATACTTACCCATTTCTGCATCCATAAATGCATAAGATTATTTGCAATGATTTCTTTCTGAAGACAGCTACATCATTTTTAATTGTGCCAGGGCACAGTTTTCTAGCTTATAGCGCTATTTGCTTAAGGATATTTTTCAGGTGCAGAAAAAGAAATGTGCTAGAGACATAAGGGGCCTTTCTACTTTGCAGCATTTCCTTATCCTTGCCCTGACATGAGTGCTATGGCTCCTGTGGAATTCAGTGTGATCTTAGCTATAATAGAATAGCTATATTATAAACACCTGGGCACACCTTTTTTTTTACTAAGACAACATGCATATACAATGTACTATGTGAGGTATTATCAAATGTATATAAGAAATTGAAGTTGGGAAGACTAAATGGTCGTAATTAAATTCAGAAAAGAGAAACACATTCTAAGAGTTACCCAATTTTAAAGGCACTCAATGAATGATCCATTGTCAATATATTGTAACACAGGGGAAGATTTTAAAAAGCATAGAAAAGATTGCTAATAGCAAAATTAACAAAAAAAAAGTAATTGGGAGCGGCTAGATGGCACAGTGAATAGTGCGATGGCCCTGGAGTCAGAAGGACCCGAGTTTAAATTTGACCTCAGACACCTAACACTTACTAGCATGTGACCTTGGGCAATTCACTTAACCCCAATTACCCTGCCTTCCCTCTCAAAAAAAAAAAAAAAGAAAAGTAATTGATGAGGATAGTAGCAACTGCTGACCCATATGCTTGCCACCTCATTCCCAGAAACTCTTTATGAGAGTTATCTCTGCATAAATTGAAGATATCCTTGATTTAAAAATAAATACATGAAACTGACTTTTTCAGATTAGTTCTATAGCTAATCACATACCATGTAATTGACCACCAGGGGTGGATGTAGATAACAAACTCTCACTGTCCATTGTTTGTTGATTAAAACAAAACAAAACAACTATTTGACTCTCTTAACTCTTTTGTGAGAGCTTCTTACAACAAGAAGGTCCTTTGTTCTTTTCATAGAATTTTTTACTTCTTTGGCTCATAGCCTCATCTGGAAAATCAATAACTGACATCACCCAGTATACTGATACCCTTGGGAAATACACATTTTCCAAAAAAGTAGAGGTTTTATTTAAAAGGAAGAGAACATTTCTTAAAAAAAAAATAGAACATGTCAGATTTGGAGTTAGATAACTTGAGTTCAAATTGTAGTTCTGTAGGTTTCTAACTTTATACCTTGGATAAATCATGTAGTCCCTGGGACTCAGTTTTCTCACCTGTAAAACAAAGGGTATTCAATTAGATGGCTCTCAAAGTTCTTTTTAGCTTTAGATCTATGGTCTCAGGATCTTAATGTGAACCCTGTAATAAAAGACTCTCTCCTAAAGCTTTATGTAAATTCCCAGTCATTGATAGTGTGAAATAGGCAGGTTATTCTCCCTCTGTAACTCACTAATGTTCTTAGTAGCTGTCACCAAGCATTGCTCTTTATCTTAGACCTGGCCCTCCTAGAATTCCTCTTTCTTCCAACAGATGATCTAAGGGAGTTATATTCTAACTGGTCCTCTAGTTCTTCAAAACCCCAAGTAAGCATCACCAGAGGTTGCTCTCCAACATGGCATCATTCCCATGGCACCTTCCAAAATGTGACAAGGGCAATTCTCCAGTGCAACTCTCCAGTATAGCTAGCTTCTTCTACTCTTATTCTTAAATCCCAGCAGATGATGGTTGGACAGTTCTCTGTCCTAACCTCTCTTGCAACTATGCTCCTCTCATCGTTATCACTAGCCTTTGCTTTCCATTGTAGTTTTGTGTGTGTGTGTGTGTGTGTGTGTGTTTGTGTGTGTGGTTCCTTGGTTTTGTTGTTGTTGAGTTGTTTCAGTCATGTCTGACTCTTTATGACCCAGTTTCGGGTTTCTTTGGCAAAGATACTGGAGTGGTTTCCTTCTCCAGTTCATTTTACAGATGAGGAAACTGAGGCAAATAAAGTTAAGTGACTTGCCTTGAATCACACAGCTAGTAAGTGTCTGAGGCCAGATTTGAACTCAGGAAGATGAGTCTTCCTAATTCCAAGCCCAGGGCTCTTTGCATTGCATCACCTCGCTATGGCTCTCTTGCTTTCCCTCAATCAATCAACATGCATTTACTAAGTGCTAGGCACTGTACTATGTTCTAGAAGGGGCAGAGGAAGAGAAGGAAGGGAATAGGCATTTCTTAAGCACCTTTAGCATGCTAGGTGCTTTATAAAGATCTCCTTTCATCCTTACAACAACCCTGAGAGGTAGACATTGTTATTATCTCCATGATACATCTGAAGAAACTAAGAAAGGGTTAAGTGACTTTCCCAGAGTCACACAGCTGGTAAGTATCTGAGGTTGGCTTGGACTCTATCCATTCCACCACCTAGCTGCTGAAAACTTAAAGTTAAAAATATTCCCTGTCCTAAAATATCTTGTAGTCGATCAGGAGAGTCGACACAAACATGACTATAATTTAGTATATCTATCTATATCTCAATAAACATTTATTAAGGACCTACTATGTTCCAGGCACTGAGCAAAGCTCTGGGGATACAAAGACAGTCCCTGCCCTCAAGGAACTTACAGTATAATAGGGAAGACAACAGGCAAAGAAGTATAAACAAAGCAAAGTATATACAGGATAAATAGGAAATAATTAACAGAGGAAAGGCATTGAAATTGATTGGGTTGAAGAAGGCTCCCTGTAGAAGGTGGAGGTTTAGTTGGGACTTAAAGGGAGTCATGGAGGTCAGGAGTTGGTGTGGAGGAAGGTGAGGCATGTGAGATGGCCAGAGAGAATGCCTGGAGCCAAGAGATTGAGTGTCTAGTTTGTGGAAAGCCAGGAAGCTGTAATTTCAGGTAATTTTGGAAGGATACGCTAGTAGCTGAAGGGATCTGGAAGGATCACATTGGTAAGTGTTTTTGACTTAACAAAAAGTTTTTACCTTTCCAAACCAATATTTCCCTGTTGTTGGCTACAGCCTTCATCACCACAGAAAGAAATTTTCTGAAGTTTCGCCTGTCTGGAATAAGAATCATTTTCCTCTGCCTTGTAGCTCCAGTGATGTGGAACCAGATGAGTGACTTCTCCCTAAAGCTATTCCCCTTTGTTACCTACCAGTCCTGCCAAACTGGGACCTCACAAAAGTTTGTTCAGGGAGTTTTCTGTTATGCTCTAGCTTCAAGAGAATCCTTGTCATCAATTCTAGGTTCAGCTATTGTGACTATCAGTCAGGGAACAAAAAGAATTTCAGAAGGAAGTACAAACGGCAGTTTTATTACTATCATATTAAATTTAATATACACTTAAAAAACCAAACTCTGCAAGTTTATAGTTTGCTATACAATCCTCCTTTTTATTTTTTGTTTATTGGAATGTTGTTGAGGATTAAGTTCATAATTAAAAAGAAAATTTAAATCTTCATTCTTTCTCTGAAACCTAAATAATATATGCCAAGTGCTTGGCAAATCTTAAAGGACTATATAGATGTTAGTTGTTTTCATTATTATTAGATACCCTCTTCTTGGTCAGGCACTTGAGTCTTGTTCAGAGCTGACAAAGCACCCTAGTTTCTCTCTCACATTAAAGAATCTCTCCTAAGCAGCTGTGTGGGATTATTTAGATTATTCAAAGCTGTTAGTAATCTTGATAGTCATCATTCCTACTTAGGAGTATGGGAAAAACTGCATTCTCCAAAATACATTTCTTCAAAGGACATCCTTCATTTTTGATAGGGCAAAGGCCCAACCTGCAATTTCATTCTAAAGAAGGAAATGCAACCTTCAAGGCTCTCCTCAAACAATTTGTCTCTAAAGCATATGTTGAAATACATATAATTCCATGAAAGAGATAACCTAGATAGCTTTTTCTTTTAATTTTATTTTTATTACTATCTTTTGTTTTATATCTGATATATTTCCCACCATATTCTTCTCTTTTTCCCTTTACAGAGCCATCCTTTATAACTACAACAACAAAATTAAAGGAGGAAGATGAAAAAAAAACCCAGCTGAACTATGATCAATACCTCAAAGAAACCTGATATTACCTTTAATATTTCCTCTCTTGTGGGCCCCTGCTTCCATCTTTGGAAAGGAATGGGGAAAGCATCTTCTCTTATCTCTTTTTTGAGGCCAAACTTGGTTTTTGTAATTTGGTAGCATTCATTTTATATTATTTTGTGACTGTTGTTATTCCCACTTACTTTGTTGTAGTCCCTGAATATATTGCATTTTTTTTCTGGTTCCACTCACTTTATTTTTCATAAGTTAAGTAACTCTTTCCATGTTTCTCTGTATTGATCATGTTCATAGTTATAACACAGTAATATTCTATTACATTCAGAAGATAACTTCCTCAATGGACCACTAAGTATCAGCATCAAAGAAGGTATAAAGCAGGTGTTTTCCAGTGTGACAGAGGACAATGACCATGTGAAAAAGAGATTTTTCAATCCCTGTCAAGATTCTCCAGGTGTTCTTGTTTGTGAATAATACTTTGATGATGGCATCAAACTTCACAACACTATAGAACCACTCCAAAGAACTCATCACTTAAGCCTCACCATCTATACAAGGAATAAAAAGTCAACAACATGAATACAGAAAAATTATCCATGTAAGTAGAAACAGCATATTGAATTAGTAGCCTAAATCTTGGCCAGTGAGTTAAAAAAGCTATTCAATAAGTTGGACACAGAAATGGACCAACAGGAGAAGAGTGTATGAAATAAAATTTAGGAAATTTGGGAGGGCTTTTGATGATCCCAAGTTATCAATTGCTTTAAGAACCCATAGGTTTTACACAAACATTCTTCTAGTGATGCCACATGGCAGCAGATAATGGAATATCATGATCTAGATAGAATTAGAATTTTAGATGTTGCAAAGGGCAGTGGAAAGACCCCTCAGCCCTTAACAGTCATCTCCCTCACAACGTTCAATCCACTGCCAATTTCCTGTCAATTTTGTCTTTATAGCATATTGTATATCCACTCATTCTCTATCCTCCTATTCCCATTCAGTTCAGACTTCTTTCCTGAAGTACTGTTATGACTTCCTATTTGGTCTCCTTCCTTCTGTCTAGTCTCTCCTTTCCTCTCAAGTCATTCTTTACCTAGCTGGTATTCCTAAAACACAAGTATGATTAGATCTTGTATGACTGTGCTAAAAAAGTTCCTGTGGCTCCCTATTGCTTCTAGGATAAGAATATACTATTCTTTGAGGACAAAAGATCAAACCAGGAAGTTGTGGTTCTTGTATTTATAACCAATAGCTAAAGGCCTTTCATTTATACCTATAACTAGCATCCCTAAATGCACCACTTCACATTTGTCCGTCTAGAAATACATTTTATGAATTTGTGTAGGTAGCATTTTTAGATGGACAGATTACAAAGTGGTACATTTAGGGATTCCAGTTATAGCACCTCAACTTCCTGGTTTGACCTTTTGTCTTCAAAGAATAGAATATTCTTTGTTATAACCCAGAAGGTATTAAAACACATGATATTCTGTGTATGTGTGTGTGTGTGTGTGTGTGTGTGTGTGTCTTAACCAGACTTGTAATTTCACAGGTACAGGGAACTCCCCATGAGGAAATTGCCTACTAATGCTGTAGTCACCCTGCTCTAGTCTACCCTTTTTATAGTCTTAGAGACTGTTATAGAGTTGCCTGGAGCCATTGGTAAATGAAGTAACCTGCTCAAGATCACCTGGACAGTATGTTTTAGAGGTAGGATTTGAACCCAGACTATTTCTCTAGGCACTATATTATGTTAACATGGCTTTGCCTTTATATAAAGCCATGTTGTGTTATACCTCAATGATTGTGTGTAGTTCAAGCACTTCAAAAAAGCTATGACAGAGAAGGCCCCTTCAAAGTCAACTAGTGAGTAAATAGGGATGAAGGAGTTGCTTTGTGAGAATACACTAAAAAGATAAAGGAATCTTTGGTCTACTTTGACATAGGATACAATCAAAATGTGGAAAACTAAGAACGGCTTCAATGAATTGAATATGAACTTATTCACCAAATTTGAAACACCAAGAAAAAAAGACAAGAAACTTGTAACATGGATAAAGTATATTTATGACAAATACAAGAAAGCATTAGGTATTGCAGTGAATAGAGGACTGGACCTGGAGTCAGGAAGAGCTGAATTCAATTTTGGCTTTGGACACTTGCTAGCTGTTTGACCCTGGGTAAGTAAGTTGCTTAACTCTGTTTGCTTCAGTTTCCTTAACTGTAAAATGAGCTGAAGAAGAAAATGGCAAACCACTCCAGTATCTTTGCCAAGAAAACCCTAAATGGGGTCGTGAAGAGTTGGACATGACTGAATGACAACAAACTTTTTGCAATAGGTAATGTGCTTACAAGGTATGGTAATCAATGACCATAGTAATCTAATGTTAGATAAACCCAAAGGCCCCAGCTTCTGGGATAAGAACTCACTATTTGATAAAAGAAACTGCTGGGAAAACTGGAAAATAGTATGGCAGAAACTAAGCATAGACCAGCATCTTATAAAGTATATAAAAAATAAAATCAAAATTGGGTATATAATTTAGATATGCAGGCTGATACTATAATCAAACTGGGAGAACAAGGGATAGTTTACTTGTCAGATTTATGGAAAATGGGAGTGTTTATGACCAAACAAGGGATAGAGAACATTATGAAATTCCAAATGGAAATTTTTGATTACATTAAACTGAAAAGTTTTTGTACAAACAAAGCTAATGTTACCAACAGTAGGAGGGAAGCAGAAAACTGGAAAAGGATTTTTACAACTCAGGTCTCTGCTAAAGTCTAATTTCTAAAATGTATAGAGAACAGAGTCAAATTTATAAGAATACAAGTCATTCCTCAATTAATAAATGGCCAAAGGATATGAACAGGCAGTTTTCAGATGAAGAAATTAAAGCTACCTATAGTCACATGAAACAATGCTCTAAATCACTATTTGATTAGAGAAATGTAAGTCAAAACAATTCCAAGGTACCATATCACACATATCAGATTGGCTAACATGACAAAACAGGAAAATGAAAAATGCTAGAGAAGCTGTAGGAAAATTGGAACACTAATGCATTGTTGACAGACTTGTGAACTGATCCAACCATTCTAGAGAGCAATTTGGAACTCTGTCTAAAGGGTTATAAAATTGTGCACACTCTTTGACCCAGCAATACCACTTCTAGGTCTGTATCCCAAAGAGATCATACAAACAGGAAAACGATCCACATATACAAACATACATATGTGTATATATATATATATATATATCTCAGCTCTTTTCGTGGTGTCCAAGAATTTGAAATTGAGGGGATTCCTGTGAGTTGGGGAGAGGCTGAATAAGTTGTGGTATATGAATGTAATAGAATATTCTTGTGCTGTAAGAAATTATGAGTAGGTAGACTTCAGAAGAACCTGGAAAGACTTATGTGAACTGATGCTGAGTGAAGTGAGCAGAACCAGGGGAAATTTGTACACAGCAATTATAGTGTGATGATCAACTTTGATAAACTTATCTCTTCTTAGCAATGCAAGGATCTAAAACAATCCCCAAAGACTCATAATGCAAAGTGCTATCCACATCCAGAGAAAGAACTATGGAGTCTGAATACAGATTGAAGCATATTATTTGTTCTCTGTCTCTTTTTGTTTCTTCTTCATTGTGGTTTCTCTCATTGGTTCTAATTCTTTTTTATAACATGACTAGTGTGAAAATAGGTTTAATATGAATGTATATGTAGAACCTATATCAAATTATACACCCTTTTGGGGTGGGAGGAGGGGAGATATGGGGAGAAAATTTGGAAATAAAAACCTTATGGAAGTGATGTTGAAAACTAAAAATAAATAAATAAATAAATTCAATTTTAGAAAAATAGGTGATGTACTCCTGGAAGTCTTGTTCATAACAACTGGTGCAATCAGGAACCATAAATGGACTCCAAAGGTTTTTGCTTTGCAAATGGTAGGTGCCTGATGGATGCAATTAATTTCAATTCATTTAACTGAATTTGGCAATTTAATAAATGACATAACCATGATTGGCTTCTAAGAAAGTTGGACTAATGGAAGAATCTGAGGCTGGTGAATAACTTGAGTTTGGGAGCTCTGAGTTAGACCACTAAAGTGAATGGGAGACCTGTAGTGAGTCTTGCATCAATATTTCAAGCACCTGGAAGGAGGGGACTACCAGGATATATCTAAGGAGGGTCAAACTGACACAGGTCAGAAACAGAGCAGCTCAAAACTTCTGTAACAATCAGTATTGATCAGACCCTTGAGTGGTTGTTGCATTTCCAGACTGGGAGAGATAGTAAGATCCAATGGAAGAAAGGAAGAGCAAAAAGAGAAGGAAGTAAAAGGAGGGAAGGGAAGGAAGTTGGACTATACTGATATCAGAGAGGATAGTAATGATCTTCCACAATACATTCCTTAGAACCACTGTTGGCATGGAATATTAGATTGGTTAGACCATGAATAACACCTAGAGACCTTGATCTTCCTACATAGACTTTGCAAACAATACCAAATGATTGAAAACAACATAAGGTTTATAATTGTTGAAGAGTCATTTTGGTGTCTTTCTTCTGTTAGATTTTAGAAGTAAAAATCCTTGAGGGTAAGCATGGTATTTTATACATCTTAGCATCCTACCAATGGCAAGTCTTGGATGTAGTAGGTACTCATTATATATTTGTGGGGGTTTGTTTTGTTTTGGTTAAGAATTAGATGAATTAGATTGCCCATAGACTTTGATATCTTATGACACTATTCTTTTACACCTGTTAACAACATCTGGTTAGAGAAGCTGAGGGACCTAAAAACCAACTTAGGCCAATATCAAAGAATGAATAGGCTTTCTGCTAATCAGGTAAATATTATTGCCATAAGTGAAACATGATTGAGGCAGTTTATTAGACAGAAATTTTAACTACATTCAGAAAATGTCAGGTTTTTAACATAAGCAGCTAATTAGGAATCATCTTCAAGCTCAGTGAGAGGTCCCAGGGCAGTAACCAAATCAAATATCACCAGCTGTTGAGGGAAATTAAAGCCAAAATGTGTTGATTCACTAGGGGAGTATAAAGCATTAAGCATTCCAAAGATACAGGGTCAGGGAGTGGGGGGGAACCTGGGGTTCAATTTGAGTTTGAGAGTCTTATAGTTAAGGAGATAACTTCCCTTCTGGTCATGGGTGAGGGAGGCTATAGAGAAGGATTTCTTTTAATGACTATGCTGTTGGTAACCATATGAAATTGCATAAGGGAAATGTAAAGCTGAGGACCTAGGCTCAAATACCAGATCTGCTGCTATCTATATAACTTTGGCCAAGCCATTTAAACCCCATGAGACTCAGTTTCATCATGTGTAATATGAAGAGGTTAGACCAGATGATTTCAGAGGTCCTTTCTACCTCTAAATCCTATAGTGATTCATCAAACACACTGTACTCTTTGTTGAGAGATACTAAGACAGGTGTCAGTTAACTGGCAACCTTCTATGTGCCCTGTATTGTGCCAAACAGTAGGGACACAGAAAGAGGCAAAAGACAATCCCTGCCCTCAAGGGGCTCATAATCTAATGAAAAAGACAACAAGCAAACAAATATACGCAAACAAGCTACACATACGAAAAATAGGAAACAAGGAAGAAGAAAACACTAGAATTAAGAGTGATTGGAAAAGAATTCCTATAAAGTATATGATTTCAGGTGGACTTAAAAGAAGCCAGGAGGGACAGCCAGGAGGGACATTATTCTAGGCATGAGGCAAAACCAGAGAAAATGCTTGGAGCAAAGAGATGGATTTGATTGAGGTGTGTGAATTCAATTAAGATTACGGTTAAAAGATCTGGGTGTAGGAAGAATTCTGCTGGGGGATGGGGGAATAGTATAGTCCCCAGAGGAGTTGTCCTATCGGTTATGATTATCCCATCCCAAATGTTATACTTCATCTGCAGCAGAGAGTAAATTAGGGGAAATGTGATGGGCAAGGGGTGCTGCATTCTCACACACCCTTTATGTTACTACTGTTTAGGCTCCCATTTTGGTGGCAGTAGCGGGAAGATTTTAGAGAGGCAGTATAGTATAAACTATAATATAGTTGCATAGCATAAACAGTGTGGGTCTTGGTATAAGGAAACCTGAGTTCAAATACCATCTGACTGACATTTCCTAACTTTGTAATTGTGAGTAAGTTACAGTTTTCACATCTTTAAAATGGTGGTAATAGTACCTCTAGGACTTACCTCTCAGATCTTTTATGAGACTCAAACAAAACTGTTTGCAAAATATTTTGTAAACTTCAAAACAATATATGTGTCATTTATAAAGATACAGCATAGGTATAATGATAATACTAACCTTGTCATTAGAAAAACCTGAATTCAAGTTTTGGCGCTCACACACGTTGGTTATGCAATTCTGGGAAAGTCATTTAATTTCTTAATCCTTCAAGAAACTCTCTAAGACTAAGGTTTGCAGAGTAGTTATTGCTTTGCATTGGCAGTGAGAATTTCCCGTGGTCAAATGGTATTTAAATTGGAGTTTAGAAGATGGGTAGGAATTCAATAGGTAAAGAGATGAAAAGAGCATTCTCCAGATATATTAATCTATTAAAAACATTTAGTAATCCACCTACTGAGTGCCAGGTACTGGGGATACAAAAACCAAAATGTAACCATCCCTGACCACAAGGAGTTTGCAGTCTATGAGGGAAAGGGGGATGTCAGGGAGGGTATTACACATATAAGTGAATACAAAATATATACAAAGTAAATAAAATATGATTTTATAGTGAAGACAATAATAACAGGGGATAGAGGGACCAGTAAGAACCTAATGTAGATAATGGTTCTTGAGTAGAACATTGAAGGAAAGCAATTCGAAGTAGCAGAGATGGGTTACAGGTCTAGATCGTGCAAAGTCACAAAGATATTAAGTGGACTATCAGGTAGGAGGAATAGCAAGAAGGTTAGTTTGTGTTTGTCCTTCATTTTCAGAGGACTGTGGCATCAGGGAAGTGATGACATGATTTGCAGGTGACTTTGATTTGAGTGAGGGAGGGCTGTGCAAGGCCACCAGCCTCACCTTCTCCTCCAGAGCCATCTGGGTCCAGTGGCCAGATAGTCATCAGAAGGACTGGAGATGGCCCAGGATACTATGGAAGACCCTGACCCTTTTAGGCTAAAGCCTCACTCACCTAGAATGAGGTAATGCCCATTCAGTGAATAGTACTCTTTAAGCAGTGAGTCAAGAAATGGCCCTTTAATTAGAAAAAAAAGAAAAAAAATCAAACTGGGAGGGGAAGACCCTCAGGGTGCTGTTCCAAAAAGGAACAGTTACCATTATTATTCATTCTACACCAGGAGGGCCCAAAATACAGTCATTAGACAGAGCTTGGTCAGGGACCTATTGTGGTCCAGTCTATGAGCTTCAGAATGTTTTTTTTGAGGGGGGTAGGCAAGACAATTGGGGTTAAATGACTTGCCCAAGGTCACACAGCTAGTAAGTGTTGAGTGTCTGAGGTCAACTTTGAACTCAGGTCCTCCTGACTCCAGGGTTGATGCTCTATTCAGTGTATCACCTAGCTGCCCTTTGAGCTTCAGAGTGAACTGGGTTTATGAAAGGAAAGAATATGCAATAAGGCTGAATTCAAATTGTGAAAGGGTTTAAATGCCATATGGAAAAGTTCATATATTATCCTAGAAGTAATACAGAGCCCCTCGGTATTGGTCAGAACTGCTTAAGGATGACTGCTTTAGAGGCTGTGTAAAGGATGGATTGGAAAAGGGAGAAACTGGAGACAGGGAAATCAAATACTGATTGGGATAGACCAGGTAAGAGGTGGTAAGAGAATGATCTGGATCATTGGCTTTTGAGTAGAAAGAAATGAAAAGGTATGAGAGATGTTGTGGAGATAGAATTGACAATTGTTAGTCCTTCATTCTCAAAGAAAACCAGTGACATCATGAGGGTGATGTCTTGATTTGTAAGTGGATTGGATTTAAGTGAGGCAGGACTGTGCAAAGTCATAGGCTTCATTCTCTCCTCCAGAGTCATCTGAGTCCAGTGGCAAGATATAAGTCAAGACAACTGGTGAGGGCCCAGGACAATTGACAATATTTTGAAACTAAGTGAGTATGTGAACTGAGGAAAAATGGGGCATCAAGGATGACATAGAAGTTGTAAGCCTTCCGGGTGGAAGGGTGGTATAAACAAGGTAAAGAGAAGTAGGAGAGTAAAGTATATACTTAGAGATGGGACAAAACATCAGTTTGGGTATGAATAGGGAGCAGCAATATGAGATAAATGTGGAAAGATAGATTGCAAAGCATACAGGACCTTGAATGTCCACCAAAGGGGTCTGTAAGCAGCAGGGAACCATTGAAGGTTTTTAGAGGAATGGCGACAACATCTATGTATTAAGAAATGATTGGGGTGGCTAGGTGGCGCAGTGAATAGAACACTGGTCCTGGAGTCAGGAGGACTTTAATCAAATCTTGTCTCAGACACTTAACACTTACTAGCCATGTGAACTTGCTGGCAAGAGTATGATGAGACAGGAAAGAGAGTAGAGATTGGGTACCGGAGCTGTGATTTCACTGGTATAATAAAATCTTGTTAAGGCACCTTCCCTGCAATTGATAATCTCAGAGAATTGCCTAGACCACTGAGAGATTAAATGACTTGCCCAGAGTCATATGGCCAGGTCAGAGATAGGAACCCAGAACTTTCTGCTCTCAAGGCAGATCTTTATTCATTATACCACAGTGCCTCTCATAGGATGGGAGTGGATCCTGACAAGACTAGCTAGGCAGTTCCTGCAGCTATCTCAGTAGGTTGGTCATGAGGTAGTGTGGAGGCTGTGGAAATAAAAGGGAGACATATGTGAATATGTGTGGGGAGCATCTACCACACTTGGTAACTGGATGTGAGTAGTGAGGGAGAAGGATCAATGAGATAAATGATACCATTGGGAGTAAAACAGACTGGGTAATCAGCAGACAAAAATAGTGAAGGCAGAAGATGGCAAGAGTTCATAGGGAAGAAAAAGAAGCTTGGAATGAGATGTGAGTCCAGATATCAGAAGCAAAGTCATTGGGACCTGGGAGTCATGTGCATCAGGATGGTAGTTAAAGTCACAAGCATGTGCAATATGGCCACAGCAAATTGTTTAAAGAGGAGAGAAGGAAAATTAAGGACAAACTCTCAGGAAACACTCATGTTATAAAGTAAGAAAAAGAATAAAAAGCCCCTAGAGGAGACAAAGGAGGAGAGCAGTTAGAGGACAAAGTAGAGAATTTGGTATCTATAAAACCATGCCAAGAAAGCCTAAAAGCTGAGGGATCGTGAAAAGGGAGGAGTGAAGAAAAGACATTTGATGTGACCAATATGCAGTCATTCACCTTTGAGAGAGCAATTTCATTTGAGTGGTGGTAGGGAGCGTGAAGCCAGAATGCAAGATGTTGAAGAGACAATGGGTAGAGGGAAGTGGAGGCATCAGGTGTAAACGATTTCTCCCCCAAGAAATTTAGGGGTAAAGAGATATAGAACAGTATATGGGCAGGCTAGAAAGCTTGTGAAAGCCTTTTTTTAAAAATAAAAGGCCTAAATAGACATGAATGTGTTTTAGGGAAGGAGACAGTGGGGAAAGAAACTGAAGCTGCTTAAGAGTGAGGGGATGATTTCTGGAGCAAAGCACGAAGAAATGGGATCAAGGGCACAGGTAAAGGGAATAAATAACCTTAGTGAGGAGTCTGAATATCTCCTTCTTCCCTAGAAAGAAAAGAGATGATGCTGAAATTTGAGTAATGGGAGGGGGCTGAGGGAGCTCACATCAGATGGCTTCAATATTCTCAGGGAAGTAGGAATCTAGGTCATTTGCTGTAAGCGAGGAGGTGGGTATGACAGGGTGAGAAGAAAAGAGGTTTAGAACTAGTGCTATGGGAAATGGGGCAAAGACAAAATAAGGGTAGACATTGGTAGTTTAGTAAAAACAAGGGCAAAGCTATTTATACAACATAAATGAGTAATGTAATAGTAATAGTAAATTAGTAATAAATCAGCCGACTTTCATGATTGTCTTCTTTGACACTTTGCAGCCCTAAAGCAGGAGTGGAAAAAAAAATCAGATTGTGAGAGTTACTAAAATATGAATATGTACAGTTAGGAATATGAGAAAATTAAGTATCTCAGAAAATAGCTTCTGAAACTTCAGAATGGCAGGCCATGTGGGAAGGTTGGGTATGGTCATATGTGAATCCAGTGTGAATGAGATGAACTAGGAGAATGTGGAACTGTGTTAAGGCATCACTAGAACTCAAACTAAGGAGAAAGAATAACTTTAGTATTGAGTGAAAAAAATGAGGCAGGGTGAAAGAATTCTGTCCAAAAAAGTAGAATGTCGACATTCTGGATATTGAAGGTGATTCAACTCCAAGAGAAATTATGCCTAATATGTGGTCATGCAAATGGGTGACTGAGTTGGGGTGTTAAGTAACATAATACAGGGGAAGGAACAGTGAATTCGGAATCAGAGGAACTGAGTTCAAATCCTGCCTTTGATTCTTGCTACCTGTATGTCTTTGGGGAAATCATATACCTTCTCTAATCCTGAATTTCCTCATCTGTAAAATGAGGAAGGATAGGATTTGATGGCCTTCTAGCTCTAGATTCATGACATCTGTTTTAAAAGAGGTCTTTGGAATTAAGGAAACTAAAGAATTGACACTTATTAGAGAGATGGCATGGCATAGTAGAGTGCTCAGGTCAGAGTCAGAAAGAAGTCCTATCTCTAACATTTACTAGTCGAGTGCTTCCGGACAAGTTACTGAACTTCTGCTTCCACATGTGTAAAATGGGTATAATAGTACTTATAGTGCCTACATAACAACTTTGTTGTGAGAATTATATGGGATAATGTATGTAAGGTGATTTGCAAACTTCAAAGGCATATATATATATATACACACAGATATATAATATGCCAATTATTATTATTGTTCAAAAGGTTATTAGTATGGTTATTGAGGTCACTAAGGAAGATGGAAGGGTGTAGGGAGGCTCAGAAGGCCACGAAACTAAAAGTCCTCTAGTCACTGGAGGAGTCCTCTAGTCAATTGGAAAGGTGACCTCAAAGTCAGTACAGGGCCATGACAAGTATGGGGAGGTGATAAACATGAAATTCAAAAGATGAGGAGTTGTGAATGGTAGAGGAATATTCCAGAAGAATGGTTTTCCAACTTTTTGGTCTTAGAACACATTTACACTTTTTTTCCCCCAAAATTTTATTTTAGAATGAAATGCCAGAACACAAATATAGAATAGAGAAAAGAAGCAAAAACACATCATAAACTTAAATACAAACTTAGAAAGAAAAAAACATGTCAGAACATAAGAGAGGATTCACAATATGTAACAATAAATGTTCAAGAAAGCCTATATGAAAATAATACTTATGTTGAGAATTGTCCATCTTTACTTCCTTGTAAGTTTTTTTTAAAAAAAAATTTATTTATTTACTTTTAGTTTATAACATTCAGTTCCACAATCTCTTAAATTTCAAATTTTCTCCCCCTCCCTCCCATCGTGGCATATAACCAAATTTAGGTTGTACAAATGCCTTCACATTGAACATTAGTCATGTGAAGGATTAAAACCAATGGGCTGAACAATGAGAAAGAAGGGATAACACAAAACAAAACATAAAAGAGAGAGAGCAAGTAGTTTGCTTCAATCTGCATTCAGACCCTGTAGTTCTTTCTCTGGTTGTGGGTATCCCTTTCCCTATATCCATACCCCTTTGGAGTTGTCTTCTAACCTTGCATTGAGGAGAGGAGTCCAGTCTATCAAAGTTAGTCATCGCACATACAATGTGTCTATAATTGCATATGAAGTTCCTTGTAGGTTTGCTTTTGTTCTCTGCTGTGCACTTTTTTACTTTGTTCTTTTTTTCTTTCCCCATGCCCACCCCCCTCGCCAGAATAAAGTTTAGATATGTTTCTCTAGAGCTATAAATATACACATAATATACACATAAAGTGCAATGTCACACTCTTAAAAATTATTGAGGATCCTTCAAAGAGTTTTTGGTTATATAGGTTGTATCTATTAATATTTACCATATAAGAAATTTAAAAGTTTTTGTTATGAAAATAGTTTTGACCTTGTAGCCCCCCCTTAAAGGGTCTTTGGGATCATCAGGGGTCCCTAGGTTATACTCTGAGAATTGGTGGTTTAAAATCTTTAGCAGAGAATAAGACAGCTAGGAGGCTATTGGTGGGATAGAGCACTGGCCCTGGAATCAGGAGGATCTGAGTTCAAATCCGGCCTCAGACACTTACTAGCTCTGTGACCCTGGGTAAGACACTTAATACTGATTGTTTGAGAGAGAGGGATTGAGAGAATGAACATGCCCACCCTTCCTCCTGATCTTGGGATTCAGGGGAGTCTTGACCTATGTCTTGCCACTGGACTCTGATAAATATATATCTAAATACAATTCACTTGCAGGTCAAGACACCATTCCCCTAATGTTATAGGTCCTCTTTGAGTACACAAACAAGGAGTTTTGGGGGGAATGAGCCATGGCCTCCAGTGAAGATTTATAAGGGAAGTGACCTCTTGGGATAGCATCAAATTTCACTTAAAATAAGGGCATGAAATGTGACATTAGTTAAAAATGTACATGAATGTAGGGGGATTTGTTGATAGCAAGGTGGTGATTTTAGAGGGGACATTGGAATGTGCTATATGATGGACAAATTATGTCAGAGTAGGATTAGGGAGGCGTACAGATTAGAGGTAAAGAGGCATTCAGGGTAGGCTGCTTTATATCTGCTGAAATGGGAAAAAACCCACCAGATTTGTAGTTAGATACCATGAGGTCAAATCTCAGCTTCAATACTTACTACATTAGTGACCTTGGGCAAATAACTTAAATTCTTTGGGTTTCCTCATCTGAACAATGAAGAGGATTGCATTAGATGACCTATAAGGTCTCTCCCAGTTTGAAACTATGTGGCTAAAGCCAGAAAAATTGAGGGAGTGGGATTGAGGGGTCTGTACAACATCAAGTAGACTGGTGTCCATCCCACGCTCTGCAGACCAGGTTTAACCGATAGAGCACCCCAGAATTTGTAAGAGAACTCATTTTGAGCATTTGTGCTTTCACATCCTCCTCTAAAGTCTTGTTTCCAAGTATGCTGCTGCTGGATTCCCTTAATTGTGGGAATGAGTCTATTTTAACTTGAGTAATTCGAGTGGATTTCTTTTTACATCAATGCCACCATTCCTCCAGGAGGTCAGATACCCAGCGGCTTCATGCACCCAGAACAATGCTGAACTTGAAAGTTGGTTATTGTTGTTTTTCTTAACAGCACCTCTGGTAGCAAGGCCACAATTCCTGAGCAACCAAGAGAAATGAAAACAGCTGAGAGGACGTGAAAATTCATTCCCACTATTCTTATGCTGTCATTGGCCAGTCAATAGACCATTAGGAAAGGAAGGCTTTCATTTCTTTCATTTGCTGGGCTATGGCTATTAAACAGTCGGCTGTTCAGTGTGAAAAAGTAGGGAAAACAACAAGATAAAGAGAGATAAGAAAGAGCTAAACAGTGATAAGAAGAAAAAAGCAAATAACACATGGAAATGACAATGAAGCCTTGCAAAGGTAGCTAGCAATAGATGCTTTGTTAATAATGAAAGCCAGCTATAAAAAGACAAAAAATCAAATAGTTCCATAATCTGAGGGAGGGAGGGAGGGAGTTTGGGAATGAGCATATATACTGAGCCACTTAAAGATAGTAGCCCCTAAGGACACATCTGTATCATGCTAAAGACACATCAGCCTCATGACTGTTCTCCTGTACGTGTCTGAAGGGAGGAGGTAAAATTGGAACTGATAAAAATGTAAGGGGAACTTTTAACAAATGAACACAATCAATCCTATTTACTTGAAGTTTATAGGACATCTCTGTGTTTAGATTGTACTATGCTGAAACCCTGCCCCCTTCCCCAAAACAGTATAACTCATCAGTCATCCTGCTTCTCTGGTAAGCTGAGCCATAATACAATGGTATATTTACGAGCACCATAAGAAGCAGCCTTGATATAATAAACAAAGGGCTAGCTAGTTTTTAAAACAAATCTGAATGCTTCCATACAATTTGCATCAGTCTGAAAAATCTTCACTGACAGATGAGTTGCTGATCTGCAATAGTGAAAAAAATTCACTGCCCATGAAATCACACACAAAAAAAGTACAAGGAAAAGAAAGAGTCATTCTATACTATAAATTCCATTAAAGAGAAAGATTGGATTAAAGACCTTATTGCTTCTCCTTTATGCTAAATGTATAGAAAAAAGATTTTACAAGCAAATGTAGATGAGGTGTGTACAGGTAATGTTGACTTTGGTATTTCAGAGTGGAGACATTACCTAAAAGAATAAGAGATACAGTTTATATAAAAAAAAAGTAGTTCCATTAAGTGGTCAAAGAATACAATCAGAAAATTTTCAAAAGAGGAAACATTGTTAACACTCATTTGAGAAACACTCAACCTCACTAATAACCACAGAGATGCAAATTAAAAGAACTTTAAGGAATTATCTTATGGTAACCTCTGCTTCTACCCTCCCCCTCAAGAATTTCTGGGCACTTTCATGGAATGGATCCAGTCTTGGGACTGATCCTTAAGGGGGTCAGTTTTTTTTCTTTTGTTCTTTGTCCCCATCTGGATTTTTTTTTAAAGCTTTTTTTGGTGTGTTTTGTTTTTATATTACAAACA